>CANTUT010000150.1:602500-1095000 GCA_947687605.1 Reutealis trisperma | reverse complement strand
ATTGATGAAATAAAATCATATTTGGATTGTCGGTACCTAACAGGTTATGAAGTAGCTTAGAAGTTGTTTGAATTTCCAATCCAATATAGAGAACCAGCCATTGAAAAACTAACTTTACATTTATAATATATGAATAAAATTGTTGTTAAACTGTCAATGGATTTAAGTTATATTGTAAACAATCCCCTATTTAAGAGTATATGTTTACAGAATGGATGAATGTTAATAGTTTGTATGAGGATGCTAGATCACTAACATATGTTGAATTTTCAATGAAATGGGTGTGCAAAACAAAGAAAAGAAAATGGACTAGAAGAAAACGTGGGAATTGTCTGGGTAGAATTGCATATGTTCATCTAAATTCTGGTGAGTTATATTATTTGAGAATACTTTTGAATATTGTTAATGGACCTAAAGTTTTAAAGATATTAGAACTATTGATGGAGTTTTATACCATACTTTTCAATTTGCATATGATGCATATGGTTTGTTAGAAAATGGTAATGAATGGATTAATGCAATTGAAGAAGTAATTTTATTTGCATCATCTTTTAAGCTGTGTCATTTATTCACAGTCCTTATATTATTTGTGAAAGTAGGAGATCCTAATAGACTTGTTAATTTGTTTTGGAAACACTTTTCAAATGATATTAGATATGAATTACATAATACTTTAGAAGTCCCACTTTTATCTGTTTTTGATGATTATTTAAAAAATAAAGTTTTGCTTAAATTAGAGAAAATTTTTAACAAAAATTCATCTATTTTAGCATATTTTAATTTGCCATTACCTAATAAATCTTTACTTGATGATATTAGCAATCCTTTATTAATTGAAGACTTAAATTATAATATCCATGAATTGAAATGTAAGCATAATAGTTTATTTTTAACTCTCAACTCCAAACAATATAAAATATATGATGATATTATTTTTGCTGTTGAGCATAAAAAAAAGAAAACTTTTTTTGTTTATGATTATAGTGGAATTGGTAAGACATATTTGTATAAAGTTATTATATCTAAACTTAGATCAAAAGGAAAAATTATTTTGGTCGTTGCTTCATCTGGTATTTCTGCATTATTATTTTCAGAAGGTAGAACAACTCATTCTAAATTTAAAATACTTGTTAATTTGAATGAACATTCCACCTATGAAATTAAAAAAGGAACTCATTTAGCAAGATTAATAGAAGAAACCCATTTGATTATTTAGAATGAAGCTCCTATGAGTCATAGATATTGTTTTGAGGTATTAAATAAATCATTTAAAGATATTTTATGTAATTCTGATTAGGGGTGTGCACTATTAAAGATTAACCGAAAAATTAAACTGAACCGAACCGAAATTACATTTTTGGTTCAATTACCACTCTTAAAATTCAATTTCGGTTATATATTCAAAAAACAAAAATTATTTCGGATCAGTTTGGTTTTAACATGTTAAAATACCAGTTTAACTGAACCAAACTGAAATAATTTTGCTTTTGCCATTTTATTTATTGCACCTTGCATTTTACTAACCTAATTTAAACCTAAAATTTTCTAATTCTAAAACCTTTCTTCCTTTTGTAGTCGACAACCGCTTCACTCATTCACAACCTGTCTACCTCTCTCTCTCTCTCTCTCATTCTCTCATCTCTTAGCCTGTCTACCTCTTTCTCTCTCGTTCTCTCATCTCCTAGCCTGTCTACCTTATCAGGTCACTCATCTCTTCTATCTCTTCTTTTTCTGTCTACCTCTATCTGTCTACCTCTATATTGTTCTCTCGTCTCTCTGTCTACCTCGCTTATCTCAACTCATTCTCAGGCTGAGAATCTCAGCTATACCCATTCATCTCTTAAGGATCGCCTCTTTCAAATCTAAAGTCTCAACCGTTCAACAACCCGTTCATCTCTTAAGGTGTGATCCAACTCTCAAATTTTCAATTTAAGTGGTTAAGATTTTTGAATTTTTGATAGATATTTTGGTTTGAGATGGATTTTGTTACTGTTTGTGTGTGTATATTTGTATATTTGTTTAGGTTTTTAGTTTGGTGGGCATTTGTGTTTTGGATTTTGGTATAATTTTGATTCTAATTTTTGCTATAATTTTGATTATCATAATCAATCTCAGCCGTTTTTAGTTTGGGTTTTACTGATTTCAGGTATAATTTTGATTCTAAGTTTGGTTCTATTTTTTATAATTTTGTTAATATGCATTCTTATCCTATGAATTGAATTATGTATATATATATAATTTTGTATGAATTTTGGTCCTGTGAATTGAAATCATCCGGCTATTTTGTAAATTAAATTATGGTGGAACTGTGGAAGTGTTGAATTGAATTCTATTAATCTATTTTGAATTGAATTTTTTGGTATATTATGGTTCTTTATTTGTAGTTATTTTGATTGAAGTGTGTTGAACTAATTGAATTTTGCTTTGAATTGAATTCTAAAATTTTGTTTTGAATTGAATTCTGAAATCTGTGAATTGTTTACTGCAATTTTGTTCTGAATTAATTGAAGTATTTCGATTGAAGTGTGTTGAATTAATTGAAATTTTGTTTTGAATTAAACCATGAAATTCTGAAATTTGTGAATTATGTTTTCATTGATTTATTTACTGCAATTTTGTTTTGAATTAATTAATTTATTTATTGGTGAATTCTGTTATGTGTAGATGTCAACTTCACAAGAGCAAGCAGATGAGCTAAGGAGTAGCAGCACTGCCAATACTCATGGATCAAATTCTAAGATCCCACCGCTTTCAAACACAACTGATGCTCAATCATCAATTAAGAGGAAAGCAATGAAACCAAGGTCCCAAGTGTGGGATCACTTCCAAAAAATCAATGATGAGAACGGTAATGTAAAAAAAGCTAAGTGTGTTTATTGTGATAAGGAGTTTTGTTGTGATTCAAAAAAAAAAAAAAAAAAAAGGAACCTCATCACTTAGAGTTCACATGAATGCATGTTTGAAAAATCCACATACACAATAAACACGATAATCCTTGTTGAATTTGCAACCAATTTGAGAGGGTGATAATGGGGCCGGGAAACTTAGTACTTGGAAATTTGATCAACAGTTAATAGGAGAATCACTTGCATCCATGATCATTATTAATGAATTGCCATTTAAATTTGTGAAGGGTGAGGGATTTAAAAGATTCATGGCATGTGCATGTCCTAGATTTAGGATTCCATCCTGATGGATGGTTTATAGGGATTATTTTCAATTGTATTTAGATGAGATGTTGAGGTTGAAGCCTTTTTTGAAAAATAATTGTCAAAGAATTACTCTTACCACGGTTACTTGGACATCAATTCAAAGAATTAATTATATGTGTGTTATAGCCCACTTCATTGATAATGATTAGAGATTTCATAAAATGATCCTTAATTTTTGCCTGGTTTCTAGTCATAAAAGTGAGTATATTAGTAAGGCAATTAAGTCTTGTTGCTAGAATGGGGTTTGAATAATGTGTTTACAATTACTATGGACAATGCTAGTTCAAATGATTCTACCATTGCTTGAAAAAAAGAATGTTGAATTGGGGAGACACGATGTCAAAGTGTAAATACCTTCACATGATATGTATTGCACACATTATTAATTTGGTGGTTTCTGATGGCTTGAAAGATGTAAATCCATGAGATATATTAAAAATTCTCCAACTAGACTTAAAAGATTTAAGGAGTGTGTATAATGGGAGGGCTTAGAATATAAGAGTTCTTTGTGTTTAAATGTGCCTACAAGGTGGAATTCCACCTATTTGATGTTAAAAGCTACTGACAAATATGAAAATGCATTTGAAAATTTTGAAAATCAAGAATCAAATTTCAAGACTAATTTAGGAGTAGATCGAGTACCTAGTTTTATTGTAGAAAATTTATAGAATTATTGAAGCATTTTCATGAGATGACATTGCACATCTCAGGTTCATTATATGTCACTTCCAATTCATTTTTTAATGAGATTAATCATTTGTCTTGCATTTTTTTAATGAAATTCAAATTTAACAAGTATTGGGGGGATCTAGATAAAATGAATAAACTCATATTTTTTGCTAATATTTTTGATACTTGTGATAAGTTCGAGTACATGGAGTATTCTTTTTATGAAATGTATAAGGCTAAATTTGGTGTGAGTTTATTTGCAAGTGTGAAATGTGAATTTATGGAGTTGTTTATGGAGTATAAGGACATATACCAACCGGATCATGACACCAGCACTGCAACTAATGGCAGTCTCTCAAGTTGTAGTTCTACAACTATGGACAATGAAGGAGTGTGTAAAAAGCCAATATTTGTCTTGAAGTCTAGATTTAAGAAACAAAAAAATGGAGGTGGTGATATTGGACATAAGAAAAATGAGTTAGAAATTTATTTAAATGAGGCCGTCATAAAGGATGTAGAAGATCTTGATATGTTAAAGTAGTGGAAGCTCAATTCTGAAAGGTTTCCTATTTTTTCACGAATGGATTGTGATGTGTTGGCAATTCTTATCTCAACTATTGCTTCGAAGTCTGCATTTAGTACCGGGGGGAGAGTACTAGATGTATTTAGAAGTTTCTTAACTCCTAAAATTGCCAAAGCCTTGATATATGCCTAAGATTGGCTTCGAACAAACTCACATCCAATATGAATTGAAGAACAAATAGATGAACTCGAAAACTTTGAAAAAGGTACTAGCTAAATCAAAATTTATTTCTATTTTGCATTATATTTGAGATAAATTAATTTCTGTTTTGCATTGTATTTGAGATATACATACAGTTGAAATATTTTTGTTTTATATTTTAAATTTGCCAAGTGTTGGAATTGGGCCATCATTATCAAGCACCAACTAAGATTGATTTGAACTTTGGTTTAATTTTTATTTCAGGTAAACTACAATCTCTTTGATTTTTCTATATGTGTATTTGAATATTTGTTTTGTTTACATCATTATATTATGAAATGGAATTTTACTTTGTCTTTGTGATTATTTGGTTGCAGAAATTATATTTGTTTAGATTTGAACTGTAATTTTAGTCTTTTTATTTTGGACGTTATTTAGATTGTAATGGGGTTATTTGAATTGTAATTTTCATCTTTTTATTTGGACTATAATGGGATTGTATTATGAATTGTATGATATTATTAGTTGCTTTATTAGTATTAGGGGTGAATGGCAAATTGACAATCACAATATTTAAGGTTCTAATTATGATATTTTTACATTTATTTTACATGATTAAAATTTAAAAATATATATGTTATCAATTATACTTATTAAAGTCTTATATGATTAAAATTGAAGATTTGTAAATGAAAAGAGGTTTAAATGTGAAGAAAATATTATAAAACAGGCATTTAATTTATATATGCTTATAAAAAATACAAAAATTTGGCAATAAAAAACCCAATAAAATTTTCGGTTAAACCTGAAAACCAAACTGAACCGAACCGAATTATTTTGGTTTGGTTAACTTCGGTTTTATATTAATATCGGTTCAGCTCGGTTATGTATTTCTTGGCAATTAAGTATTTCATTTTTCTCGGTTTGGTTCAGTTCGAAAATGGAACCAACTGATGCACTCACCTAATTTTGATGATGAAAAATTAAATAACCTTTTGGTGGAAAAATTCTTTTGTTAGGAGGTAATTTTAGACAAATATTACCAGTGGTTATTAGTAGCAGCAAGGAAGATATTATAAATGCATCAATAACTAAATCTTACTTATAGGAATATTTCGATGTATATAAATTAAATATTAACATGCATCTTACATCAACATCAAATAATAATAATAAACTGATTGATTTTTTTAATTGGCTTTTGTCAATCGGAGATGGAATGGTGATGATGTGTAAATTTAATGATATTGATGATGAAGATAATTGGATTAAAATTTCTAAAAATTTGTTAGTAAAAAATCATAGCCTCCGATAAAATAAATAATAAGAGAAACTTATCCTGACTTTGTCAATAACTATATCGATCATCTGTACATTAAAAATAAAGCTATTATAACTCCTACTAATGAAATTATTGATGTTATTAACAAAGAAATGCTTGATTTAATAGATAGAGAAGAAAAAATATATTATACTTCATATTCAATATACTAAACATTAAATAATATAGATGAATTAGAAATTCTTTATCCAATAGAATTTTTACATTTTTTAAATTTTAATGATTTCCCTTAACACGAATTAAGATTAAAGAAAAATATTCCTATAATGATACTTTGGAATATTAATCAGAATATTGGTTTATGTAATGGCACCAAACTGATGATAATTAATCTAGGATTAAAGGTTATAAAAGCAGTGATAATAATTGGATCACATTCTGGAGAAAAGATTTACGAATCGCAAATTGTTCTTTCTTATTCTGAAAATAGATTTCCATTTTTATTAAAAAGAAGGCAATTGCCAATAAGAATTTGTTATTACATGACAATAAATAAAAGTAAGAACAAATGTTGAAACAAGTTGGTCTATACTTGCATGATAATGTATTTTTATCATGGCCAATTATATGTTGCATGACAAACATTATTTTTAATGATTTGTCTTTAAATGTGTAGCATGACAAACATTATTTTTTTTATAGTTTGATATCATTGTTTATTAATGCTAATGTATGTAAAGAAGATTCTCATATTTAATTATTCTTATTATTATTTATTGATATTTGTTTGCCAAATTAATTTCAAGAGTATGGCATATACTTTGCTCTCTGAAATGAATGTTGATAATAAAAATATTAGAATCAAAGTTCACGTTGTATAAATATAGGAATTTTTAAATATCTATAATTCTAATGAATTATTTAGTCTTGAGTTTCTAATGTTTGATGAGAGGGTAATGAATTACATCTTTTTTTTTTTTTTTTTATCATTTGCCATTTTTTTCTTTTATTAACTCATACTTTATTATATGTCATTTTCTTACTTCTTCTAGGGTGACACGATGCAAGGCACGATACCAAAGCAGTAGGTTGACCATTTTAACTCTCACTTGGCCGAAGGAAACATCTATCATATTTCTGGGTTCATAATCATACTTGTTTAATTGAATTACAAAATAAACAAACACCAATTTTGCATTAAGCCCCCAAAGAATGCATTTGCTAAAGCTTTTGGTGAAAATAACATGCCTTTGCCTTTTGACATAATTGAATTCCAACAATATAAAGAAGTTCAATTTATAGCATGCGATAAAACATTTTTAATAGGTTTATTAATCTTTTAAAATCTTTCTAATATTTTTTTACAAAGAAACAATTATTTAAAAAAAAAAACTGCATATCTCTTACGACTTCATCTTTGTAGATGTTTTAGGCTAAGTTGTTTCAGTTGGAGATGTTGAAGAAATAACTATTTTAGGCAGGATTACAAAGAGACATAAGGTTTGAAAAATTCCAGGCAAACATATATGTAAAAAACAAATAATTATTTATGCTTTTGGCTATTTCTTTCTTCATCTCAACCTTATAAACAATTATAATTTTCTAACAATGAAAAACTTGACATCACTTTTTGGGATAAATCTGCTGTTCAATTCCCGAGGAAGATATTTATGCCGAGGACAGTGATGGCATAAATTATTATTGCTTTTTTATGAATGATTGTCAAGAAATTCAATGGTAAATTTTGATTTCCTATGTCAATTAAATTATATTATAGTTTAATACAAATTTAAATGTTTTAACCATTTTCTTAATAAGTATTTTAGAAACAACTTCAGTTAATAACTCATCTACAACAAAGATTCTGCTCAATCTTGGCATTCTAGAAGTGGAAAGTTTTAAGCAATTGTTAGTTGATATTATGTTAATTTTGCATCTTTACAACAAAGACATAACATAAATATGTTACAGATTAGTTGGGCCAGTAGAAGAGACTGTTAAGCTGAAAGTGGAAAACTCCCTACTACGAGATATTGATGCTGAACGAAATGTCAATGTAAAAGTGATTAAGGAATTATTATCTTTGGATATCCATATTGATAAAGTACGTATATTGGTTTAATCATTTTTCATGCATTTGACTTCTTAGAAAACATTTAACTAATTTGCTAAACTTTTCAAAATAATTTCATTCTTTTACCATAAGATATAAAGTTCACCTATAAGACAACTATAACAGATGTTAATGTTTCTATCGGTTGGTGGTATAGAGCCTGTCCACATTGTAAAAGTACTATCCAAAACTATAACGACCAAATTTGGTGCAATAGTTGTGGAATCTTGAAAAATCCTCTAATTCATTGGTACATGTTTTGAAATCATTTTAACCTTAAAGATTTGATATATTAAAGCAATTTATAAACAATGCATATTTTGTATTTTTAGGTACAAGTTAAGCAGTATTGTTGAGGATAAGATAAGAAAAACAATATTTGTCATTTTTTGTTATTTTGTAGCGGACTTAATCGATATACCTACTAGTAACTTAGCGCAAGGATATAAAGATAAATTTTCACTACCTTCATTGGTGACTAGAATTTTTGGAATGAAAAAGGTTTTCCAAGTTATACTTAATACTTGTGTCAAAACTGCTTTTGAGTTATCATTTATAGTTACCTATATTTTTAAGGATGAAAATCCTTCAGATTTGCCTATTGCACCTATTGTTAAAATTCCTACTATAACATCCACACTACTTTGAAGGCTGTTAGCAATGAGAAGAAAAAAAAGGTAAGGAGAATGCTTGATTTCTCTAATGTTGGTGATGGTCAATCAGCAAAATTTTCAAGAGGTCAAGCAATTGAAATAGTTGCCTCAAGTGGTGAGTTGCAAACAGATCTCTTCGCAGATGAATCATCTACAAAAATACTTTTGACAAGTCAATATTATACTTTCTACAACATTCTAGGTCATCTTCAATATATTTTATTATAACTTCTTAGATTTTTAAATACTATTACTATAGAATTGGTTCCTCACCGTCTTCCCCAAAACAGCCATTCAACATTGATAAATTTGCAATTTATGAGGTGTAATTAGATTGGTATTTTATTTCGAGTTAATTTTATTTATTTATAAATAATGTGATTTTTTCATATATGGTCGGTGCATATGTGATCTCTCTTCATATAACATCTCCCAATGGCAAACATGTTTATGTTTAGCTTTTGAACAAACTATTTTATATAATGTTTTATATAATATGGATGGTTGATGTTTAATATAATATTATATTTAATTCTTACTATATTTATATTTTGTCATATTTATGCTTTTCTATGTTGATATTTGCTAAAAAAATTAAATTCTAGGACACAGTAATATTAAAAGAATGCATTAATTAAATCAAAATAAAATGACTAGCAGTATCGCATGGGTTTTTAACTAGTATATAAAGGAAAATCCTAAGAGCCATAGTAAATGAACAATATTTTGCAATTGATTTTAGATTGTAATTTTAATTAAATGTCCTTGGTTGATCCTCTAATGCATATGCAAAACGATGCCTTTTATTAGGGGCTAAAAGGGTCAAAAATGTTCTTTTAATTTTATGCCCTCTATTATGCGCTCTCCTTTGCAAAAATAGTTTCATTAAGGCATATTTTTGCCATTTTTCCATAATAATCAAAACCTAATTGTCTTTCATGCACCAGCTCTTTCTAATTTGATCAATGCATAAATAACGCTCTCTCCCTCACCGCCAATCTAACTCTTTCATTCAACCCTCATTGACACTCACTCACTCTCTTCTTCATCCTCATCATCACAGCTCTCTCTTTCTCACCCTCACCAACTCTCACTCTCTCTAACTATCTCTCACTCACTCATAGACTAACTTACTTGTATGAAAATGGGAAGCTACAGATCAAAAGCTAGGTTCTTCATTTTTCTTTAGAGCAAGAAAAACTTAAAAAGAAAGTGAATAATTGCTTTTGATTCAAAACTTCATATTCTAAGAAATTATTTGTTTTTGTTTCGTTCGGATTATCAAATTTGAGGCTTTGGTCGCTGTTGTTAATTGGGTGTAACTGGAAATGTTTTCAAGTTTTGCCGATTTGGGTAAAGGTTTTAGCTTCATATTTTGCTATGAATTTCGATCTTGGGATTCTCAATTCTTGAAAATTTCTTGCTAGATCTAGCATAAACAATTGTTCAATCGTCGATTTAATTACTCAAATCACAATTTGGTAAGCTCCTTATTGGCTTAAGTTTTAAATCCTTGGTCTTTCATTTCCTTTTTTTTTTTAATTATATATATATATATATATATATATATATATAAACATATATGTATATGTATATTATACAGTATGATATAAAGGGAATAGCAAAGATAGAAGAATTATAGTAACATGAGAAAAATTAAAGTTTAATATATATGTATACATATATGTGTGTGTGTGTATGTGTATATACATATATACATACACACACGCACACACACACACACATATGTGTGTGTGCGTACATGCGCGCGCGCGTGTGTGTGCATTTTCAATTGCCAAAGGGTCTAAGAATGGACTTGCCATCTCTTACCGTGTGCCCTTTTTGTGAGGGACTTGCCCCATCGTAAAATCTATTTTTGACAAAAAGCTTTTTAATAAGTGGAATCATATTTGGTTTAGGGAAAATTGGAAATGTATATTTTTGTGTTTTATTAATTTATTTTTATTCCTAATTGAATTTATTAATTGATAATAGTTTGAAAGTTGTATGGAATTTGAATTTATATGGTTTTTCAGGTATGGTTTTAGTGTTTAATTGTTGCCTTATTTTCTAAATATGGTCTTGATGTTTAATTGATGCCTTATTGACAATGGATTGATGTGCAAGTGTGGATTCTAGCTCCTTCTCAAAGTTTGGAATGATGTTTGAGAAAGCATATTAAAAAATAAAAATGATTCAATCTATTGTTGTTATTTTGATTGAGATGATATTTGATTTTCAATTTAATATGGTTTTCTTGATTCAAATGAAAATTGGCATTAAAATTTATAGTTCTGTTGAAATATCAATTATTTGGCTACTTAGTTGTTTTGAAATTCTAATATGGGTTTTGTTGATCTATATTCTATTTTGGGCTTGCTTGATTTAAAAGTATGTTTAAGAAAAATATAATGGATATATTTTTGCTTTGCTGCAACTTGATTAGATTGAATTGATTCTATTTTTTATCATTCATGATTGAATCAACATAGAGTGAATATTACAATTTTTATCAATAAGTATTCATTGTCAAATTAAGAAAGAAGAATGGGAGAAATTTCTTTGTTATTTTTTTTATTCTTTTAAGGTTATTTTACTTTTTTTTTTTTTGTCTAATTTGTTTTGGAAACCATATGAAATTTTAATCATGGTTAGTGGCTTCAATTTTTTGACTTACCTATTCACATTGAAAAAAAAACAGAAACAAAAGTATTTCATATATATATACATGAGTGTGTATATATATTTACTTTGTTTTGTCTGTTTTCTTTTGGAAACCATATGAAATTTTAATCATGGTTAGTGGCTTCAATTTTTTGACTTATCTATTCACATTGAAAAAAAAAATAGAAACAAAAATATTTCATGTATACATATATATATATGTGTGTGTGTGTGTGTTATATGTAGATACACACACACACATATATATGCACACACACATATATATATATGTGTGTGTGTGTGTGTATAACACACACACACACACATACACATATATATAAGTGTGTGTGTGTGTATATCTGGATGCAACACGCGTGCGCACACATACACACAGACACTATATATATATATATATATATATATATATATACACGTGTGTGTGTGTTATATGTAGATGGATGCACACACATATATGTATATATAGATAATGAAGATTCTAAGCCTGCTGATTATATTATGTTATTAAGGTATAATCCAATAATATTATGTTATTAAGGTATTAATGAAAAACCTATAATTCATGATCAATCATGGAATTGATATGGAGTTCATAATTAATTGATTATTTATATTCAATTACATAATAGACTATAAGGCTAATAGTAATACTATATTCAATTCATATCTTAAATTGATCAACGTATCTATCTATTTCTAATTCCATTATACCACAATTAAAGTCAATTTTATTAACTTGATATCAAATTTGATAAATACCAATTTAAAACTGTCGAATTCGATTGTATAATTGTCAAATATGATTGCATTAATGATGAATTTGGGTTGAATTATGCTTTATTCAGGTCGAATTCAGCTTTATATAGAGTCAAATTCGACTTTATACAATTTATCATATTAAGCAAATAATTAATGAAATTACACCTCAATAAGGTTGAATTCACAATTAATGACTAGAAACATTAAGATTAATCATTAATCCAAACATGTGCTTCAAATGTTAATGATTATTTCTCAATGATACCCTATACCCTAAGCTAACCATATATCCTAAACCAATAATACTAATTCATAAAGTTAAACCTTGTATCCTAATTCCTAATATTATTTCATAAACCCCAATACTAATTCATAAAGTATAATCCAATAATATTATGTTATTAAAGTATCAATGAAAATCTACAATTTATATAATTCATGATCAATTGATATGGAGTTCATGATTAATTGATCATTTATATTCATTTACCTAATAGGCTAATACTATATTCAATTCAAATCTTGAATTGATCATTGATCAAAGTATCTATTATACCACAATTGAAGGCAATTTTATTAATTTGATATCAAATTTGATGAATAACAATTTAAAATTGTTGAATTTGACTATATTATTGTCGAATTAGACTATATTAATGACGAATTCAAGTTGTATTCTGCCTTAGATAGGTCAAATTCAGCCTTGTACAGAGTCGAATTCAACTTTATACAATTTATTATATTAAGCAATTACATAGTGAAATTCATAATAATTAATAATTAATGAAGTTAAAAATCAATAAGGTTGAATTCACAATTAGTAACTAGAAACATCAAGATTAATCATCAATCCAAACATCTGTTTCAAATATTAATGATTATTTATTAATGAAACCTTGTACCCTAAGTTAACCCTATATCCTAAACCAATAATGCTAATTCATAAACTTAAACCCCATATCCTAATTCCTAACATTATTTCATAAACCCTAATACTAATTTACAAAGTATAATCCAATAATATTATGTTATTAAGGTGTCGATGTAAATTCTAAAATTTATATAATTCATGATCAATTAGATATGGAGTTCATGATTAATTGATCATTTATATTCATTTTGCCTAATAGGCTAATACAATATTCAATTCAAATCTTGAATTGATCATTGATCAAGGTATCTACTATACCACAATTGAAGTCAATTTTATTATCTTGATATCAAATTCGATGAATGAAAATTTAAAAATGTTGTATTCAACTATATTATCGTTGAATTTAATGGTATTAATGTCATATTCAATTGTATTGTTATCGAGCTCGATGTTTTCAATAACAAAGCTAAGTTAATACTATGACATTTTTTATCCCCCCCAATGGTAAATGCTATGCTATTTAAATAATAAATACTATGCCATTTTGCATTAACTTATATGAATTCCAACAACAATAATAGCAACAACAACATCTACAATAATAATAATAATAATAAACCCTAATATATTGATTATTGATTATGACACATGGCTGGATTATCTTAATGGTATAAAACCTAAAATCTAACTCTAGTTTAGAGTTTTGCTGCCAGAGAGAGAAAGTCTTTTAATTTTCCTTCAATCTCACTGTTCTCTTCTTTGTTGTCTGTAACCCTAACCCTAAATAAAGTAAAAAAAACACCACCATTATCAATTAAATATCAAATATATCTACCTTAAGGAGCTGTTACAATTGAAGAAAATTATAATCGTAAAGAGAAATCAAAGAAAGAGAAGAAGAGTTCGAGGTAACAGTTAAATTTAAACTACTATATGATCGTTAAAACTTAAAACAAATAAATAAATGTAACAACTAGTTTTTTATATTGTGTAATGTGTGATGTGTATGTTAGTACTCAGTATATGCATAAATAATTGAAGTCAAAGATATTATGGAATAGGGAGGGCATTGCAAAATCTCTTACAGTCTTACTAATGCTCAGTTCAATATTTTGGCAAATAGTAGATAAATGGAATCTAGTTCATCATCAATGTCAATGAGATTTAACTTTAATAGGGGACATGGAGTGGTAGAAGCTACAATCGTGTGAATGAAAATTTGATTAAATTTAGAAACTAATGGTGTAACAATTGTAGAAAGGCTATGATTAAGATATTAAAGTCTCCAAGAAACCCTAATAAATTGTATTTTTATTATGATAGTTGTAAGTTTTTTAGATTTTGGGAGCCTGATGTGGATGAATTTACTGTACTAGAGTTGGTTGCTTTTACCATGAACATGCAAAATGATAAAGTCAATGAATCTACATGGCAGGGATGTTTCATAAGTAGTAGTAGCCTTAGTAGATGTGTGATTATTATCCTATATTTAATCTTTCTATTTTTAACATTGTTGACTATCAAATTGTTTAGTATATAATGTATTTCTATTATGAAATGAAATGATATGGAATATTTTTAATAATAAGGTTCAAAATCACTTTAATAAAGTCGTGTTTGACCTTAAATAAGGTTGAGTTTGACCTTAAATAAAGCCGAGTTCAACCTTAAATAATGTTGACTTCAATCTTAGTCAGATCAGTTTTGATCATAATGAAATTAGGTCCATTTTGACCATAAAAGGTTCAAGTTTGACCACAATAAGTCGTAATTCGACTATATTGAGGTCAAATTCGACTATAATATGGTCGAATTTGACTATATTATGGTCAAATTTACTTTATTATAGTAGATTTTATTGCCTCTTTTTTTGTTCCATCAAATTTTTTTTTATTGGACTGTCTTTTTAATTGTCTTTATTGGATTGTTATGCATTATTTGCTGTAATAAGAAATAGGAAGGATTCTTAACAAAAAAAAAAAAAAAAAAAAAAAAAAAAAAAAAAAACCTAACACTAGAAGAGGGGTTGGTGGAAGGACTCCAACATTTGGTAGAGGCCATAGTGGAAAGACACCAGCAGCAGGAAGAGGCCTTGGTGGAAGTACACAAGATGCATCACCAGTTGCTGAACAATCCATTTCTAACACAGTAGATTCAATTTCATCTCCTTTAGCAATTCCAAGTCAAATATTTTCAAAAGAAGTCAATGGAACTAAAGATGATTAGCATATGTAAATTGATTCTGGGAATCAGCCAGGAGGTAATATAAGTTGACTCTATCATTACTTCTCCTAGTAATAAAGAACTAGGTTTGATATTTGGAATCATTTTACTAAGTTGTATGATAGTGAGAGAAATGAGGCTAGCTGAATGTGTGTGGTGTAAGAAGGATTATCAAGGGAAAAGTGATGATGGTATTTTTGGCCTTTGGAAACACTTAAGGGAAACTTGAAAAAAGTTTCCAACGCAAGATTAAAAAAAAAAAAAAAAAGCACTAGTTGAGCTGCACAGATGGAGAAAAGATAAGACTCAAAGTACACTGACTCTTTAGAAGCAATCTTTTGGGGGAAAAAAGTTGGTTGCCTGGACTTTTGACCAGCAAGCTTCTAGGGATGCATTAGTTAAAATGATATTCAGAGATAAGTTAGCATTTACATTTATTGAAAGAGATTTTGTGGAAACAATTTATCCTAAGTTTATCATTCTTTCTAGATATACGAAAGTTAGGGAGTGTTATAACTTGTTTGTGAGTGAAAAGCAGAAATTAAAAACATTCATTGCCAGTAATTGTCAAAGAGTTTCTTTAACAATTGATACATGGACAAGTATTCAAAACTTATCTTATATGTGTTTGACTGCTTATTTTATTGACAATGAATCGAATTTGCATGAAAGAATTTTAAATTTTTTTGTCATTAAGAGTCATAAGGGAGTGAATATTGGGAATACAATTGAGTTTTGTATGGAAGAGTGGGAAATTAGTAAAGCCATGTGCATTATTGTTGATAATGCATGAAGCAATGACACTGTTGTACTTGCATTGAAAAGAAAATTATTAAAAAAAGATGTTTTGTTTTGGATGGGGAAGCTTTTCATATGAGGTGTTATGGTCACAACCTTCAATTGATTGTGAGAGATGGGATGGAGTTTGTTTCAAAGGCAACTTTTAGATCAGGCATCTGATAGTGTATTTTAGGAGCAGCCCACAAAGAAAGTACTAGTTTAAAGAGTAGTTTGACAAACTTAAAATCAATAATAAAGCATCATTGTGTTTAGATTGTCCAATAAAATGAATTCCACCTATCACATATTACAAACTGCAATAAGTTATCAGGCAGTATTTAAAAAGATGCAGGAGATAGATCACAAGTTAACAATTGAGTTTGAGGAGGTGTTGCCTAATGAATTTGACTAGTATAATGCAAGGAGAATTACTAGGTTCCTAAAAAATTTTTATGATGTTACATATATAATTTTTGGCACACTATACTCTACCTCTAATTTATACTTTCCTAAAATTCTTAAAAAACTTAAAGAGTTAGAAGTTTATGAGAGTAGCCCTAATTTTACACTTGCTATTATAGGTAGCAAGAGCCAAATTTGACAAATAATGAAGTAGTTTGGATAAAAAGAATGTTATGTTATTTGTTGTATTAGTGTTAGATCATAGATAGATATAAAGTGGAGTACCTAAAAGTGAAGTACACTAATCATTATGGTGAGCGTGAGGCATCAAATCTTGTATCTATGGTGAAAAGGACTCTTTAAGAGATGTTTGATGAGTATAAAGTAAAGGATGATCAACTAAGATCTACCATATCAATGTCCTCTACTCATATCACACTTGATGGCATCACATATGATGATGTTGACCCATATTTTATTCAAAAGGCACAGTAGAATAATACGATTGAGAAATCTGAGGTAGATATATATTTGGATGAAAGGAAGGAAATATTTGTAGTTGATCTCAACCTCCTAAGATAGTGGAAAATAAATGCAGTGAGGTTCCCTTTATTGTCTAAGGTTGCAAGGGATGTGTTGGCTATATAATGTTCAATTGTGGTAAATGAGTCAGCATTTGGCACTTGTGGGAGGATGTTATACCAATTTAGGAGCTCTTTGACTCCTACCATTGCTAAGTTGCTAATTTGCTGCCAAGACTGGTTAAGAACAATCAGCAAATTACTCTTGAAGAAACACTGTCAGAACTTGAAAATTGAGAAGATGGTATATTTTTCAAAATATTTATATTGTACATCTCATTTAATAATGTTTAATTTCTTCATAATAAAAAATCTAATTAATTCAAAATTTACATTTTCAAAGTGTTTTAAAAGAGCCAGAAATAATAGAGAGTGTGGTTCCAATAAGCCTTGTTAATATTTGATTGTCATTGTGAAATGTATGAGTATAATATTTATTATTTATTGTTAATTTGGTATATTTAATTCGATCTTAATAAAGTCAAACTCCACTTTAACAAGGTTGAATTTGATATATATATATATATATATATATATATATATATATATATATATATATATATATATATATATATATATATATATATATATATATATATATATATATATATATATATATATATATATATATATATATATATATATATCGAATTTGACCTAAATTAGATAGAATTCAAACTTATTAAGGTCAAGTTTGAATTTAATGAGGTCAAATTCAACTTTGATATAGTTGTGACTTTAGAAATATTAGCTTTATTTTTGTTCTTTATTTGTTTTACCTAGTGTGGTGATTTATTACTGTTCTTGTGTGACTTTTGTACTAGCCTTGTCTACTAGTCTGATGCTCATGTTCTGATTGCCTCCCACTATTGTTTCTTGCTATCTCATGATTGCCCGCATTTTGCTGATGCACTGAACCTGATATTGATTACTTAATGCCTACAGTGCCATTATCTAAGTTTATATATAGAATCCTATTGATTCAAAGAGTGGGTACAATTTGGAGATTTCAGTAAATGTTTTCATTGCTTATCCTATAGTTCATCAATTCAACAATGCAATGGTAATCAATCTAATTTCTTCATCAAATTATGGGAATGAATTAAAGATGAATGTTTAAACAATTGGATATTGAATTATATTATTGAACAATTTGTGTAATTGTAAGGCTGTAATAAACTAATAATCAACTATTATAATTCTATTATTGTGAATTAGTAATAATATAATATTATGAATATTTTTTATTTTCAATAATATGCACGTGTTTTTTTTAAGTATTTGGTCAATTGGTTGACATTGAATTAATAATGTTTAATAAATTTAACATTGAATTCAAAATTAACACAGTCAAATTCAACCTTACAATTACTAATGTCAAAATCAACATTTATTCAGTCTAATTTGACTTCAATAGAAGTTGAATTCGACCTTATATCACTATTGAACTCAACATTATTAACTGAGGTAGAATTACACATATTTTAATACAGTCGAACTCGATCTTATTATATTCGAATTCAATCTTATTATAGTCGAATTCGACTATATCTATTATCCAGTTTGAACTCAACTTATTTAATAAAATAAATTTTAAATAATTTAAATTCTTTTAATTACGCAGAATTCAATGAATTATTCAAATTAAATTTATATAATTAAAAACAAATTTTAATTATTAGAAATAAAGAAAATCTCTTTGGGAAATAAAACCATCATGACAGTTCGTATTTTTTAAAAAAAAAATTGCAATAACTGTATGTGTATTGATAAACAAAAAAATCACAAAATTTTTATTATAAAAAGGCACCGATAGTATTGTTTGGGCTCATACATCTTTCATCTTATTTTGAATCTTCCATATTCTGCTTTATTCATCAATATCAATTCTTAAATGACCATGAACATGAATAACATTAATACTCCCAACAGTGAACCTTACAAAATGGGGCATGGAGGTATCCACCATTCGTCGAGTCTCTTGAACTCATGGATATCAAGACCAAGGAGCTCTATGAATACTCTTAGGGTTGAAGTGAAGGAGAATATTCACAGGCGAATGTTAGATTCCTCAATTGGTTATGTCAAGGACAAAATTGTGGCTGTTTATCTTCCACTCATGGCAATTTAAGAGATATATCTTGAAGTGATAGAGGAGAAGAGAGCAACCTAGGACTAGATTGGTGATGATGTTGCCTCTAGCTCTCATGGAATGTGAACAGTGTCCTTCCTACCAACTAGCCCCCTCCAAAAAAATTATTATCTAATTTTATAATTATTGTATTAAGTAATAAGTATTATTCTTTTTTTTTTAAGTATTTTATATTTTATGTTTTTTTTGTAATAATTAAAAAATGTTAATTATATAAATATTAAGTCCTATGTTTTTATATTGTTTAGTGTTTTATATATAATATATAATATTTGGTGTTTTATGCTTTTTTTTTTTCTGTTTCTTCTTAATTTTATATATAATTCTACATTACTGATTGTTTGATCTGATTAAAATCAAATTTAAATTCCAAACAAAATATGACAAAAATTTTATCATTAAGGTCGAATTCAACTATTATAAAATTGTATTCGACCTAAATAAGTATTAAATCGACCTTGTTAAAGTCATGTTCGTCCACAGTATGGTCAAATTCGACTGTATTAAAATCAAAATCTACCAAACCAATTTTAGATTTCAACCTTTTAGAGTTGAAATCTATCCTATTAAAGTCGAATTTAACATAATTACCCAAAACTCCCCATATCCGAACTATGTTGGCCCAAACCATTGCTCTTAATAGTCAAATTAACTTGTACCGAAATGTCGGTATAATTCGGTACTGGTTCTTTATATTTTCATTTTAGGACCAGGGCCTTAATTTTTAAGATATTTGATTTTTCAGTTTGGTTTAGGGATTTTGCAATTGCCGGCTTTACTCGAACCATGCACAACTCTAATTTGTATATATAGATTCTATAGCTATTATTGGATGACTTTGGTTTTTGAATTCTATTTTGAAAGAATGAAGAGTGCATGTAAAATATCTATTTAAACAGTTAATGGATAAATTTTTTTTTTATTATTATTATTATCATATAACTTTAGAACTATTGTGGTAATAGCATAATAAAGCTGGAGCAATTATATATATGAGGAAATTATACCATGTAAGTATGCTTTTTTTAGTTCTATTTACTTTTTAACCTCTGATTTTGACGTTTTATTTTTCTTCTTTTTGCTTTTTTTTTTTTACTCTTTTTTTTATTTCAGTTTTAATATTGTTACGCTTTTTCCCATTTGTACTATGTTTTTTCTTTTTTTGCCTATTCACTTGGTTCTTTCTTTCTATTTTTTTCTTTTTCTATATATCTCCTTCCTCAAATGTTGTTGTTAATTAGTTTAGTAATTCAAAACTTTTTATATTTATGCTATTAATTAATAATATAATAATCACATATTTGCATGATAAAATAAGAATTTATTTTTTAATTTATAGCAATATTTAATAATTAATATATTAAATAATTATAAATTTTGTGTAGAAAATTTTTGCTCCAAGCTAGAGTTTCTTGCATTAAATAAAGAATAAGGTTGATGGTGTTAAGTCTCCAAAGAAGATGAAAGAATTTATTTTTGATATATATTTATGATATATCTAAAATATACCTAACATATACTCATGATATACTTAAAATAAACTTGAAATATACTCTTTACTGTGAAAACTGAAAGTCATTTGTTAATTTTTTTTAGTCTCTTAAAAATTTAATTTAACTCTTAAATTCTTTAAAAATATTCATATACTCTAATTAATATTATCGTCTATGTTCGATGATGAATCACATTTAAAAAAATAAAAAAGAGTGTTGATGATATTTCTTAAAAAAAAAAAGTTGAGTGTGCTAAGTCTCTAAGAAATACGTAAGCATTTATATATTTAAGATATACCCAAAAAATACACTTTATATACTTGATATACCTAAAATATACTCGTTTTATACTTAAGGTATATTGTTTATTGTAAAAATCATTTGTTATTTTTTTAAGAATATAATTTTTTTTATCTAATATATAGTTGATGTATTCTTGTTATATACTTATATTTTTGTAATACTCAATATCCAAAAATATTTGAAGATATATATTAAATAAATACAAGTTAATCAAATTTAGTAAAATATATACTTATGATATACCTATGATATACTCTAAATATATTGTTTTATGGATTTGCTGAAAAATATCTCTATTTCATTGGTTTTTATAAGTTTCAAGTTTGAAACTCAATTTTCCTATTTTAAAGCTTTCAAGTTTATAAAAAAACATATAATCTCCTTACTTTTGAAAATTTTTAATGCAATAACAATTACAAAATTACAAAATTTTAATAAAATATATCTATGAAATTCAAATTATCTCTCAAACTATTGAAGAAATGAATATTTTGTCAATTAAACTAATTAAATCTTCAAAAAACTATATACCTAAATCGATTTTGTTTAGCTTTTTACATTTTAATTTACTGTCCAAAACTTAACTAAAAACTTTTTCGATAATAACAATGGCTTTATTACGCATTCTTTTTTCATAAATTTTAGCCTCATAACCAGTGATTTTTTGTTGAAATGTTGAAGAACGTATAAAAGTAAAAAAAAAAAAAAAAAAAAAAAAAACCTTACATATTTTTGTAATAATTTGAAAGTTGACGTATAATTGTAAGTTAGTTCCTTTTTTTTAGGTATTTCCATATAAATTTCTATATATACATATATATATAGAGAGAGAGAGAGAGAGAGAGAGAATAGAGTACCGAAGACGGGACATAACAAATGATGACTAATTTGTAGTCAGCGATGGTGATGAGTTCATTCGTTTTGCAAACTAGATATCAATAGTTAAAATTCAAGAAGGCTGTGTGAAATTTTATAAATAATATAAGAAATGGGGTTTAAAAAATAAATTAAAAAAGAGCATTCGAGATTCCAAGGTCAGGAAAAAATAAAAAACGATATAGAAAATCTTGTATTTTCCAACGAAATATTGCATACTTTATTAAAGGAGATAGTAGAAAACTACTTAAAGGAACTAATTTCTATTGTTCTAATTCTAACTAAACACTAATTTTTTTTTTTTATTTTCTTGGAATTATTTTTTGAAAATAAATCATATTTTTCACAAATAAAAAAGTCATAATTTTTTATTTTTTATTTAAAAAATTATAATATTTAAGTACGAAACTTTATTTTCTGTTTCTTAAAAGGATTTTCTAAAAATAAACCTAATTTTTTGTAAGCAAACAGTCTTTTAATGTCTTAAATATTAGTCGTAACTTAACAAAAAAAAAAAAAAAAAAGCCCGTAACTCAAGCCAAGTTAAAATTAAAAAGAGATGAGATGCATAGATCTCTGCGATGTATATATATATATATATATATAAATGTATGGTAATGTTGAAGGGAGATGAAAAGTATATTTACCAACATATTCTTATTAATTTTTACTAATAATTCTTATAAATAAAGATTAGTTTAATAATTTAATAATTAATAAATTTATTAATTATATATATATATATATATATATATATATATATATATATATATATATATATATATATATATATATATAATGGAAGTTAATACAATATTTTTTATATTATGATTAATTAAAAAATTTTATTATTTTTGGTAAAGACAGCCACTTAATTTTTTGTTAGTTTCATTATTTATTTTATTATATTATTATCAAATGAAGATAATAATATGAAAAATCTAAATCTTAAGCACATTTTATATTATGGGATAAATATTTCGGTATAATTGTTAGGTGATTTGTTATAGAGGTTAACATAATATTTTTTATATTATGATAAATTAAAAATTTTTATTATTTTTGGTAAAGAGACAACCACTTAATTTTTTATTTATTTTATTATATTTATTATCAAATGAAGAATAATATGAAAAATCTAAATCTTTAGCAAATTTTATGTTATAGGATTAGTATTTCGTTATACTTAAATTATTAATATAATTATTTTTATATATTAGAAATTTTTCTAAAGAAAAATAATTAAATATTGGTATTTGAACTATTAGCTTCTTACATTATTTTTTTTTTCTAAATAACAAGGTAATTTTTATTTAAAAATAATCTTATAACATTTATAATAAAGATCATGTCTAAAATTGTAATTAGATTGACTCAAAATTATTAAATAGCATTACATTTTTCTAAATAATGTAGAATTTCATTGAAATTTCTAATACGTTTGACATATTAAATCAAATAAGATAACTTGCATTAAATTTATTTAAATCTCAATATCTCATTATCAATTCATTCTTAAATATAAAACATTCAAAAAAAATATTGAAAATATTGTTGTTTACATGATAATACTTTTGGATTAAAATTATCAAAGGTCCATTAATATTCAAGTCCAAGTTGAACAATAAGATTTGTAGAAATCTACAAACCAAGATTAAAAATGGTTGATATTTTATATAGCTATGAACAATTTCAGAGAAACAGCAGTACTAAAGGTTACCAACAGTTAATCTATCCTAGATAGTAGAGCAACAGTTACTGAAACGTAACAGTGGTAGAGCGGTTAATTATTACTTTTATTAAACTTATCATTATTAATTGGTTTTCAATGAATTTCTGATAATTGCACTCTAATATAAGTAAAAGTTAATTTTAAAATTTTTAAATTAGTAAAGTGGCAAAAAATTATGCAAACACTATCTTATTTGGGTTAAATTGCAATTACTAAAAATATAATGTTAATGGGTAGAGCATTTGGTCGGTTCAGAGAAAAATTTTAAAATCGAAATCGAACCTAACCAAATTAAAAATATTTAGTTCAGTTCGGTTCAGTAAATCGGTAACCATATATATACAATTTTTGCTTTTAATTTCAAACAAGATATTGAGGTCTGGTTGGGTTGATGATGTATAGTTAATTTACCTTAGAGGTACAAGTTTGATTCCTTAGTAATACATAATTTTGGTTTTTTTTTTTTAATTATATAACCAAAAAATTAAAATTATCGTGTGTTGAACCTAGAACCTTAAGGTAATAAATGTCTACTTACCACCAAACTAAAAGGAAATTATTGATGTTTTATGATATATTATATATATATATATATATATATGTACATTAATTCGGTTCGGTTTAGTTTTTTTGGTTTTTCTCACATAAAAATTGAACTGAACCAAAATTTCTTAAAATTTTGAAAATAAAAACCGAAAACCGAACTAAATTTTGGTTTAGTTCTATTTTTTAGTTTAAACCGAATAGTTCACACCCTTATATGTTATTATATTACATCTACTTTAAATAATGATATTACTAAATTACTTTCACTAATTTTGTTATTTATAATTTAAAAAACTTATATATATATATATATATATATATATATATATATATATATATATATATATATATATATATATATATATATATATATATATATATATATATATATATATAAAGTTGGAAATGCAATATATAATTTTAATAACTTTTTAATCACACTCTTTGTTTCGTAAATATTTTTTATAAAATTTTATAATTAAGATTAATAATTATAGTTTTATCAATGACAAGAACTAATACAATTATAAAATTTAAGAAAAAAATTATTAATCTATTTTGTTCAAATTATAGTTGTTAGCGTTAATTAGAAAAATATCAAAAATAAAAGTAATCTGTAAAATAACATATAATTTTATATGAAATTACATATTTATATTATAAAATTATATATTTTATTAAAAAAATTTCAGTATAAAACTAATTTTTAAGTGCATTTTAAATATTTTTTGCATGTGTTTTTATATATATATTTTTTAATTTTAATCTGATTAAAATACATATATAATTAAAGTGTTTATAAAATGGAATTAATAGCTATAACTTGAATAACATGTTATATTTTACCTGTTAATTACCTAATATAATAGGTTAAAAGAAGTGGAATAAATTATCCCTGCGACACTCTAGAATTGGCCTATATGTATATATTAAACATATTAATTTATAAAAAATAAAATCTTTTCAGGGAGCTTGCAAGAAGCCATGAACTAAGGAATCTTTTTCCTATGTGTTAGGTATTCATGCCCATCCTTCAGTTTTATTATCTTAATGTTCAAATAATTAGTTTTTCCTTTTTTTTTAATCAATAGACATAATATTTTAAATATAATTCAATTTAAAAATATCAAGTATAATTTGATAAGAAAAATTATATTTCAGGTGATTCTGATATGTTATTTAACTCATAATATTGTTTCAATCATTTGATTTTCAATGAATAAAATAATAGTTATTATAAATGTCTATTAGTCTAAAATATCCTGAATTTTTTTTATTTTTTAGAATTTTTTCCTGCTATCTTTTGAAAATAAACTATTATATTCTAAATTTCTAAAATTATTCACAATTATACTCATTAATCAAAATTGCTCATTTGAATTTTTTTCTCTCTTCTAGAGGCATATGACATTGATTAAAAATATAAGACATATTAATATTTAGTCGCATATATTTAGTCTAATTAATAAATTCATCAATTCTTTTTGAAAAAAAAAAATAAATGGTTCATCACATTTATTTTTATTAACAAAATAGACTTTCCATCTAAAATAACTAAAATTTTATATTAAGTGAATAAAAAAGATCAAAATATCCTTATATTATGTGGTTATCAAACCTAATGTATTATTGTTTCTTAATTTTTTATTTTCTTTCTTTTTGAGTAAAAACTCGAAATAAATATTTATATTTTTAATTTTTCACCTAATTTTTCCTAAATAATAAAAAATTACACTATATATTTTAAATGATAAAAGTATATTTTTATTATAAATAAAAAAAGATTCTACACTATAAAAAAATATATAACCGTTCATCTTAATTATTTTGAAATGCATATGTAAATTTTTTTACTTAATTATATTATTAGAACATATAAATATTTTTTAAAATGTTTAAAAGAAAAATAAGTTTCATTAAACTAAAAAATAAAAAAAATATCTTAATTATATATCAAAATTAATTTTGGACGTAATTAGACAAATTGAAAAAAAATACTAATCAATTTAATTTTTTCTTATAATCAAGGGTAGTTTGATACTTTTAATATTAAATATGTCATTGACGGCTAAAAATTGCTTTGCATAAAAATAAAAGACTTTTTTGTTAGTAAAAATAAATGTAATGAACTATTTAATTAGTTTTTAAAAAATGAGGGATCAACTTATTAATTAGACTAAATATGAAGAATTAAATAATGATATATTCTTTATATTTTTAATCTATGCAAATGCCACTAGTAAAGAGAAAAAGTCCAAAATAGTAATTTTGACCAAGAGGTATGATTTTGAACAATTTTAAAAGTTTTTATGGTCTGATAGTCTATGTTCTAAAGATGGGTTAAAATTATAAAAAGTCAAAAATTCATGGTATTTTAACTTATTGTAAATATTAAAATTATTTATTTTCTTAAATTTAAATTGATATTTTTCATTTAAATTAGAAAAAAATTTATCTTGATCTTTAAGATAAATTTTTTTAATATTTCAATATTATTTTCAGACTTCTCTATTGGAGTTTTAGTTCTCTCAATAGATGTCTAGAACCTTTTGCAAATTTAGATTTGACATATTTAATATGGTAATACATTTGATATTATGTTTTTGCCATTAATCATTTATTTATAAATTTGTCTTAAATTTTTTTTTATTTGTTCATAAATTAACAAAATAGTTGATCTGTGATACAATTATCATTTAATAGAGCGTATTGTTAATTTACTGATATATTAGTTATAATAATTTTGTGAATACAATTACAGATTTTGAAGAGATGAGTTTATCCATTAATAATTTTATATAATTCAATTCTATATATATATATATATATATATATATATATATATATATATATATATATATATATATATATATATATATATATATATATATATATATATATATATATATATTATAATCAAATATTTCATGATTTTCATTTAAAAAATAAAATAATTAAGGATGAAAAGAATATTTCTTCTCTTAATTGTAATAAAAAAAATGGTTATATGAAATTCAAATGATCCAAATTTATTAAGAATTAATTTGTGCAACATATTTATAAATATCATATTCAAAATGCAATCGATTTAAAATAAATTAATAAAAAAATAAAAATTTTAATACTAATTTTGAAAAATTAATGGAAAAAAAATACAATATAACATGAATGGAAATCATAAAATTTGTTTCTGAAAATTAAATTAATATAAATCTAATTTATCCTTAATTCAATATGACCCAACATAAATTTACTCCAATAATTAATAATAATATATATAAAATAATTCGAATATAAACTTGAAATGACCCAAATTCAAAATTAAAACAATTCAATCAAAACCTACTCCATCTTTGTCATTGGCCACATCTAGTTGGAGAGATTCGGATTAAAGTCACTCATACATCACTCTAATTAGTTTAAAACAAACCAATAATACAATTTTTTTTTTAATACATAAGCCAATAAGCCAACAGTACATTTCATTAGTTATTTGTTGACAAGGACAGATATCTGAAACTTAATTAATTAACTATCCATTTGACCTTTATATCCAATAGTTCATTTTTATATTTTAGATAATCATTTTTAATTAGAATCCTATTTGGAATTATATATCTATATGTATATTGTATTTGATGAATATGAGATCACAACAGTAGAAGATGGTGAAATAATACAACAAAGAATGTAAACGTGTCACCTTAAAGTGAGTAGGATTTTAATTTGCAAGAATCAATTTTCTTTTTTATATTTACTTTGAATTGTGATATTAGTTTATTTGTCACAATTTCGTTTCAAAATTATTGTTTCTTTATATAAAAAAACATGTATCATACCCGTAGTCATACTAATTGTTGGTTCACATCACTCTCTCTTTATGCTTACCTTATCTTAGCTGTTATTACTTAATTATATAAGTATTATAAGTTCAGATGATTACAATTATATGAGCATTATAAGTTCAGATGATTATTCTTTCCGTACTAATATTTTTTATTTTTATTTTTAATTAATAAAATTTTTTAGAGAGTTCTTATGGCTGGTGATAAAAAGATGCCAGTTTCGTTAGAATGTTCTGATGCTCCACTGAAGTTATCTCCCCCAATACTTCATTAAAAAAAACATGTAGTAATACTATAGTGTTAAATTAATTACTCATATATTAATAAAAGAATATATTCAAACAAACAACAAAACTCATCTCTTAATATCTAAGAAGAAAAAAGAAAATTCCTTGAGATGTTGAGGAGGCATTTGTGTGAATGATTAAAGGTAAAAAGGAGGTCAGAGGAGAATCCAATGTGGTATCCTATAGCAAATTAAGAGGTGGGAAAATAATTATACAGATATTCTATCTTTTCTAGTTATTTTCCAAATTTTTTGGAAAATTTTTTGGGTTGAAGAAAATAAGGATGAAGTTTTAAGACAAAGAGTGGTGGTATCTTTTTAGTGATTTTAGGGTCATAATGTTCCTTTATGTGGGGAAATGGGTGGCTAAATGGCCATAGTAAGGGCCGACCTTTATAAAATCTTTTTATCTAATGCTTGTCAAACTCAAATTTCCAATCTTTGTGAAGCATGCGCAAAGAGAGTTGATATTCTTGCTTGCTTGTTAATTCATTAATGTCACCATCATCATCTATAAATATATTGGAGGAGGAAGATTGAATCACTTTGTCAAAACTATACTCATTAATATGTTTGTGTAAGTGCATGGATTACACAAGTTCAACTTTCACTAGAGGAAATGAGAATTTATATGGAAATATAAATATTTTTTTATTAGAGAGGCTAAAATTTGATTTGATTTGTAAATTTGATCTAATTATATTTCAATTTTATAAGATGATTCAAAATTTGCTTAAATCTGTATCAAGTTTGAAATGAGTTGAATTTGCATGACTCATAAAAATTGAAAGCTGATTTAATTATTTATTGATTAGATTTGAATACAACTCATTTATATTTAATCTAATAACAGTTAAATTTAACTAATATTTAAGTTTATTTAAAAAACCATAGGTTTTAAACCTTTTTTTTTTTTTTAAAAAAATCAACATAATTAGTAACATGATCTATTAATATGTATTTTGATTCGAATTTAACTGAAATTTTTTTAACTTAATTTGAAGTGATTTAATTCAAATTCATTATAAAAGTGCGTGAATATGTTAAAATTTTAAAATATCACTGCACCATACATATTTTCATGTATATTTTATCCTCTAATAGAGAAAATTACCACTTCTAAAAAATAAGAAATATTAGAATTCGATAAATGTTCAATAAATCACTATCACGAGACCAAGATGAATTTGTCAAAATAATTAAGAGCATATTTGATAAACTGTATTAAAATGTAATATAATGTAATCAAATATATTTTTAATATAAATTTATATTAAAAAATATTTATAATTATATTACATTATATGTTATTACAGTTTATCAAACAATACCTAAATTTATAGGACCATAATATTAAATATTAATTTGCACGATATTATTTTAATACATTAATATTTGATGACGTATTACCTTTAAGTCACTTCTTTATAAAAATGTAAGAAAAAGACTGCATACCATGCTGTGTTCGCCCCCTCTACTAACTATAAGAAGCACTATATGCACCAGATAAGTCCCCTTTACATTGATGTTAAAAATAATTTAGCAGTGAATATATAATTAATTTATCTACTCATTTAATAGTTATAATTTAGTAGTAAGTATATAATTAATTTGGATATTAAAATTAGGTCCGATTTTCCCTTTAATGCTAAAAAATTAATATTATTAAATATTTTTAGGAAAATAATATATATTAAACAATATTATTGTTGATTTTTATTAACATTATATTTTTAACTTTTAATAATATATATATAAAAAAATTATTTAAAACAATAATGCTTTCTCTCTGAGCTATTCATTTCCTTCCAAGAGAGATTTCTAGATGAATTAATTTATAGGCATGATTGTCAACTGAAATATTGAATTATTATACTCAATATTTGATCATGCAACTAAAGGAAAACTTGCTATTAAGGGATAGGAATAGGTCATCTAGGATAAATATTAATTTAATACTCATTAACCCCATTGAGTTACTAGTACAATAATAATTCTTTACTGTAGTCTAAAGTATTAAAATTTTAAATTTTGATAATTTCTTACCTTTAAACTTTTTCAATATATTTTGATTTTTAAGATAATTATAAAGAAGTATATTTTTTACATAGTAAATTTTACAATAAAAACATAATTAAGATTAATGTTGTTATTGTGTTTGCAGTAAAGTTAAAGCCATTATTTTAAAAATCAAACCAGACTAATCGGTTGAATCGAAAATTTAAGGCTAGTTGAATCTAATTGCATTTAAATAACCGAATTTCCTATTGAATCGGATTGAGCCGGCAGAATTGAAAAAACCAGTGAATTGGTCAAACCAGTCCAATTTTAAAAATTATTAAAAAAATTATAAATTTTATTGTATTTGTTTTTTCTTAAATGTACTTAAATTTGATATTTGATTAATTATATTTGTTTTATTTCTTAGATGTGTTTTTCTAAATTGTTATAATTTGATATATTGTATTAGTCATATAAAAATATTAAAAATATATAAATATATGTATTTTACAGTAAAACTGTTGAATCAGTAATTGAACCAATTGGACTAAGACTAATGATATGATTGATTTGATTATCGAGTCGATTTTAAAATACCGGTTAAAACTAATTAAGATTTGTCTAACCACTAAGATTTCTATAGCCTTCTCTAAACTATAGTTTTCCAACAACAAAAATACAATAAATGAAAAAAGAAATTTAAAGCAATTTTGATTTATATACTGTTAATTTCATTTTAAAATGTATAGCCTGAGCCTATATATTTAGCTTTTCCCGGGTTGTTGGTGTTTTTTTTTTTTTTTTTGGCTAAAATAATCCATATATCAAATTATTGTGAAATTCTATGGCTCCAGTCTACAAGGCAATGGGCATGCTTAATGATGTATTACATTAATTAATTAAAGTCATATGCACGCGTGCATATATTTATTTAAATATCATTTTTCTCTCTTTTTAATATTATTATGATCAAATAATGTTAATGAGTTTTATTATTATTATTATTATTATTATTAAGAGAATTCCATATCAGTTTGTATATCCATCAAAATTATATATATATTTTTAGATAAGTTCAAGAATAGATTTCTATATTTAATATATATAGCTAGAAATTTTTTTTTTTTCAAGTTATGATTTCGAATTAATTTTTAATATATCATGTTATTTTTATTTTTATTTAAAAATTAACAATATTTTCAGATCAATTTAAATATCTATAAAAATATTTTCAAAGTATTTGATTTTATTTTTCTAATAGTATAGGATGATCATTAGAAAGGAAAAAAATTATTTTTATAAGAAATGAAAATAACACTATTCAATCATAATATAATAATAATACTATATCTCTCGACAAATAATATAATTTTGAGTTTCTATCTTATGATTAAAATGCACCAAGTATAACCTAATTTATAATTAAAATGTAACACTCTTATAATTTAGCTAAAATTCTCACCAAAAATTGGAGTAATACACCTACTTACCAACTAGACACAATTTTCTCAATTATACATTTTCTTTCAATTATCCCACAAGTAAGTTGAACTAGCTAGTGAAGATGGCTCCTACTATTCTTAACAAGAGTTTTGTATGGCAATCAGAATTTCCCATCCAATTGGGTTATCTGACTGCTACATTGACTTATTTTTAATCTAATGAATTATGATTTTTCCTTAAAAAAAACAAAAAAGTTGAACTAGCCAGTGAAGTTTGTTTTGTAAAATATCTAAATTCTTAAAAAACATATAATCAAATTACAAATTATAGAAAGAAAGAAAGGAAAAAAAATCTCATACACATATATAAATCACTAATTAATTAAACAAACATCTCCACATAACAATACCTAATTTAAAAAAAAAATTAAATCCCAACAACAATACTTTTTTCTTTTTCTTTACTGTGTATTTTATTATTATTATTATTATTTTTAAAATTTTCTAGTTTTTCTTTTTTCATATTCTCAAAAGAAATATACTAAGTTCAGGCCCTCCATTTCCATCTGGATTCATCATATAAAATGCCTCCGAGTCACGGCTACCTACAACTCGTTCGAATTTTGCTCTCATATACAGTAACTCGCCCTCTGACTCGCTCCTTTTCAGGCCATCCTCCGCCATCGGAATAACTCCAGCTCCGACGGAAACACTTTGAACGGTACTAAGCACGTGCAAATCAAACTCTGTGCAAGCGCGTGAAACTGCATATCCACACTTTCTCCCATTACAATACATAGTCCACATTGGTTCATTAAACAGCTTCCCAGAGCGAACCGCCTGACCCGAACCAGGAACCAAAACTTTATCGCACTCAAGAGCGATCCGAACTAGACCCGAAGACATCTCTTTAACTAACATGGAAGTTGACATAGCTAATTCTAACAATAAAACCGGTTCAGATTTCGGATTTTCTTGGACGGCGAAACTGACATGGCCACGACGGTGACCGAAAAGGGTTCCAGTGACTTTCCGTCCGAGAGAGGGAGTTATGGAGAGATGGGTAGGAAAAGAAAGCCATTTACAAGTAGGGATGATTAGATTAGGGAAAGTAAAAATCTTGAATAAAGAACGGAGAAGAGATGAGAATCTTGAATGGAGTTTAGTGAGTGGTTGTAAAGAGACCGAAGGAGAACGAGAGTCTCGCCGGATAAGGAGTTTATCGGAGATATGTTCGTGTTCAGGAATGGGAATATTGGAAGATGGAGTTGATGAAGATCTCATCATGTAATTAGATGGGATGATTTTTGATTTTGTGGTTCTGGTACTACAGCTACTGGTTCTTTGAAGAGTGATTAGCTCTTGGCTATGGTGTTTCATGGTAAAATTTTTTTGACACGCAATTGAGAAACAGAGCACCTGGACATGCAGATGCTTAGCAAGAGAGAGAGAGAGAGAGAGAGAGAGAGAGAGGTTTTTTTTTTGTGGAAGTGGAAGAGCAATGGAGAAATGGAGGTTGAAGAGGCCGACAAGGTGATGATGCTTGTTTGGAGGTGGCCAATATAAAGGGAGACTATGGAGTCTTGTGGTGATGATTATTATTTCTTGGACTATTTAATATATATATATATATAACCCAACCCATGGGTTAGCCCATTTGTGTAGTGGGGCAATCCCACTCATTTCTTTTTTTTTTATTTTTTATTTTTTATTTTTAATGAAAAATATTTTTAAATTAATTTTTATGTTTATAATATTCTATTTTTTATTTAGAGAAAAATATGTTGATAATAAATTTTATGTTATGATAATATTAGATATCTATTCTTATCACTATAAATAGAATTTCTTATGAGATAATACTTTATTTTTATCATTGACATTTATAAATAAGTATTGCAATCAATAAAAATACACACAGAAATTATTCTCTTTTTTACTCTTTCTTCATTTTTTCTATTTATTTCTCTTTATTTTATAACACATTATTAGCATGACTTATTTTTATCATTTTCTTTTGAATATTCGTTACATCTCAATAAAGGTTTGTTTATGTGATGAATATCAAAATCATTGTAAGTCTATTTATCTACTGTAATATTTATGAGTTCAAATTATATAGTTCTTAGAGAATGAAATTAATTAGAGTTTCTAAAGAGCTTGTATTCTAAATTCCTGCATAATTAGATAAATTAATATAGTTTTCAAAGAACTAATATTTTTTTTTACAACTCTTGTAGAATTAAATAAATTCAAGAATTAATATTTTTCTACAGTTTTTGAAGAACTAAATAAATAAATAAATAAAATATAAATTCCTGAAAAATTGATACTCTAAGTTCTTGAAGAACTAAATATCTTAAATTCCTAATATATATATATATATATATATATATATATATATATATATATATATATATATATATATATATATATATATATATATATATATAAATAAAAAATATAGAAAAGAGAATAGTTTTTCTAGATATTCCATTTAATAGTATTAGGCCCTTCATATAGAGTACAAAAGAGAAAGAAATAAAAAGCTTTTTTAATAAGGAAAATACAATCAATACTAATATGGAAACTAGAATATTCATATATATAAAAAGATATCAATCAAATCTTATAATATATTATAACACTCTCTCTTGATATTTTTTATAAAAAATATGTCTCATTAAAATCTTACTAAGGAAAAAACCTTATTAAAAAAAACTTAGTGAAGGAAAAAGAATACATTATTTTTGTAGAGATTTGCACCATAACACTGCCTCGTTAAAAATCTTGCCAGGAAAATTCAATGTGACAAAACTTAGGCTAAGGAAAAAAGAGTACAGTGTACTGAAATATCCCCCTCATGAAAACATGATTTTTATCAAATATCTCTTAGTCGGCGCATGCCAATTTTGTTGACTAACTTTTCAAATGTGGTTGTAGGGAGTGCTTTTGTAAACAAATCTGTCAAGTTATCAAATCATATACTTAACACAGTGTATATTAATAGATGAAACAATGCCGTTTAAATACCACGCTAAGTAAAGACTTAGTACATGAGTTATTTAGATCGTCACTCGAGTAAATTTGGTATATATCTTTTATAGAGTTCATATATATATAAGAATTTTGGTGAAATTTATATGTTTACTTCATCACCTTTGATATACTCACCTTTAGTTTGTACAATGCCAATTGCATTATTTTCAAAACAAAATGGGAGTATGTTTAGTGAGGTACTTTAGGACTATAAAAATCTTTATAAAACTGTAGTATCACCATATGTGAATATATAGTCAGTCTAAGATTTACCGTTATGGAGATCAAACAAATAACCAATATTCGCATATAGACCAATTTCAAGTATGGATAAAAATATGATCATAATATTAATAGTACATCGAAGATAACCTTTTACACCATTTTAATGTCTTTTAGTAGATGTAGAGCTATACCTAGTTAGGAATTTCATATTGCAAATTATATTAGGCATGATATTACATTTGTAAGATATATGAGTGTCCTTATAGCATTTAAATATGGTACTTCAAGACCAAATTAATAGCTTTTTGTTATCTTCTTTAAGCTTAAAAGGGTCTTTTTTCACTTCTAGTGAGCGAACCACCTATTAGTATACTTAAGAAAAAAGATTTATTCATACAAAATTACTTAAATACCTTTTCTACATAAGTAGATTAGTATATTAGGACTCCTTGATAATCGGTCTGTAGGCCGATATAAAATTTTATTTTCTTTAAATTTTTCATCTCGAGCTCACTCTTTAAATAGAAGCAAACTTCTTTGAGTTCATTAAGAGTTACAACGATATTTAAATCATTAGTATATACTGCAATAACATTGACCATTTTATGGTCTTTTATGAATACAAATGGACATAGTATATTATTCACATATATTTCTTTCAATTAGAATTTACTCAAACAATTATACCATATGTCTATATTGCTTTAATCCATATATAGAATTTTGCAATTTAATGAAATATATGTCACATATTTAATGTGTATTCATTTATAATATCTTTAGTCCTTTTGGAACTCTCATATAAACATCATTTTCATAAAGCGTATGATAGGCCTTTCTTTAATTGCCATACTAATTAAGTATCGGAACATGATCATTTCCATAATAAAAGAATTATTTTTCTCATAGGTAATAATAGAATGAGTCTAGCTCTGTTTTAATTGCCTCTTTCCATGATGATCAATCATATTTATGCTAATATTCAGTTATACTTATAGATTATGAATCCAGATTTTCTCTTGAAACAACAAAGCTACTATTGAGGCAAATTTATCATCAATGATAATTGAATTTCTATCAACTCTTTCTCTTATACCACAAAAATAATTTAGATCTCATAATTTTCATTTATATGATCATCAACTCTAGAAACCATATCTAAAGGATCTAATTATTCTATTTGTCACATCCCAACCTTAGAGATATGACTGTCCTAGAACATGGGGAGACATAAGGTCACCCACGCTTGTAGAACCCACTTACATATAAACAAATCATGCCTAAGATCTTACTAAACCTCTTACAATAACTCATTTAAAACATTTAGATGAATACCATAAATTGCGGAAGACTAAAATAAATCCTTACATATAAAATCCATAAGGAAAATAATATATATATCAATAAGTATCAATCAACATTCCCGGAGCATCTAATGACAAGATTTCATAAATTAGTATTATTGGTAACTTGGATAAGGAATTCCCCAAGCGAAGTAGAATGCTTGAGCCATCACCTTCCCTCTTCACATTTGCTCACCTGAAACCACACAAGGAAAACGGGATGAGATAAATGATCTCAATGAGTACACGAAAATGCACAGACATTATCACATATTCCTTTGAAAAGGAAACACATAGCTTATACATATAGTTCATGATTTATAGTTCATGAATCATGTTGCAATTTAGCAAGGGTTCAATTTGGCAAGTTTGCAGAAATCACACTTATCACTTATAAAGAGTGAAGGCTATTGCTCTATCACTCGAACACTTTAAGGAGAGGTGGCCTTATACCAAATTCCAACTCCTATCACTTATAAGGCATGAAGCTAATCAGGGTCCACGGCTAGAACCGCCCCTTTTAGCTGAGGTGGATACGCTACCCCTATCCATCGGTTTAAGACCATGTGCATAGGTTCTGATGATTACCCGCATCGGCACGAGGATTCTGCATAAAGGGTAAAAGGTACCATAGCTACAGCTAATGGTAATCACAATTAACAATATCACATAAGGCAACAATAACATGTATTCCAATAACAATAGTGGCTTAACTTTCAAGCAAAAGATACAATAATAGTGTAGTTCCAGAAAGAATATAAGTTAGGGTGTTAATCACAAAAATTTCTCTTTGGATAACAAAATAGTTTTGGACCAAATATCCCTTGGCAACCCAAGCTTGTCAAGAAATCATATAATAATATTTAGAATAAAAAGAACTTGGGTTTCAAAGATCACAAAGGCTCACATAACAATATATCACATTCTTATAACACAACATGATGTTGTTCACACTTATAACATGAATATGGCGTTTGCCCACATTTGAAGAATGAATACGATGTTTACTCACCTTGGGGTTCATTTGCTCCTAGTACACGTAGTCCCTTTTGCACTTCTAAAGCTCCTCAAACTCTAACATAATATTTGATTTAATACTTAGTATTTATTTACTCATGATGCTCCTATCCTATAACTACCCATGCACCTATAGCATACACATTAGAGTTCATATATAGGTGTACTCATCACTTGAACATATCACGTTGACTTTAAAAGTCTTCATACTTAGGCCTTATAGGCTCTCTCTTGATATCACATTACAATCACATTAATACCTTTTTAAGGTCATCACAATATATTACCTTAATATCAATTCACTTTAACAATTATCTTAGTTCACTTTACACTTCCATACATGTCAACTTAACAATTAACCTTTCAAGCGTCATGCTTAACTCTTATAATCCCTTTCACTTCATTAACTCATAACCATATGTTCATCATCAAGTCATCATAACATCTAGTTCCAAATTTCCCAATCACATTTGGATTCTAATCACAATATAAGGTTAAGATACCTTAAGTATACCATAATGCATTTAAGCTTATCTAGGATCATACCTTTAACTAACATGCAATTTTATGATTTATTAGTCATACGTACATGTCAATAATTATCAAAACACATCACATAAAAAAATTATGAACATTGGAACAAAAATGCATTACCAAGGGAGAAACTAAATTCTTCTTCTTTTCGCACTTTCCGTCTATTTCAGAAATATGTAAAAACATGGTTTGAACCAAGATTTTTCATGTAAATGCAACAAAAATCATTTTAGAATTTAAATTCATAAGAATTGGCCACACATAGTATTGTTTATACATAAAAAATTCAACTTTTGAATTATAGAGCACAAAGCCATGAGTTTTCTTATTTTCGGTATTTTTCGGTCATTTTAGAAATATATAAATAGGTTGTTTAAACTATTATTTTTCATTCAATCATAGAAAATATTAGTTTATAATACATCCCTACATGATTCAGCAGCCATAGATGGGATTTATATAAAAAAATTCCAAGTTTAAAGACTTAGGTGAAAAATCATGAGTTTTCGCGCTTTCTGCGCATTTTGTTCATTTCATCGATAAATAGACACATGATTCAAATCATTATTTTTAATCTAAACAAAATAAATATCTTGTTAGAGCACTTATTCATACAAATCGGCAGCCATATATCCATTCAAGAATAAAATTTTCTAACTTTCAAGTTCTAACACGAAAACCTTAAACTCCTTTGTTTTTCAAAACTTTTCGGTCATCACGAAAATATGCAGAAGTATTATTTAATCCAATATTTTCCATCAAAACAAATCAAAAATTATTTTAGAACACAACCATGCACAAATTACGCCCCCCCCCTTTATGATATTTATGCATAAAAATTGTGATTTTAAGTTATAGAATTCACCTTCGGAGAAATCTTGCGAAAAGAATCGTGTTTTCGGTAGAAAATAGATTTTCTCTCCCAAAAACTCATCCAAATAGAATTAAATCTATAAAAATTAGTAATCAACCAGTTCAAAATAATGTTTCCATAATTTATTTCATAGAAATCAGTTTAGAAATCGAAAGAGAAGAAAAACTTACGATTACGGTCAAGAAATCGCGAAATGGAAAGGTGTTTTCTTAATTTCGGTAGAGAGAAATATTTTGAGAGAATTTTCTACCAAGATACAGAAAGAATAAGAGAATGGTTGCTGGAACCTTGGTTTGGCTGAAATTTAGGTTATATATTAGGGTTTGGATGAAATTTCCACTAATACCCTTAATGAACTAGGTTAGGAGGATTTTTGTGTAATGGCTTTTTGGTATTTAGGGTTTTATTTAAATTTTTGGCTGAAATAAAATTAAAATAAAAAGAATATTTTTCTTATTAATTCTGTAACATTTCCCCCAAAAATATTTATTTTAAAATATTTTAAAAATACTCATTAAATTATTTTATGCTTAAAAATTGTCTTATGTATGAAAATTTATTTTATTTAAAATAAATTCTTTTATGCAAATACACTTCATGTAAATCATTTATTTCACAATAGTAACTCATTTTATGCATATTAAAATTAATCTAATATGCCACATACTCATCAATCACTCAGATCACAAATTTTCACACAAGCACACACTTAACCTTAATAGTTCTAAATCAAGCAATTCATCACGAAAATTCTTAGGGTGGGTATGGGTTGTTACACCATTGTCTCAGTATGTGTCTCATAATTGGCTATAGCTCTTTGACTGAGATCTTCCTCTTCAGGAGGTTTTATGAGTGACGCTGCTTTTCTTTTCTGCAGATTTTTATCTTTAGTTCTAATTTACTATCCACGCTTCTAGCGTGTAGTGAGATTGATTGATTTTCTATTTGCAATTGAAACCACAACCTTTGTTGGGGGTATTAGCAGCTGTAATATGAGACTTTGTCACTCTTTTAGTATCTATAAATGCATTTGGCAATGAAGTTGCAATTTGTAACAACTGTGTTATTTTCTGAACTTCTTATTCACTCTAACTTGTACGTGGATCAAAATTATTTAAAGGATTTTCCTTCCAATAAATTTCTCAACATTCTTTAGCATTGCAGGTGTTTTCCTCCCCCTAATGTCGAGAAATGTGTCTTATCAAAATAAATTCTTAGTCTCTTTTGTGAATCCATTGTTGCACATTGAGATAGTGATATTAATATATTCATGGCACAACAAAAAATTTGCAGCTCATGTCCTTGTACAAGTGTCAAAGGAGAGTATGTATAATATACATAATGGCATTCATGCCAAATCGTCAAGGTTTAATTATTGAAGTATAAATTAAATGCTTGAACTGCAGATTTAATGCAATATATTATGCATTTATACAGGAAATAAAATAATAATGAAATAACTCATTATAATGCACAACTTGTAAAATCCTTACAAATTACTCCTTCAAGGAGTTTACATAAAATTATCAATATTGAATTGAGTTGTATCTTTTATATAGGTGGTTCCTCTTTCAAAATCTCCTGATCTACCGAATGATTTATAGCATTCACTTCAAAAAATGCAGTTGTACTAGTGGGCATTATTTGATGATTTTTTGTTAGCAATTATTCTTTCAGAATTCTCATAATCTATTAAATGATTTATAACATTCACTTTAGGGAATGCAATTGTACTAGTGGGAATTGTTTGATAATTTCTCATTAGCAATTATTTTTTGCAACCACTAGAAGACAAATAATATTTGTAAATTTTCATTTTTTATATTGCTACTGCAGGAGTATGTAACTTTATTACCTCATAATTTCAACTGTGAAATAATTTTAAATATGGTTGAATTATATTTAAAATAGACTTCAAGTCTTGTAAGTATAGATTTAGCCAATCATATTGAGTTTGTGATAGTACCACATCTTTCAAGTGATCATATCGATCTTTAAAGCTCTTCTCAATAATACAAAAATCTTAAATAGTGAGATATTCATCCATTAAACCAATTTTACAAATAGTATAAATATGATCAAAGTCTTTGTGTTAGATATAAACAAAAATATTAAATTGATTTTCTTAAAAATCTAGAACTTAATCGATTTTGAGAAAAATGAAGAAATTTGAACTAATTTCATGTAAAAACTCCAATAATTTATAAATCAATCTAACCATTTACAATAAATTCATGTTTATAATAGAGTAATAAATTTTTAGTTATTTCAAATTTCATACTAAAATCAAACACATAAACAATTTGAATTTTATACTCAAAAGTCAAAATAGGTAATTACTATAAAATACATTTGCATTAAGCCAATTTGAGGACAAATTAGTCATTAATTATAAGGGACAACAATCTTTACACTAGAATTCTAGTTAAAAATAAAAAAAAATAATATGCAATGACACAAGCAAATTATACTTGCTAATAAGAGAAACCAATATATATATACAACCAATATATATATACAACATATTTATCATGGCATATTTACAATTCCACTAAGGAATTTATGACATAGATACCGTGAGTATAAGTGAAGATCTCTTTTAAGTAAACTTGAACTAATTATCAATTTCATGGGATTTTTGAAACTCTAAATGTATTAATTAGTAAATTACATAGGTTCAAGTTTTCAAAATACAGAGTGTACACTATAATCATTCTATACTCCTAGTATAAGCAGAGTTTACTATATAATATATAAACTAAATTTTTCATAAGCAATCATCTCAATCTTGCCCAATAAAAATGCAAAAGAAAAACACAATTTCTATTTATATGCCATATATAGAATACCATTCATTTATTAAAATAAAATCATTAGGAGTATATATATAATAGATTCTGTATTTAATATTCAAATATCCATTGTAATTTGTAACCCATTGAATATTGTTAAAGGAAGATAAAATATAGCAAACAAGAAGTTCACCCTACAAAGATTAATTAGAGTATCAAACCTGTCAAATAGTTCTTAGACGAATGAAAAAAATCTTTAACAGTGTTAGATTTTCGATATCTGAAGAAATGACACCAATTAATCCAGATCTTATTAGGCTTAATTTTATATTCAACAAAATCAAAATTAATGGACAATATGCCACATTGATTTACTGCTCTCAATTTCACATTAACAAAATATACTACCACGATAATACAATATGAGCAAAGTATAAGGACTAATTAGTTAACATAATATCACCAAAATCATATATAAAGACTAATAAATCTAGCAATGGTCTATTTGAAATAATTGTTGGAATCCGAGTAACTCAAAATAGATTTTCAAAATGTTATAAATAAAATTAGTCTTCCAAAAACATATAAATAATTTATTTAGTTTTTAAGAAATTTAGGATATTAGTCATTTAACAAATTAGGATACTAGTTTCTCAATAATTTAGAATACTTAATTCTTTAGGAACGTAATATACAAATTCTTCAGGAATTTATATTTATTTATTTTGATTAGTTTTTCAGAAACTATATAAAATATTAATTCTTCAGGAACTATACAGAATACCAGTTTTTCGGAAACTATCAAGAATACCAATTATTTAGGAACTGTCAAGAATATCAGTTCTTCAAAAACTGTAATTATTATTAGTTTTTCTGGAATTCATAGCTTAGTTATTTATTTAATTAGTTTTTCAGGAACTATAAATAATATTAGTTTCTTCAAGAATTAGAAATTAAAATATACTGCTAGTTGTTCAGGAACTAAAAATTGATTAATATCAAATAATATCTCTATAAAAGAAATTATAAATCGTTGTAAAAAAAATGATAATATATAATAAATATAATAAATATACTCATTTTATACATTTATTAAATTATATGCTAAAAGAATTTGAACAGTAAATTACATACATATAACGATTTCATAATATAGTAAATATGCTAAAAGAATTTGATTAATACCACTCGTTTTCATAATATAGTAAATATGCTTGTTTTATATTAAAATAAATAAAACTTAATAATATCAAACTTATAAAACCAAAATGATTTCATGTTTATAATCGATATTCAAACTCAATTCTACAGGAAATAGAAATAAAAGGAAAAATGTTTGCAATGCCCGCATCAAAAAGGCATAAAAAAATGTATATTTAATTTCATTAACACAATCAAATAAATATATCTCGAATATATATGCGTATTAAGCCATAGGCATATGTCTATTTAAGAATATATATGATTTATATGTCATTCAAGATGAGAAAAAAATACCTTAGAAAAAAAATAGTAGAACAAATTCGTGCTGATAATGTATTATAAATATAATAGAGAAAACAAGAATAAAGAATATAGAGAAGATAATAGTTTTCTAGATATTCTATTCAATAGTATTAGCCCATTTATATAGAGTACAGAAGAGAAAGAAATAAGAAACTTTTTTAATAAGAAAAATATAATCAATACTAATATGGAAACTAAAATATTCATATATATGAAAAGATATCAATTAAATCCTATAATATATTATAACAATATATAACAATATATATATATATATATATATATATATATATATAGAGTATCTTAATTTGTTAAACGAATTGAACATAGGTTTATGAAGAATTAAATAAATGGTATGTATGTCTTTGAAAGACTAATTTACTTATAATCTTATTTAACATATTATTTATGTATTTATTTATCGAAAAGATAATATTTAAAATTATAGAATTATTATGTTTTTATTTCTAAAGATAAGGATTTTGAAATTTAGAGTTCATTTGTTCCTGACAAATTTGTTAATGAATTGATGATAGTTTAGTTGATTTGGATTGTTTATAAATTCACTTGATAGAATTAGAAAGAAATAATGGATTTGTTTTTTCAAAAGAAAAATCTCATTTGTTGGAATTTGGGAAATTCATTACCATATATTAAATCTCAATTTTTTACTCTAAATAATTTGGATTAGTATCCAATGATAACGATGTGTGAATTTAGGCTTCCCCTGTTATATGAAAGGCAGTGAATGATTGGGTATTTTCCTAGTTAATTGAATTGAATTGAAATGCCCCTTGTGCCAAGCTTTATGTACATTTTCATATCGTTGAAAATTTTTACAGCCCATGGACTAACCGGTGAGACTGTGAACATCTAGTTTGAGTCTAAAGATTCATGGTTTTGAGTTCATCTTTCATCTTTCTTGATGATTGATGGAATTAATTGATGATCAATAATTTATCTATTAAGTTCAAAGTAAATTCATCTATTAAATTAAAGGAATCTTTTTTAATTTGATTTTTTGCTAGTTGAATTGAAATTATAACACTTGTTATGTAGTTTTTAAAGTCATGGTTTATAATATTTAATGGCATGTTTTATGACGAAAATCATTCAATGGTTAATTTTATTGACTTATTTTTTGGAGTTAATTGGTGATGTAAAAATATTGTTTTGTTAGACCCATTTGTTTGCTTTTGTTTTGTGGAATGGAGATGTAAGAGTCATAAGGGAAAAGTTGATTGTTGCATTTAAACATTAAAGATTTATTTTTGTGACTGGTCTTAATCTTGTTCTTATAGAACATAGATTGTTGTGCAGTAAATTTTTTTTGGAATGTCAATTTCTTTTATTTTTATTGGTCATGGATCACATGAGAAGTTGTTATTGGTTGTTGACGGTAGTGCTAAATTGAATATTATTATCTGGTGTTATTTGAGCATAAAATTTTCAAGTTTATAATTTTTCAAATTTGTGTGATTTTCATGATCAATTGATAAAATTATAAAATATAATATGCTACAGATAACATATAGTATTTTTATGTCTCTAACATGTTATTGTAACAGCAGTATAAAAAGTGAAAAATTACAAATATTATTTGTCTTATAATGGTTGAAAAGAATAAATACTAATGAGAAATGATCAAAGAAAGCCCACTTATTGTATTAGCTATATAAAAAGTGAAAATTTACAAATATTATTTGTCTTATAATGGTTGAAAAGAATAAATACTAATAAGAAATGATCAAACAAGGCCCACTAGTACAACTGTATTCTCTAAAATAAACACTATAAATCATTTGGTAAATCATGAAAACTCTCAAAGAATAACAATTTATAAAGAGGATATAACTTAATTCAATATTAGTGATTTTATGTAAATTACCTGAAAGAATAATTGGCAATGATTTTATATTTTTAGTATTTTGTTGGATTTTGCTTTTAATATCTTTAACATTTTAATTGGAGTATACTGTTCATTATAATTTATGAGTTATTTAATTATTATTTTATCCCCAGTATACATGTAGAATATATTACATTAAACCTGTAGTTCAAGTATTGAATTTATAATTCAATAATTAAACCTTAAAGGTTTGGCATGATATACCATTATGTATATCATACATATTCTCCCTTGAAACTTGTACATAGACGTGAGCCTAATATTTTTCATCTTCAAGTTTTTAGTTGTGCCATGAATATATTAATATCACTATTTCAATGTGTGAAAATGGATCCACAGATGAGACTAAGAATTTATTTTAACGAGACACATGTCTCGATATTAGGGAAGGAAAAACACATGTAGTGTTAATAATGTTGATAAATTTATTAGAAGGAAAACTCTTTAAACAATTTTGATTTACATATGAGTTAGAGTAAACTATAAGTTTAGAAAATAACACAGTTACAACAAATTGCAACTTAGCTGCCCAATGTATTTATCGATGTTAAAAGAGTGACAAATTATCATATTGCAGTTGCTAAAACCCCAGCAAGGGTTGTGATTCCAATTGCAATCAATCAAGTTTAATACACGCCAGAAGCATGGATAGTAAATTATAACTAAAGATAAAAATTTGCGAAAAAAAGAAGCAACATCACTAATTAAGAAAATCTTCTGAAGAGAAGACTCTTGAAGAAAAAGATCTCAGTTAAAGAGTTATAGCAAAAAATGAAACATAAACTGAGACAACAGAACAATTAGATCCTCCAAATATAGCTCTTAGAGTTGATGATCATATAAATGAAAAATATGAAATATCAATTAATTTTGTGAATAGAGGAGAAGGATTTGATAGAAATTTATTTATCATCGATAATGAATTTATCTTAACAGTAGCTCTTGCTATTTCAAGAAATAATCTGGATCCAGAACTTATGAATATAACTAAATGTTAGCATAGACATGATTGGCCATCATGAAAATAGGCAAATTTAGGCCGAGCTAGACTAGCTATTTAAACACAAGGAATTCAAACATGTTATGCTGACTTCCCAAAATGTGAATGGGTGTTTGTCTGAAAGTGTAATGAGAATAATGAGATGGTAACATATAAAGTGAGGCTAGTTGCTAGGTTTTTCGCAGAGATTTGGTATTGACTATAAGGAAATTTATTCTCCTATTATAAATATGATCACGTTTCGATACTTGATTAGGATAGCAGTTGAAGAAAGGCATGATATGCGCCTTGTGAAAATGATATTTATATAAGAGTCTCAGAACGATTAAAGATATTATAAATGAATGCACATCAAACATGTGACATGTATTTCATCAAATTACAAAAATCTCTGTATAGATTAAAATAATATGGACATATGTAGTATAATTGTTTTAGTGAATTCTTATTGAAAAGATATATGAATAATATACTATGTCCATTTGTCTTCATAAAAAGACCATAAAATGGTAAATGTTATTATTGCAATATATATTAATAATTTAAATATCATTGTGACTCCTAATGAATTCAAATAAAAAAAAAAAACATGTACCTATTTGAAGAGTGAGTTCGAGATAAAAAATTTAAAGGAAATGAAATTTTGTATTGGCCTGTAAATCGATCATTAAGGAGTCCTACTACAATAGCTTACTTATGTGGAAAAGATAATTAACCAATTTTATATGGATAAATCTTTTCTCTTAAGCTCACAATTTTATATGGATAAATCTTTTCTCTTAAGCTTACTAATAGGTGGTCTGTTTACTAAAAGTGAAGAAAGACCCATTTTAGACCTAAAGGAGATAACAAAGAGCTATTAATTTGGTCTTGAAGTACTACGTTTGAATGTTATAGTTGTACTCATATATCTTGCAAATTGTATCAGGCTTGATATTGCATTTGGAAGAAAAATTTCTTACTAGGTATAGCTCTACACGTACCAAGAAATATTAGAGTGGTTGTGTTATCTTCGAGCCACTATTGGTTTAGAGTTATATTTTCATATAATTCAAATTTTATTTACCTGATCCTTATAATAGTAGATCTCAAAATGGATGTGTGTTTACTTATGGTAGTATATCAATTTATAAAAGTTTGTAAAACAAACTATAGTCCTAAAGTACCTCAATAAAAGATACTCCCATTATAATGTTTAAGAATAGCTATCCATATTGCACACATTAAAAGTGGATATACCAAGTATGACTGAATTAAACATATCTCACTCAAATTCTTTTGTAAATATGAGTTCTATAAGAGCAGTTAAGTAGATATTCACCAAATTTGCTCGAATGACAATCTAGTATACTTATTTAATAAGTCATTATCTAATTTGAGCGACATTGTTCCATTAATTAGTATATGATATTTTAAAATGTTGTCCTCGTTAGGAGGAGCAAACTAGTATAAGATTGTACTTTTTTTCCTTTGTCAAGTTTTTATCCCACAAAGTTTTTTTTGCCAAAGGTTTTAATGAGGCAATATGTGAAATGATAGAATAGTACATGAATTGTACTCTATTTTTTAGTTATATTTTTTCCCACTGGATTTTTCTATCAAGGTTTTTAACAAAACATATTCATGGTGCAAGTAATATCCAAGATTTATTTAAAAAAGTCACTCTTTGCAACAACATATAAGAAGTTAGTAAAAAAAATTAGCATGCGCCGGCTACAAGTTCTTTTTTAAAAATTATGTATTCATGAGGGGGAGATTCTTGTGCAATGTACTCTTTTTCCCTTAGTCTATATTTTGTCCCATTAGGTTTTCCTGGCAAGGTTTTTAATGAGGTAGTTTTATATGCAAATTTTATGAGAATAATATACTTTTTTCATTCACTAAGATTTTTTTCCCATAGGATTTTTCCTTCATAAGGTTTTAATGAGGCATATTCTTTGTAATAGAAATACAAGAGAAAGTGTTATGATAATATTATATGTGTTATGATAATATTGAATGTCTATCCTTATCACTATAGATAGAATTTCTTATGAGATAGTATTTTATCTCTATCCCTATCTCTGTAACCATTAACATATACAAATAGGTGTTACAATTAATAAAGATACACATAGAAATTATTCCCTTTTCTATCCTTTCTTTACTTTTATCTTCTCTTTTCTCACTATTTTATAACATTATGGATATTGTTTGAAGATACGAATTCTTTCCTACATAATTATAATAATTACCAGTGAGTGGATAATAGAAATTCAAAAAATTAAAGAATATCTTTAATTGTAACTTTATTGATCTATCTTTTATTTTATTTTAGATGATGTGAGGCATCACTCGAGCACTGGTTAGATTCGCTGAAAGGGATCAAAATATTCATTTGGATTTAAACTCACGATGGAACCCTGTGGTTCAGATAGGTTGATTTTGAAAAGATGTTAGAATTGCCATCTTAATTTTATTTTTATTTGGAAAAAAATTAAAGTAAAAATCCAATCAAATGACTCTAATTTTATCTCAATAGAAAAAGTACACTACTCCTTGATTACCAAAAAGGATTCGGGGACTAAATTTTTTGTTCATTTAGAAAAAAAAGTTAGTTTGGCAAGTTTAATACAAAATGACTTAAAATTGATTTCATAAATAGTTTATATAATGCATGAACAATTTAATTAATGCATGACTTTCATTCATTCAACAATATAGTGACTAAGGGAACAAGAAAGTAGAAGACAAATATTAAATTTACAATGAAAACCCAAAATAGGAGATACTTCCTCTAGCCCTTATAAATTCTAGAAAAGTCACACATTCCCTAAACTAAATCCTAAAGTAATGCAAACAAGATAAATAAAATCTTAACTTTGTAAAGAATATGATAAGGAAGAAGTTGCTTAATTTTAATTAGATTTGCTGCTTGAACTAAGCATGTTTGCATATTCCTTTGAATAGGAATCAGAACCCACCTAGTTCTCCTTTCTTATGAAGGGGTTTATTTAGTTAAACTAATTTATCATGTTTTGATTGATTGATTGATTGATTACCAAGTTAAGTTAATTATTTTAGATTTTAATTAACTATCCTAAGTGAATTAATTAAAAAAAGGCAATGAGTCTTGGAGGAAGAAGAGAGAATCCTAAGGAGAGAAACAATAAATAAATCTCAACGAGGAATATAAAAAATAAATTCCAAGGAGGAAAACAATAAAATGAAATAAATAAATAAATAAAGAAAAGGAAAAGAGAAAAGCAAAGGGCAGGCGGCGGCGGCTTGCCTCAAATGGCAGCAAACTTTTCACTTGATGGGTTGGCTTAGAAAGTCGCAATCCAGTTTGCTTTGCAAAGGAAGGTACAATAGCAAAACAAAAATAAAAAATAAAAGAAAAACTTTTAATTAGAGAGTTTGCTCCTTGGCGGATCAAGCTTGTGGAGATAGTTCGATTGATACAAAAGCTAATCAAGCAAACCGAGAGGTGAAAAGATTAGTAAAACTAAGTTAAGGGGCCTATATTTATAGTAAAAAGGTTGGGGGAGGAGTTTGTAATCTTCTAATATGGGATTGTTGCAAAAAAAGTGAAGAAAAATCTATTTTCGCCTGTTTTTGCCCATTCTCGCTCTTTCTTTATGAATCTAGTTGTGTTGTATTCGTTATTTAATTCTAGATGATCTAAGAGTGGTACGAAGGTCAAAGGGATAGCTTTGGGCTCCTAAGGCTTAGTTTCCTTATTTTCCTATTTTGACAGTTTTTTTAGTAATTTTGGCTTTCAAAGGTCTATTTACCAAGCCTAAACACCCCTAAGGATCAAATGCAATATGAAGGGTGTAAAATTAAGGGTTCACAACTATCTCTCATTAGAATTAGCTTGACTAAAAGGCAATTCTAATGATAGTAAACCCAGGAATGAAGGATGGAAAAAAGAACTAAAGGGATGTCTAAGTCAAGATTTAGACATCTTTGGATTAAAGGTGTGGTTGATTTTGAGATAAAGAAGATGCAAAAGGAACCACAATGATATTTAAGGAATTGTTCCTAATTATTTATGGGTGAAAAATGTGATGGATAATAAACAAAAAAAAAAGAACTACAGAGATGCCTAAGTGATAGTTGTTAGATGTATATGGATGGAAATGGTAGATTTTGAATAAAAAAGGTGAAAATAGGAACCATAGGGATGCCTTAGTGATCATTATTATACATTTATGGGTGAAGTTTTGAAAGGATTTTGATAAAGGGGCAAAAATAGGAATCACATGGATGCCTAGGTGATCGCCATTAGACATTTATGGGTGAAATGATCCTAAGACTATCTTAGGATGGTCTGAAAAGTTTGAAAAAGAAACCTAACTCTATGTTAGGTTGATGATCCTAAGGTTATGTTAGGATGGTCTGAAAAGTTTGAAAGAGAAACCTATTTGAAAGAGAAACCTAATCCTATGTTCGGTTAATGATCCTAAGACTATCTTAGGATGGTCTGAAAAGTTTGAGAGAGAAACCTAACCCTATGTTAGGTTGATGATCCTAAAGCTATCTTAAGATGATTTGAAAAGTTTGAAAGAGAAACCTAACCCTATGTTAGGTTGGTGATCTTAAGGCTATCATAGGATGATATGATTAAAAGAGATACATAATTCATATTTAAGGTATGGATCCTAAGGCTATCCTAGGATGGGTTTGATGTTAATGGTTCCAGTCTTGATTCAGGAACTTTGATTGGTGATTTGTCAGTTTGATGATCCATTTTGCTTTGGGGATTTAGATTGATAATCCTTCTTGACTCAGATTGATGATCTATTTAAACTTGATAATCCATCTTAATTCAAGAGTTTATTTAATGTAAAATGCATATAATTATACAATAATTGGATACTTTGAATCTCTGAAGGGTCATTTTGGTAGGTAAGTACTGAGTTTTTGTGAGAAAGATGCTCCTATTTTGGAAAGGTGAATATTTAGAATGGAGGTGCCCCCACTTTAGAATGATAAAGGAAAGTGGTTCAATCATTTTATTTGGATAGATTAGCTTAGGTAGAGTCACACTTAATTTGGACTAGTCATGAGGGCTAGTTTGAAGGGTTGGTCAAAGGCTATCTGTTCAGCCTTAGAAGAAAGCTGGGTCAAAAGTGGAAGAGATCAAACTAATTAGCTTGGAAAAGGCTTATGCTGGATTGGTCTTAGAAAGTATTTGGTTTGGGATTGGATTGGATGGCCAAGTCAAGTTTAACTTTAAAGAAGATTGTGAGTGGGGTCATTTTAAAAGGCTAGGTCAGTTTTGACCTTGGGTAAGATTTTGGAAGGCTCGGTATAGTTTGACTACATAAGAGGTCAAATTAGGGTCTTGGATAGGTTCTACTATAGAGGGGATGAAATTGGCTTGGTCAGGTCTTGACTTTTGGAGAGTTCATTTGGAAGGTCAGGTTTAAGGTTAGGTCAGATTTTACCTTAAGTCTTGGTTGGGATGTTAGACTTTGTTAGAGGTTAAAATTGGGAGGCTAAGTTTGGCTTAGAGGAAAGGTCAAGCTACAAAATCAGTTTGGGTAGGCTAGGTTAGATTTTAGCCTTGGAAGAGATCATGGGCTTTATGGTGAAGGCTTAAATCCTATTAGTTAAAAGGTTTTTAGGCTTTAAGGATAATTTATCAACTTGGGCTTTTCTATAAAGGTGTTTTAGACTTTTTTGAAAGATGGTTGGCTTTAGCTTAAGTGTGACACTAAAGGTTTTTTGGTAATAAGGATACAGTAGGCTTATGGATAGGGTTTGCTCTTTGATATGGTTTTGTTAGTCTAAACAAATTAAGCTGAGAATGACTTATAGGCCTTTTGATCTCAATGATCCTGTGTTTTTGCTAAGAAGGCTTGACCTTCAAGAATAATGAAATGTTTGCCAAAGAGGCATGGGATGGGCTTTTATTGATTCGAGCCATTCTTAATCAACTTGAGGATGATGGTTCAACTTTGGTTTTGTTATGGAAATTGATTTCGATGATGATGAGTCCTGAGAGATTTTGGATTTTTGGTTCCGCCTATGATGAGATTTTTGTAAGGAAAGGGTGAAATGAGGCTTGAATTTGAAATGATGGTATGATTTGCCAATAAGGCTTGGGATGGAATAGTACGATTTCAAAAAGCTTGGGAATGGTGTTGGTGAATTTCAATTAAGACCATCTGTTCAGCTTTAATGTTGAAGATAAAAATGGTTTGGTGAATTTCAACTAAGGCTTTCTGTCTAGCCTTAATATTAGAGGTAAAAATGGTTTAAGTGAATTTCAATCAAAGCAATCTGTCCAGCCTAAATGTTGGAGGTAAAAATAGTTTTGTAAATTTCAATCAAGTTTATCTGTCCGGTCGTAATATTGAGAATAAAAAGTGCATTTTGATTAAGGCTACTTATTCTACCTTAATGTTAGAATAAGAGGTGAATTTTTATAAAGACTATCCATTTGCCCTAGACTTTAAGATATAGAGATTTGGTCCACATGGAAGAGAGGGAGGGGGGGGGGGGGGGAGGGGAATTTGGGAATTCAAACTAGTTTAGTTAGGCCATCTATTTAGCCCTACTATTAGGGAGATTGTGATCAAAGCTATCTATTTGACTTTGATATTTGGAAGAATTGGGATCAAAGCTATTTGTTTGGCTTTGATCTTATGGAATTTAGGGAAGGTTATATCTCTAAAAGATGAGGGATGTAGGAATGTCAGAATGGGTGGCTCGAGTCAGTTTGCCCATAGAAAATTATGGTTAAGGATTAGTTTTTGTAAGGAAAGGTCCTAGCTAAGGATTAATTATTGGCCAGGTAGAAACTTGGAAGGATAGGTTGGTCTTAAGAGATTAGGTTAGGTTTTAGATCAGGTCAAGCATTGCCACTTAAAAATTCAGGCTACAAGGTTTGAGCAAAGATGGTCAACCTAATACAGTATTTAGAGTAGTGATTCATTTGTCAAGCCAACTTGGTAAAGAGACTTTGAGCTTAAAAGAATTTACAAGTATCGCCAAAGAGGTAGTTTAGCCAAGAAACTTGGGCTTTAATGATGATGGGCCTTGATTCTGCTAATGGGCCTAAGCCTTTAGATTTTGCCAAAGAATTTAATAATAATATGTCTAAGATGCATAATCTTTGGAAGGATGGTATGGTTGATCACTTGAAGAGATATTAGGTCTTGATTAAGGAGTTAGGGTAAAAGTTCTTTGACGGAGATAGGTGGGGTGCCACCTCGTGAGTTGACTTAGCATGCTGGACACATATATTGGAGGGTGAAACTAGACTCTGATTGATTTAGGATTAGACATGATGTGGTGATAGCAGAATGAGACACATGAGGCTAAAAACTCTAAGCGGAAGTGCTGATTTTAACAAACACTTAACATGGTACCAATATAGGGAAACATGACTCTTTGAAAGGTTAGACTAACAGAATGACTATCTTTGGATGAGATAGGACTAACAAACTAAATAGTGAATCCAATTTGAATGAAATAGAACTCCATCTTAAATTGTTGCTTCGAGTTAATACCATCCTTTGGCTAAACTGCCCTTGCGGGTTTTCAACTTAACGAGCTTTTCTTTTCTTCTCCTTTTTTTCTTCTTTTTTCTTTTCTTTTTTTTTTATTTTCTCTCTTTTTTCTCTTTATTTTTTAAGCGAAGAGGAGAGTGATATTGGCATAAAAAGGGAATTTTTATATTATTTGGACCATACCCAAATTGGGCTACCTACGTACTTCCATTTTGTCATCCTTTCACTTGTCCTTCCATAGGAGGATAAGGTCTACGTAGTTCTTAATTATCATGCACCATTTGAAACAACAAACTATTTTCTAGCTGAGGTTAGAAGGCTCGATTATACTGAAACCCATTAGGATGACACTTTAGACAAGATTCATTTTGAGCATTTCAGATCAAGAGTTCTATCATTATTTCTTACAATCCATTCTTCTTCCTCGTAACTGATCATAATACTTGCTTATCCTTGGTCAAAGGATCTTTACCCCAATTGTTGCACTAGTTCCATTAAGGAGTTGCCCCCAGTTGAAGTAGGGATGGAAGTTGTTGATGATTCTTAGTCAGTTTTTGCAAAGTAAGTTTGATAGAATCCATTCTTGAATGTTTCCTTTTGAGAGCATGATTTATTAACCTTGATGATTTCAGTGGGTGCTCCAAACTTAACAAATGATGTTATTTTGAGTAAAAGATGATATAAGACATCTACCCACCAAGATGCATTTATGTCTACTTGTAATTGTATTAAAGGCCACCTTTAAAGCTCTATAGAGATATGACATGATTTTCTGTCCTTAATCTCTTGAGACTTTCCATTCATTCTAGATCCCTTTCTATTATGATGCTTGGTTAGAATCCACAGTCATGAACCTTTCCACTTTACCTGGGTGCCATCTTGATCGATCTCAGGGGATAAGTGCTTAGTTTGGTGAACCATCCTCTTTAATGAACTCTTCTTGGATTTATCCCTGATCCCTTATGGCTTTTTACTTTTGCATAAAATTTATTAGTCTTTCTTTTATTCAAATTGGATTCAGAAAAAGAAAACTCATAATGAAATAAAGAGACAAATAATGTGAGAAATTCAAATTTTATTATAAATAAAGAAATGCCATCATCCATTATTACATAAAAAAAAAAATAAGAAGACAGACTCGGGGAAACAATTATAGAATTGAAACTAGGAATAAAAAGATCACTATGACAAACATATTTTATTCTTCTGACTTTAACAGGCTCTAACTTTAAGACTATGTCCTCCTCAAAGTATTGACTTACTTTATTGATTTTGCTAAGGCTAATATAAGGTCTGGTTCTACTCCATATCTGATTATGAGGACTTGCTCAAAGAGAGTAGCCCCTAAGCTTTTCCTGCTTTGGAATTAAGGGAGTTGATAGTGGTTTGGAGATCAATGAGATATCTAGTTTAGGAAGGATGAGGTCTCTTTTGTTAGTGAGGTCTTGCATTCTGTGTTTTAGGCTCTTACACACGTCTGTCTTATAGCCAGCCCCTTAATGGTACACACAGAATTCATCGACACTGTAATTCTTGGATAAAGGAGTTGATGGTGCCTTGGGTTCCAAAAGTGTTACTATATCAAATTTGAGGGCCTTTTGGTAAGCCATGCTTAAAAGCATGCCCAAATTAGTGAATTCTCTTCTCCTTTTTTTCCTAGGTTACTGACTGATGATGGTTGTTGTTCCCTATTGCTCCCTTTAGTAGAGGTAAAGGTGGCCTAAGTGATTTGTTTCCTCTCTAATGTAGGATCTGGTTTAGGCATAATCATATTATTTTTTATTGTCTCCCTCATGTCTAGAGGGGTAGGGTTTTCCTTACTTCAAAAAGGGTTCAAAATAAAGGGAATATTCATGGTTGGGATAGATAAAGTGACAGGAGCTAACATGACATTAGTGTTTAGAACTGGTAGGATGCCACTCTTAGTCATGCAAGCATTAGAGGGCTTGACTTGGCTTATCATTTCCCTTACTTCGTCAATGATGGATTGCAAGGCATGGGTGAAGTTAGTTTGTTGAGAGTTGAGAGTGGCAGATGGGCCAAAGCATTATTGAAGTTAATTTGCTGGATGGTTAAAACCTTGTTGAAGATGGCTTATTGAGCATTAAGAGTAGAGGCAAGAATAGCTTGAAAGTTTTCCTCTTGCTTCTTAAAGAGGTTGGTTATAAGTTTAGTCAGGGCATCCATGTTGATTAGATCAGCCATTAGTACTTTGAAAGCAAACCAAAGAAATCAGGTGAGCTTTTAAGAAAAGAGATGAAATGGGAAATAGGGCCAAAAGCATACAGATTATAAGGAAAAAGAATTCTCTTATGGAGTTGGGGCTGATCATAGCTTTATGATATGATGGAGACAAAGATTTAGGCTTAGGATAGTGTCTTGGGTTGTAGTGGTTTAGGGGTAATCAGTGAAAGGCATTAGGTTTAGGAGGTTTTGGGTATGTTAGGCCAAAGTAGTTGGGTTTTTAAGGTAATGGGTTTGCTTTTGAACTAAGGGTAAAATCAAGGTATTGGGGACCTAGGATGTGTAGGTAATAAGATAAATATGAAAGATGTGGATCTTGTAGCTAGGTAGTGGAGTTTGGATAAGGAGACTTGAGTTTTTAAGGCTAGGTAGTGGTAATGGCATCATGGGTTTAAGGTTGAAGTTCACATTTAAGGGGAGGGCTTGAGGTATGAGGTTTGGGTGTTTGATATTTAGGATAAAGCTAGGGTGAGGTGCTTTGAAGTTAAAGGCTAAGGTTATGGCATTTAGGGTTAAAGGTCAGGGTGAAGTGTTTAAGGTGTGTGGTTAAAGTATTTAGGTTAAAAGTTGAGGTTCAGGTATCAATATTTGGATGAAGGTTGTACGTGATGGCCTTTTAAGATTGTGGGGCGAAAGTGATTGAGATAAAGGTGAAGTGCTTGGGATAGAGATGAGAGTGTTTAAGGTTGAAGGGTAGGGTGTTTAGGTGGATGTGAGAGTTTATAGGGAAGGTATTTGAATAGAGACAAGAGTTTATAGGAAAGGTGTTTGAATGAAGGTGAGAATTTATAGGGAAGGTGTTTGAATGGAGGTAAGAGTGTTTGACCCTTCTTCGGTTCAATGTGCAACCTGGATTTGAGATGAATGCATATTTTGTTATACAATATGAGTGTATGATATGCATGAGGAACACATTTCATGAGGATGGTAAGGTGCAAGGTTATGATTATGGTACATATAACCTAAGGTTAGAATCTAGCTTCATTACATGAGAGGTTAAGGGTAGCTTGGATAGGATATCTGTCACACTAAAGCAGTGATTTACCTTACCACATATGAGTCAAGGAGCCTCGTATGGGTCCAATAATATGTGCATGCTCGTTACACCATCAAAAAGATTAATAGATTCATCGCAGGATGAATGATTTCACTATCGGCGAATAGATTTAAGGAGGGTTACCCACTTGATGCTAATCACTATCCATTTGTTTTGCTAAAACTAGGTTTGTAGGCAAATAGCTTACACAAATAGTGCATGAAAGCCATTTGTATATTAAAAGTGCTAAACTTTGATTTCAAATCAATTGTTAGTCCTCTTATTTCTTTTATTAAAAAGAATGTAGTCCTTAGTGGAGTCACCAGCTGTAAGGCCTTGCCTAAGCATCGGTGCGATCTACTGAAAGAGATCGAAATGCTCATTTAGGTTTAAACTCATGATGGAACTCTCAAGTTCATATAAGCTGATTTTGAAAAGATGTTAGAGTTGCCACCTTAATTTTATTTTTATTTGGAAAAAAGTTAAGGTAAAAATCTAATTAAATGACTCTAATTTTATGCCAATAGAAAAAGTGCACTAGTCCTTGATTACTAAAGAGGATTCGGGGACTAAATTTTTAGTTTATTTTAGAAAAAAGTTAGTTTGCAAGTTTAATTCAAAACAACTTAAAATTAATTTCATGAACAGTATAATTAATGCATGACATTCATTCATTCAATAATATAGTAATTAAGGGAATAAGAAAGTACAAGGAAAATATTAAATTTATAATGAAAACTCAAAATAAGAGATATTTCCTCTAGCACTTATGGGTTCTTAGAAAATCACACATTCCCCAAACTAAATCCTAAAGTAATACAAATAAGATAAAGAAAATTCTAACTATGTAAAGAAGATGATAGGGAGAAGTTACTTTATTTTAATTGGATTCGTTGCTTAAACCAAATATGCCTACATATCCCTTTGAATGGAAATCAGAACCCACGTAGTTTTCCTTTATTGCGAAGGGATTTATCTAGCTAAACCACTTTATCATGTTTTAATTGATTGAGTTGATTAATTGATTATCAAATTAAGTTAATTATTTTAGATTTTAATTAACTATCCGAAGTGAATTAATTAAAAAAAAGACAAGGAGTCTTGGAGGAAGAAGAGAGAATCCCAAGGAGGTAAACAATAAATAAATCTTAAAGAGAGAGACAATAAATAAATCTCAAGGAGGGAAACAATAAAATGAAATAAATAAATGGAAAAGAGAAAAGGAAATGAGTCTTACCTCAAACGGCAGGCGACAATTAGCCTTAGGCGACGAGCGGCAACTTGCCTCAAATGGCAGCATACTTTTAACTTGATGGGTCAACTCAGAAAGTTACAACCTAGTTTGCTTTGCAAAGCAAGGTGCAATAGAAAAGCAAAAATTACAAAATAAAAGAAAAACTTTGAACTAGAGAGCTCGCTTCTTGACAGATCAAACTTGTGAATATAGTTCGCTTGATGCAAAAGTTAATCAAGGAAACAAAGAGGTAAAAAGGTGAAGAGGTCAAACAAACTAAGTTAGGAGACTTATATTTATAGCATAAAGGTTAGTAGAAGATGTTGTAATCTTTCGATGTGGGATTATTGCAAAAAAGTGAAGAAATCTATTTTCGCCTTTTTTGCTCGTTATCGCTTGTTTCTTGTCTGTTTTTTGTGATTCTAGTTATGTTGTATTTGTTATTTAATCCCAGATGATTTAAGGGTGGTTCAAAGGTCAATAGATAGGTTTCGATTACTAGGGTTCCATTTCCTGATTTTTCCATTTTGGCATTTTTTAGTAATTTCAGTTTTTGAAGGTTTGTTTATCGAGTTTAAGCATCTCTAAAGATCAAATGCCATATGAAGGATATAAAATTAAGAGTTCACAGACGAAAAATACATATTTTCACCTATTTATTTTTTAAAAAGAATTTTATATCATACTAAATTTTTTAAAACATTATATCTTATACTTCAATTTCTATTTTTAATTTTATTGAAAAATCTCTTATTGATATCAATAATATGTATCCAAAAAATAATTATAAAATAAGTAAAAATGATAGAGAACTGATATTATATGAAAGTGACCCTTTTGCTTAGAAAGAATATAAAAAAATGGAAATTCTAACTTTTTATTAGTCAACAATTTAAAAGGAGAGAGAAAAAAAAAATATGTATCCTAGATTACCACTTATTTTTCACCTTCAATTTATTAAAAAAAGAAAAAAAGATATTTTACAAATATAAAATTATATGTTGAAGTTTTCAATAAGTTCTTATATACAATTAGGATACCTTAAGTTGAATAAATATTAAATATTTTCTCTTTTTATTTTTTTTTCTTTTCACGATGAAATATAAATTAGATTTGTAGGTAATATATATATATATATATATATATATATATATATATAAGTTTAATATAATTTATTTATCATCATGAAAAAAGGGAAAGGAAAAAAAAAAAAGAAAAGGTATTTATTACTTGTATGATAAAAATTGAGGAATTAAATTATCCATTCCATCTTTATTTCAAAGAGAGCAAAGCACAAATAATTTTAATGCGATTTAGACCTATTTATGAATAGAGTTAGGTATTAAAAAATATCAAAAGCCAGCTTCGAAATTTTCTTGACCCACCAATACGTCCCATGCAATCCAATCCATTAGTTAAATACTGTTTCATTCACTTTGATATATGTTCACTGCAAATTACCACATCATTGTGTTCCTTATTTGTTTGCACACCATTCTCATTGATCTCCACCGTCCATTTACGTGTGGGGTCACCCTATACTTTAATCCAACAGTCAAAATTTTCATCACAATTCAATTCACTACACATTGCATCCCTCATCAGACTGAATTGCCCTTGTTTCGACAAAAAATAAATAAATAAATAAATGAAACCTGAATTGTCCTTTTGTTATGGTTTGACGAGTGGGATTATTTGTTATTATGATAAATTTATTTTCATTTACTTACATAGGGAATGACATCTTTCAACTACTTTATATATCGAGATTGAATTTTTACTTAGAACGAATTTAAAAATATATTTTTATGCTCTATTTATATATTTAAAAATTAAATTTTAAATATTAATTCTAAAAATTAAAATTTTGATTAATAAATAATCTCTCTTAATCTCTTTTAACTCTCTCATTAGTCGTTAAGATAAATCAAGATTTTAATTTTAATTTATTAATCCATTATATGGGTGGCAAAAAATTATACACACAAAAATCTTTTAAATTTATTGTATGAACTTGTTAATTTTTATTAAAAGTTTAATTTTTTATTGACAAATATAAAAGGAAATACTAATTATTTTATAGTTTAATTATTTATCATTCAAATATTTTACTAAAAAATATTCATCATTTAAATTTTTTATGATGAAGTATTCAAATTTTTTTACTCCTTCCAAAAATTTTCTGTCATAATTTATAACTAAACTAATTGTTGAAATTATTATAATGAGTTTCTTATCGTTGGTCCTATTGCGATAATTTTATATGACTTCGTCTTGACCACTGGATTAGATGGGAGGTGTGTGTCTATATATATATACATATATATATATATGTATATGCACAATAATTTTTTTTTTTGGTCCCAAGCTCAAATTGAAGGGGTAGAATAAGAATAATTCTTACCTATTCAATGAAATATGAATATATAAAATAAAAAAAGTATTAGTGTCTTTTTATGAGGTAAAAAATATATAAAACAATTATATTTAATAAAATATTTTATCACTCGTTAATTTGAAATATAAAATAAGTTTATATACCTACTACAGGTAAAAAATTTTTGCAGAATAAAGCTCAATAGAGGCTTTTGATTTGTCCATTGCACCGCTCTTGGCTTCTTTTACATTAATCACCTTTCCATCTTTTGAATTCGGCTGTGCAACAGGTTTTTAAGTTTTTAACTAATTACCCAGCAGCTCGAGATCAATTGTATTAGAATAATCTCCAAATTGTATGACCGGAAGTTTCAATTTTAGTCCAAATTTAATTAATAAAAAAATTATAGTTTAATTAAAATTAATTTAATGAAAGATAATTATAAAATTAATCACACAATTTAATTGATTTGACTATATATATATATATATATATATATATCGGATTCAAGTCTTCCACCAATCAGTATAATGAAAATTTTCATCAATTTAATAAAAAATATTTAAAAATAAAATTATTTATTATTGTGTAGCCTATAATATTATTTATATTTATTTGACCTCTCATTTTTAAAAAAAAAATCAACTTATATAAGCATTCTACTTGAAATTTTTATTAAAAAAAAAAAATCGATGATGACATTTATTAAATCTATGATTAATGGCTAATTTTATTTACTCTATTTAATCACTAATATATTAGTGTTAACATCAGCCCAAAAAGTAACAGTTAGGCCTAATTTCTTATAACACTTGGACCCGGGATTAGTCCATATAAAAAAATTCAAAATGGGCCCAGATGTATATGGTAAGTTCCAATTTTTTTGTAAAGCTGCCAAAGTATATTAGGATTTTTTTTATTATAATTACAATATTACCCTTTATAAATCCTCTGCAAATAGTCTTGTAAACTCATTGTAAAGTTATGTCAAAAAAAAAAAAAAAAAAAAAAAAAAGCTCATTGTACAATTTTTATCACTCAATTCTATAAATAATCAATTTCTCCAAAAGTCTTGTGTGATCACTTTTCTTTGGATTGATGGCGTCTTATTGCCTAGATATTCATATCTTAATTGACGGTTCTTATAGCTTATATATCATACATCTGAGTCAAAATTAATGGTATCAACTACTTATATACTAAAAAATTCAATTTAATATTGTTATACATACCCTTAAATTGATAGATGACAACACTCTGACGCCTATGTATATTAGATTTATGTTAATTAATTGCACTTATAATAACAATAATTAAAATTGGTATTTGGCCAAATTGAAATAAAAGGCCCATTTAAAATAATTTAAACATTTTAGGTCTAAATTAATTGATCTTTTTAGGTTAATTATTTCAGACAAGCAATTAGTAAGGTTTTTCTTTAGTAAATTTAGTGTATATTGAGATTCAAACACAAAATCTTGCCATTTAGAAGATTACTTCAGTATTACTGAATCGAAGGATCATTGTTTATATTAATAAGTTTTAAGTAATATTTTATTATTGATGTGCTTGAAATAGATTCTAATCTCAAGCACAATGTTAGACGATCTTTAGTTTATGTGAAATAGAAAATTCGAGGATTTAGGCGATGTGCTTGGGAGCTGCTACAATACTTAAATCAATAAATGTATGATTGAGAACTAGAATCTTTATAAGGTTTCAAGAATTTTGTTACCTATCTCATGGAGAGGAGAGTACTATTTATAGGAGTGTCTCGTGGTGTAAATCCTTCTTGGGTCTTGATTACATATTACAAGGGGTAGTAACTGAGTAGAATATAGATTTTTTGTTTGCTGAGTTATATTTAAAATAGAGAGAAAAGTCATGTTGTAGAAGTAAAATTTTGGTGATATCTAAAAGATCAGCTGATCCTTATAGGGGTGAGCTCATAGCTCGCGGGGGGCAATCAGTCTAGATAAGTGTGCAATTATTATTATTATTATTATAATAGAATGAATCTATTTGAATCAATATTTCGTCCATAAATGAATGGATTGCTCAAATATATAAATCAATCCAATTTTAATTATACATATTATTTCTTACCTTTTTCTTGTATTAAAATTTCTTTGTCTTTTTAATTAAATACTTGTGAGTTCAATGTGGTCCTAATTTTTAATAATTAATGCCCCATATATATAATTTTTAATAATGAGTTATAGACATAAATTACAAATTTATCTTATTACTTTCCATTAGTTATAAATCCAACACCAAATATTAATTGCATTCCCTCCACATCTTGTGGAAACCAAAGCATGTATTAATTTTAATTGCAATGCAATATACTCCCTCTATTCTGAAAAATGTGACCACAATTCTTAAAGTAGTAATAATTTCATCATAAGTTGTTAAAAAGATCTTTATTAATTGCAATATAAATTAGGAAAATATCTCGCATACTTGAAAAATGAAAGGGTAAATTAGTCATTTTATCATTTTTTTATTAGATTGCTAAATGACCACTTATTTATGAATAAGACTAAATTTTTAATGACCACTTTTTCAAAATAGCGGGAATATTTTGCAATACAAATAATTCGAACTTTTTTAGGCAACTAACAAAATGAAAAATATTTATTTACACTAATTAATCATATGCCCACTTTCATATATTTAATTAATGAACGAGTATAATTCAAAAATTATCCATTTAAATTTATATTTTTTCCCAGTGAAATAATATTTATACTCAAATTTATATTATGATTTATTGTTATATTTTTATTAAAGTATGAATTTGACTAAATGGGAGTGAAATGACCTTTGGAAAGCACAGTATATTTTGGTTTGTGATCTGGACAACATCAATCGTATTGGACACAACAGTACACTGAGTTGTTTATATATAACCACAGTACACTAACAAAATTGTTAAACATCTGGCACTTCATAAAACTGACACTCACAAACTAACTATTAACTTATACACTCGAAGATGACTAGGCACGAATTACATTTTGACTTTGATCTTTAGTTTGACACTCCCCCTCAAGATCAATATATATTTATTATGCATGCTCATCTTGCTTAACAGCATTAAATTGAGTTGGATGCAATTTCTTTGTAAACAAGCTTACGAGTTAGATCTTCAGTCTTCGTAAATTTATGAACCCTCAATTTTGTATTTTTATTATGTAGACGCAGTTTAATATATGCTAAATTTAGTACGCTAATTTTAACTTTCAAGTATATTGCGATCCGGATGGTTCATTTTTCAACATAAATTAATATTAATCTCTAAAAAAAAAAAAAAGAGGGACAGCGACATAGATATGGTGCAGATCTGTGCCTATGGTTCTTTGTCCAGCCTCAAATTTTCAGAAAAGCCCCTCCTGTTGGCCCATTTTCCAGCCTTTATTTTTTTGGTCTTTTTACCTACACCATCTACCAATAAGTACCTCCCCATTTTATACTAACTTTTTCACCCCTTGAGCACTTATTAATAGCTATCCATTTGCTCATTTTGTCTTCTTCCTCCAATTATTCTCTTTAATTAATTAATTAATCATTTTAATTAATTAATTATTACGTCCTAATCCAAGTTCATTAATCCTTTTAATTAACTAATTATCTTTTTTTTTAAATTAACCACTTAATTAATTAATTAATTAGTCTTTTTAATTAATTAATGAATCATTATTTTTAAAAAATCAAATCAATCCTTTTTAATTAATCCACCCTTCATTCTAATTAATTAATCCATCTATCCATTTCACCACATTAATTAGTTAATTAATCATTTTAATTAATTAATTAATTAATCCAATCCTCTAGTATCGATAAAATGATACTTCGATCTGGCAAAACCCTCTGTCCAACTCGTGCAAAGGTGTAACACTTTTCCTCATTAATCCAACCTCCAAACCAAAATCAATATGATAAATTTTTAAATTCCTCCACTTAATCGTGGGATAAACTACATAAATTTTGATCCTTATTCAATGGGATACATAAGTATGTTTAGAATTTAAATCCAAACCTGAAATGCAATTTTAAATTAATTTCATTTTCCATTTGCTTTCAATTATAATTATATATTTTTCATTGTTTTGTAAGGCAATCTGTGATCTTCCTAGCAACCATAAGGGTTACAGAAGACATCCTATTTTTAATTAATGTATTTAGTTAATTATTACAATTAAGGAGTGATCATGTGATTCTCTTAGAATCTATAAGGACTAAAGGCAACACTCTCCTTAATTTGTGAATGATTTACTTAAATGTTCTATTAATTTACCTTGCACCTATACTTATGCCATGTATTCATATTATGCCATGTTCATATATTTTTTATAATTATTTAATACTTACCATTTATGAAATCAATTTTTCTAAGTCAAATTAAACTTAAGAGCTAAATCATAATTTATAATACCAAAAACCTAGTCCATGAGCTTAATCTGGTTCGAAAGTAGTAATTTTATTCTTAAGTAAATTAACTGAAAATTAATGAATTGGAGTCAAGAAAAAGGGTTTTCCTTAATTTTCCTATTTTAAAATAAATAAAATTAGGATGACAATTCCCAAAAATCACTTTCAAAAAATCAATTTTTTGAATGATAGTCATTCCAATCGTGAGCATCGAAGTTCATTCCATGATCTCCTTAAAAATTGCTTGCCTTTCTTTAAGGCTTCTCGAGGGAGGGAGGGGCGTTCGGGTGAGGACTCATAATATTCAGGCTTAATTATGGTAGACAAGATCTTCTCTTTAATAAAATGGCTGTCTAAATCGATATGTTTCATCCTTTCATGAAACATGGGATTTTTAAAGATATGTAAAGCTGAATTATTATCACAATATAGAAGGATTGAACCTTTATGTTCAACTTTGAATTCTTTTATCAAATATAACAACCATAATATCTCACATATTATTTCTACCATTGTTCTATACTCAGCCTCTGCTGAACTTCTTGAAACTATATTTTGCTTTTTAGATTTCCAACTTATAAGGGAGTGTCCAATAAAAACACAAAAACCTGTCTATGATCTCCTTGTTTCTTGATAAACTGCCTAGTCACTGTTAGATTATGCTTTAAGTTGTAAATCTAAATGTGTTAATAAGAAAATTCTTGACCTAGGGCTATTTTAAGATATTTTAACACTTTGTAAGCTACAATCAAGTGAATGTTAGCAGCTTTATCCATAAATTGAGTGAGAACATGTATTGTATAGGTGATATTGAGTCTTGTGAGAGTCAAGTACATCAGTTTTCCTACCTTTATCTATACTGAAAGGGACCATGAAGAACTTCCTTATTTGTATGCACCAGTTTGTAATTCACCTCCATAGGAATGTTACTAGATTTAGCTCCTAGTAATCCATATTCTTCTAATATTTCTGATACATACTTTCTTTGACAAATAGAGATCCAATCCTTTGATCTTGCTATTTTTAATCTAAGAAAATATTTCAATGATCCAAGATCTTTTAATTTGAAATAGGAATTTAGTGTTTTCTTTAACTCTCCAATAAGAGCTTCGTTATCACTTGCAATCACAATATCACCATATAGACTAACAAAGCAATAAAACCTTTCTTTGTTGATTTTATAAACAAAGAATAGTTTGCCTTTGATTATTCAAAATCTTTTTGCAGTTAACAAATTATGAAGTTAGCATTCCACAATCTAGAAGCTTGCTTTAAGCCATACAATGATTTTTGCAACTTGCATACCAACTAATTATTTTTTTATTTTATTAATTAAATACCATATTCACTCCTATTCTCCTCCTGAATCTAGTATCCTTGAGGAATCCCCATGTATACATCCTCAATAAGATCTTTGATGTCTGTATTTCTACTTCCACCATGTTAAATAAACTCTAAGTCTATTGTACCCTAATTACAAGCAAGTGTACATATCGTTCAGGTAGTATAGCATAAAAGATGTTGATCCTACAAGGAAACTATATAAGTATAAGCTCTAATGTTAACTATTGTCTAGTGAATCAAATTCCAAGGAAGCTAGAATTAAAATAAACTAAAAAATTAAACTAAAGCTAAATGCAAAAAATTAACAAAATCAATTGGAAAAGAATCAATGGATAGACTATCTAGATGGAAACTCCTCCTAGTTCTTCATTTATTTCATGGAATGCAGAATCAATCAAATCAAACAATGAATCAAGTTAGCAATCCTAAAAATATAATTAAACCTTTCTCAAGTGAATTAATCCCCTTTGCTTTAAGCAAATTAAATAGAATCTCTTCTTATTCAATGGGTTAGGAAAAGCATTAAGATCAAGGAATTAAGAGCCAAAGGATTTTGTAAATCTATCTCTAGAGTCCCAAGCAATCCCAATATTCGTGAGTGATCAAATCAAATCAAGGGTATTTCTACTTCTTAATAAGAAATCAAATATCAAATCAGCAAGCTAGCAATTGTTAACCAGAATTTATCAATATAAATCATTAATATAACTTAATCCAGGATGATTTGATTAAGAATCCAATCATTCAATCCATACAATTAGAACTAAGGTTCATCCCATCTAGATAAAAAGAAGTTTAGTTCATGGGAAATTGGGAGAATAATGAACAAGAAAGAAGAGAATGATAAATCAAACAATCCATAGAAAAGTTCTTAAAAATCTTCTCTTCAATCTTGAATCACCCATTTCGAATCCACTCAAATCTTTTTCTTTCCTCTTGATTTCCGTTGTAATCTCTTCTGTTCTTTTCAAAAAGTTCTCCTTAAGCCAAACTCTCTAAAAAGATTCCGGAATCCCCTTTCTTCTCTTTCAAAATGTCTTTTAAAGGGTGTACCTTTCGTGTACACAGTTTGGTACATGCCCATGCACTTGGGAGTGTGGACGTCTATCCCTTTTTATGAAAATCAACTCTTCAATATGGGCTACACTACACCTAGGTACATGGGCAGAATGGCTTAACACGTCTAGGTACATGCCTATGCCTCTGGGTGTGTAAGCTGTTGTGTCTTTAAGTCCTTGCCCAAAGTTCACCGAATTTGTTCCTTAGCTTTGTAATTTCTAGACAAATTGATTTGTGGCCTCCAAATAAGCTAAAACACTCAAAATGCTCTAATAGACTACTTAACAAATAAATTAAACTTAATTTAATGATAAAACAAAATAAGAACAAGGGATAAAATATAGTCAAATATGCACTTATCAAATCCCCCCACACTTGAGCGTTTGCTTGTCCTCAAGTAAATTAAATCAAGATAGCAATTTGAAATAAAATTTCATCTCTTAACTTTGAAAGAAATCATCCAAATGGACAACAACTCACTCATCATGAAAACTTGAAATCTTCAATCAGATATCAATTCTCAAACATGATAGTCATATCAAGAAATCTTCATATCAGATTCTCGAGTCTAAAATATATAGTTAAAAATTTGTGTAGACAATTCCATAGCAACAAGAGTCAAAGCAAAGTAGATTTATAAAGATTTTCTCCTAGGTACTTGACCATTTTCTTGGTTTTTTTTTTTTTTTTTACTTTTTTACTTTTCAAAGAAAAACCTTGTCTGAATCGTCATACTAGCATTTTGACATGAGTGTAAATATTTATGATGTTGACCCTTGGTTACTCAGCTAGAATCACAAATTCAAATAGTTATTAGCACTATTCATAATCTTAACTCAAGATTTTAATGAGTCAAGAATAGCGAAATAGATTAAAATTTAAAGCTTCTTTTATTTATTTCATTTATTTTATTTTCCAAGAAAAATAATCAAGTTCCCTGAGATATTAGAGATTTCTACCAAACCTTAAACAAAAGTCATAATGGAATCAATTAAGCACAAAAATTTAATGAAGAGTTCAAACTTCCAATTATCAAACTAACTCCCTAACACGACTACCACATTCAATTGTTGATAGATGATCAAGTCAATCAAACCACGCGTAAGTAAGTTATTTCCATTTAAATGAAAATTCATCCATTAAGAGAGTCAATTTCACTTCATACTACTATTTCAATTTAATTTACTAACTCAAAATGTACACCCTTTAACAATTCCCCCTACATTTATTGAACACGTTATCCTGAAGGTGTTAGAGAGAAAGACAATAAAAAGAAAAGAGAAAAGGGTACTGCCCTGAAATTAGTCACAGGAATAGAGTCATGATTGGATGCTCCGCTTTCAATCCATAAAGATAAAAATTAAATGAGGTCGTCATTCACGAATAACAAATAAAAACTGAAATATGATAGATCATAAAGAAAATAAGATAAAAACAATACATGCATAATAGAAACTACACATTGCTCTTACAAGAATGCAAGAAAATATGCCTAACTTAGAATTTTCATTAGTTCATACAATCAAGATTAATCTAAACTAGGCTAAACTAGCTTTTCACTTCTCTTTCCTAGGTCTCCCTCTACCCCTCTTCACATTTGTAGGACTGCCCCTTTCCTTTATTGGTGACCCTTGTGGCATTGGATTCTTAACCCTTACCATATTTTCAGCTTCCTTTGCCTCTTTCTCTATGTCCACTATCTCCTCTAAGGTGAAAATGTATTCATTTTCAGCTAGAAAAGCCTTACAATAGGCATAAAAAGATGTGGTTTTTTCAGGGGTTATGGTGGTTTTAGGGGCACTCTTAAGAGGGTTGGAGGTAGATGGACCAAGTTCCATCTTAGTTATGGGTTTGTTAAAGCGCATGCTTGCAATTTCTTTCAATTAGCACTAAATTAGAGCAACAAGTTAGAATGTGATCTACTCAATGGAGGCCTCTCACTAATATTCTCAAAAAGAATGACAAACACATGACTCATACAAAAGTGAGTGAAGTTAGGTGATTCATGCATTTCTTTTGTGATCCCCTCCTCCCTTCCCTCCCCCCCCAATAATTACATGAGATAAAAAAAGCGATGAAAATAAAATGTGCAACAATAGATAAAAGAAGAAATAAAAATAAAAATAAAACAAAAAGGAATCTGAAGAGAAAATAAAAATAAAGATAAAAAGAAAATAAAAAAAAAAACTAATCCTCATTGGCAGATGAATCAATATCATCAACTTCAACTGGCTCATCATCATCTACCAAAGGTACAGGTAGTGGTGATGGAGGCGACTGTGTGGAGGGAGTGAATCCCAAGTGCTGGAAGAACTCCATCATCGACTGCTCCATCCATCTCCTATGCTTGGCCTCATGATCTAACCAAGCCTCAATACATCGATGCTGTCTCCGCATCAGTCTTATCATCTAAGTCTGCAGCTCATGAAGCTACTGCTGATGATGATCAAATCTCCCAACTTTACTCTCTATTTGATATAGCTGTCTTTTTATATCAGTCATCTTGCAATCCTCTGCCTTCAGATCGTCAACAGTGTGCACCCAATCTCTGTAGCTAGGTAGAGGGAAGAAGGGTGGTGGTGGTACAAAATCGGATGGTCCAAATGTGTCAGCAGTAGTGGTGGGCTCTGAAGGACTAGGGATATCAGATGCTGGTGGTAGAGGTGGGTCAGGAGAATAAGGTGCAGGAGGCTGCGGTGGTGCAGTGGCAGTAGATGTAGGAGGTGGAGGTGGTACAACCTGGATAGAATACAAGTTGCCTTCAGTCTATAGGACACCTATCTTACGTAAAGTAATCAGACCAATGGGCCTCGACATATTGTCTATAGTCATTAGGGGAAGTGCAGCAAATACCCCTAATTTCCTCTCCAAATGGGTGATGTACATTTCACCAAATAAATTGCCGCTTCAACCCATTCTAGGCTTCTGAGTACAAGTAGTATATGAGTGCATGAGTGATATTGTACTACTAACGATTGACCATGCACTGTAGAAAGAACAAATCTCGCAGCTCAACCACCCCTGTGCTAGCTCTCCGACCAGCAATAGTGTAGGCGAGTAGGTTGTATACCACTCGGAGATTGACCAAGGCATGATAAGAAGCATTAGACTTAGTGGTAGCATGGTTGAAGGCTTCCCTTGCTAGGCTACTTCATGCTTTGGGGGGCTTAGTCACCATATTAGTAAAATTAATAAGAGCATCTGGTTACTTTTGTGTGTCAACCTCCAATGCTAAGTACAGCCACAGTTGAACACTGAACTCATTAATGCTCATCTAAAAATTAATGGTGCCTAGTCAGAATCTAATCACCTCTCTGTCAGACTAACTCAACTTTTTCCTATCGAACTGGAGTTTGTAAAGGAATTCCAAGGTCAACTTTCTATATGCCACCTCCGAGATGTTGAAGAACTGCTCCCATCCCAGCTAATGGAGGTACTGGCATAACTCCCCTAACAGGCCCACTGTATCCATGGCATCCCAATCAATCACTCTATTGGGCTCAAGGATTTATTCGCTAATGTAGCAAACCATTGTCGAGCTTAGCCTTGGCGAACCAGAGACAAGGGCAGTTGGCGATGAATGTAGTCTCAAGTGCTACTCCTGGTGGAGGAGGTGGTGCACTACTGGATAAAGATGGCAAGGTGTTGAACGGTGTGAAGAAGCAGGTGCTCAATGTGGGGGCATCTGCAAAACAATCAACCAAAGACCAAACCAAAATAAATTAAATGAAAGTGAAAAAATTTTGGCAGCATAATAGTGCAAAAATAACCCTCGTTCTCAAAACTAATAAATACTACACAGTAATCTATAACCAATCAAGCAATCAACCCTCCAAAGTTCACCCTAAACAATTAAAACTCCTTCATTTCCTTACCAAACTCACACAAAACCTCCTAATCCTATAACCCTTACCTATTTCCATGATAACCTTATTACTCATTACAAAAATATATCAATTACAAACAAATAAACACATAACTCATCCTTATGATTGGAAAAAGAGAGATTAAAGTGTGAAATGCTTACCATGGGTAATGAGAAGGGGAAAAGTATGAAATTTCCAAGAAAAAATCCAACCAAATGCAAGCTCAAATGCTAAAAATCAAAGAAGTTGAGTGTGTGATTAATGATTTGAAGAAGTTGGGAGAGATTGGTAGAGAGAAGTGAGAGAGAATTGAGAGAAAAGATGAAGGAAAATGAAAAACTGATAAGAAAGTAGGAGAGTAGGAGAAATTTAAAGGAAAGCTGTGTTTTTATCATAGACACGCCTAAGCACAAGCCCATGTTCCTGGGCGTGTAGGCATCGGACATAGCTTAGCACGAGCCATGTTTGGTTTTATGCAAATTGAAAACTCATTTTTCCTTTAGACATGCCTGGGTTGTTGGGCATGTAACTCTCTATGCCAAAATTAAATTTTCAATTTCTCCAAACACGCCCATGTACCTGGTCATGTTCTTGGGTGTGTAGCTCTCCCCCAAAATACAATTTCAATCTTTGCCCATTCATCTTAAAGTCACCCTTTTCAGGATGAGTAAGTTCCACAGCTCCATAGGGGAAGACTTGTTTCACTACAAAAGGTCTTGACCATCTAGATTTCAACTTACTAGGAAAGAGTCTAAGTCAAGAGTTGTATAATAAAACTTGATCTTTATCACGAAACTCCTGATTTTGCTTAATGCGAGCATTATATCATTGCTTAGTCTTCTCCTTGTACATTCGAGCATTGTCATAAGCCATCAATCTCTATTCATCCAGATCATTAACCTGCAAATTTCTCTTTTGGACCGCAAGAGATAGATCAAGATTAATTTGTTTAATAGCCCAATATGCTTTATGCTCAATTTCAATAAGTAGATGACAAGCTTTTCCATAAACTAACCTATAGGGTGTAGTTCCTAAGGGAGTTTTAAATATAGTTCTATAAGCCCATAGAGCGTCATCTAACTTTTTAGATCAATCTTTTCTAGAACGCTCTATAGTTTTTTCAAGAATTCTTTTCAACTCTCTATTTGTATTTTCCGCTTGGCTACTTGTTTGAGGATGGTAAGGAGTAGCCAACCTATATGTAACACTTAATCTTTTGAGTACTTTTGCAAGTTGTATGTTACAAAAGTGGGTTCCCCTATCACTTATTATTGCTTTTGGTGTGCCAAACCTAGAAAACAATTTCTTTAAGAACTTAACTACAACCCTAGCATCATTCTTAGGTAAAGCTTGAGCTTCAACCCATTTTGAAACATAATCAACAGCCATAAGAATGTATTTGTTACTAAAATAATTGGGAAAAGGTCCCATGAAGTCAATGCACCAAACATAAAAAATTTCATAAACAAGAATACCATTTTGAGGCATTTCATCACGAGAAGAGATATTACCTGACCTTTGACAACGATCACACCCTTGCATATAGCGGTATCTATCTTTGAATAATGTAGGCTAGTAGAAACCCAATTTAAGAACTTTTTGTGTAGTTCTACTCGGCCCTAAATGTCCTCCAGCTGGTCATTTGTGGTAATGATTCAATATGCTCATGGTTTCCGAGCATGCCACACATCTTCTTATAACCCTATTAGCTCAAACTCGAAACAAGAAAGGATCCTCCCAAAAGTAATATTTTAAATCAATAAAAAAATTCTTCTTTTGTTGAAATGTAAATCCTTTTGGGAGTATCCTAGCAGCAAAGTAATTTGCAAAATCAGCAAACTAAGGAATTTCAGAGTTAAAATTACTTACCTTACTTACTATGACTCACAATTGCTTATTTAGAATTGATATCTTCTTCCATGAGCTTTTCCAAATGAGCATTTTCAAGGCAAGAAAGATGGTCCGCCGCCGCAAGGTTCTCCACGCCTTTCTTATCTCAAATCTCCAAATTAAATTCTTGTAACAATAACACCTATCTAATCAACCTCGGCTTAGCATCTATTTTGGACAAGAGATAACGCAATTCCAAGTGGTTTATATATACAATTACTTTGGACAAGATTAAATAGGATCAAAACTTGTCAAATGCAAACACTATGGCAAGCATCTCTTTTTTCATAGTTGTGTAATTCTCTTGAGCACCATTTAAGGTTTTGCAAGGATAATAGATGGGTTGAAAGTGCTTGTCTTTTCTTTGCCCCAAAATCACACCAACTGTGTAATCACTTGCATCACACATCAACTCAAAGGGCAAATTCCAATATAGTGCTACTACAATAGGTGCATTTATGAGTTTCTCCTTTAAGATATTGAAAGCATGTAGACACTCATCATCAAACCGGTACTCCACATCCTTCTCAAGTAAATTGGTTAAGGGCCTAGCAATCTTAGAGAAATCCTTGATGAGTCTTCTATAAAAACTATCATGTCCTAGGAAACTCCGAATTGCCTTAACTAAAGTGGGTGGTGGAAGCTTCTCAATTGTTTCAATCTTTGCTCGATCTACCTCAATTCTCTTATTTGAGATTTTGTGCCCTAACACAATACCTTTTTGCACCATGAGTGACATTTTTCCCAATTTAAAACAAGGTTGGTTTCTTTACATCTAGCTAGCACTCTCTCCAAATTCTCAAGACAACCTTTAAATGAATCACCATGCACCAAAAAATCATCCATAAAAACCTCCATGATGTCCTTAACCAATTCATCAAAAATGGCCATCATACACCTCTGAAAGGTAGTTGGTGCATTGCATAAACCAAATGGCATTCTTTGATATGCAAAAGTCCCATAAGGATAGGTGAATGTTGTCTTCTTTTGATCTTCCAGGGTTATAGGGATCTAAAAATACCTAGATAATCCATCCAAGAAACAATAGAATTGATTCTCGGAAAGTCTCTCTAACATCTGATCAATGAAAGGAAGAGGAAAGTGATCTTTCCTAGTAGCATCATTCAACTTCCTATAGCCAATACATACCCTCCATCCCATGACGGTTCTTGTAGGAATCAGCTCATTATTTTCATTGGGCACTACAGTTATACCCCATTTCTTTGGTACCATTTGAACTAGACTCACCCAGGAACTATATGAAATAGGGTAGATAATTCCTGTATCAAGAAGTTTGATCACTTCAGCTTTTACCACATCCTTCATCTTAGAATTGAGACGCCTTTGTGGTTGCACCACAGGTTTGAATTCTTCCTCCATCAAGATTTTATGAGTGCAAAAAGAAGGACTAATGCCTTTGATGTCTGCAATTTTCCATGCTATAGCCTTTTTATGTTTTCCTAAGACCTCCAATATTGCCTTTTGTCTCTTTGACAAATTAGCATTCATGATCATAGGCAATTTAGAAATTTCCACCAAGAAAGCATACTCTAAATGAGAAGGGAGTTGCTTGAGCTCCAAACTCAGCTGGTCAATAATGGATGGTTTCATTCTTTCACTTTTAGGCATCTCAATGTGCTCAAATGCCCTGCTCTTCTTCAATGGCTTGATAGCTTAAAGATAGGCTACATGCTCAATGGTCTATGGTGTCTTAATATTTTCTTGTCCCTACACAAGACACAACTCTAAAGGATCATTGTGAATAATGTTAGAAATAAAATGCACAGGCTCATGATTAATCACATCATCACAAGCATCCGCATCTTTAAGCGTAAGTGGGTGTTTAATAGCATTAGATATTTGTAAAACCATTTGCTCATTCCCTACTCTAATTATCAATTTACCACCATGCACATCAATAACAGCTCTAGTAGTAGTTAGAAATGGTCTACCTAGGATAAGTGAAACGTCAACATCCTCATCAATATCCAATATCATAAAATCCATAGGAAATATAAATTCACCAACCTTAACTAATACATCCTTAACTATACCCTAAGTGATAGATTGATCAGCTAATTAAATACTCATGTATGTTAGTTTATGTTCACCTATACCTAATTTCTTGAACATTTTGTAAGGTATAATATTAATGCTAGCCTCCAAATCAGCCAATGCCTTATTAATCTCCAAACTACCTAAAAGACAAGGGATAGTAAAACTTTCTGGATCTTTAAGCTTTTCAAGTAGCTTCTTTTGAATGATTGCTGAACATTCCTCAGAAAGCTAAACCATTAACATCTCTTTAATTTTTCTTTTATTTGAAAGCAGCTCCATAAGAAATTTAGCATACTTCAGTATCTAGGAAAGAGCTTCCACAAAAGGAATGTTAATGTGCAATTGTTTAAAAAGTTTAGGAAACTTACTGAATTGTTCATCCATTTTATCCTTCTTCAACCTCATAGTATATGGAATGCATGGTTGAAACTCCTTAACCACAAGTGTAGGATCCACTTTCTCTTTCTCATTAAATTCCCCATCCTTGGCACCATCAACCTCAATAGTCAATTTCTCATTTTGCTTTTCAGGAGCCTTCAACGCTCTACCACTTCTCAATGTAATGGCCTTGAATTGCTCTTTAGGATCAGTTTCAGTATTATTGGGCAAATTACCTTGAGATCTTTCTGATAATGTTTTTGCAATTTGCCCAACTTGAATCTCTAAATTATGAATGGAAGCCTATTGACTCGTTAGAGCTATCTCAATGGTTTGAAATCTAGTCTCTGAAGTTACAATGAATTTTCCCAACATCTCCTCCAAATTGCTTTTCTTCTCTTGCTAAGGTTGGGATTGGAATCTAAGTGGAGGTCTCATATTAGACTGATTATTCTAAGAGAAATTTGGATGATTCCTCCAACCAAGATTGTAGGTGTTGCTATATGGATTATTATGATGTCTTGGTGCATTACTCATATAGTCCATTTGCTCAAGACTTAGCAAAATTGTTCCCCATCTGACAGTTTTAACTTCAATGTCCTCCCCCACACCATTCACAATACATGACTTGGGCAGGCTCAGCTGATAAGGCTAAAGTATCAATCTTTTTATTGATAGCCTCAAGTTGAGCTACCAAAGCTACCACAGGATCCACTTGATGAACACCAGCAGTCCTGGTTCTTCTTTGATCTTGAGTGGGTTGCTATTGGTAGTTAGTAATGGCCATATCCTCTATCAAATCCCTAGCTTGCTCTGGTGTCTTGTTATTAATTGAACTCCTAGTAGCTACATTGATTGCTTGCTTACTTGCATAATTCAAACTATTGTAGAAAGTTTGAACTTGCAACCAAAGAGGTAGGCCGTGGTGTGGACATTTTCTTAGCAAATCCTTAAATCTCTCCCAAGTGTCATACAAAGTCTCAGTATCACTCTGCATAAATGAAGAGATATCATTTCTCAACTTCACTATCTTAGAAGGAGGGAAATACTTTCCTAGAAACTTTTCAGCCAAACACTCCCAAGTAGTAAAAGTTTCAGTAGCAAATGATTTCAACCATTGCTTAGGTCTATCCTTCAGAGAAAACAAAAACAACCTCAACCTAATTGCATCATCTAAAGCTCTATTTATCTTGAATGTGTCACAGATCTCTAGAAAATTTGCTAGATGTGCATTAAGATCTTCATCAAGAAACCCATCAAACTAACACGATTGTTGAACCATTTGAATGACATTTGGCTTGATCTCAAAATTATTAGTAGCAACTGTCAATCTCCTGATATTGAAATTAGCCCTAATGAGAGCGAGCCTAGTATAATCTGACATTGTTCTTTGGTTTCTATCTCCCATTATTTCAACTTCTTTTTCTTGTATCTTCTTAATCATAACCAGCTCTCTCTCCTTCAACTTCTTGTGTAGAGTTCTCTCTATTTAAGGATTTATCTCTACCGAGTTAGATGAACTAGATCTAGTCATACAAGAATTAAGTAGCTTGAAATACAAAATACCAGAACAATATTTTTAGAAATAAAAGTAAAGAACTAAATCAATAGTTTCTGTTATTTTGCTAATATTATATAACCGTGTCCCCGGCAACTGCGTTAAAAACTTGATGTTTGTATTTTTACTTCCACCAGGTTAAATAAACTCTAAGTCTATTGCACCCTAGTTAAAAGGAAGTATACCTATCATTCAGGTAGTATAGCATAAAAGAGGTTGATCTCACAAAGAAACTATATAAGTATCAGCTTTAATGTTAACTAGTGTCTAGTGAATCAAATTCTAAGAAAGCTATAACTAAAATAAACTGAAAAATTAAACTAAACCTAAATGCAGAAAATTAATAAAATCAATTGGAAAAGAATCAATGAATAGACTATCTAGATGGAAACTTGCCTTAGTTCTGCATTTATTTCATGGAATTCGGAATCAATCAAATCAAACAATGAATCAAATTGGCAATCCTAAAAATAGAATTAAACCTTTCTTAAGTGAATCAATCCCTTTTCCTTAAGCAAATTAAATAGAATATCTTCTTATTCAATAGGTTAGGGAAAGCATTAAGATCAAGGAATTAAGAGCCAAAAGATTTTATAAACCTATCTCTAGAGTCCTAAGCAATCCCCAATATTCATGAATGATTAAATCAAATCAAGGGTATTTCTACTCCTTAATAAGAAATTAAATATCAAATTAACAAGCTAGCAATTTTCAATAAGAATTTATCAATATAAATCATGAATATAACTCAATCCAAGGATGATTTGATTGAGAATTCAATCATTCAATCCATACAATCAAAATTGGGGTTCATCCCATCTAGATAAAAAGAAGTTTAGTTCATGGGAAATTGCGAGAATAATGAACAAGAAAGAAGAGAATGATAAATCAAAAAATCCATAGAAAAGTTCTTAAAAATCTTCTCTTCGATCTTGAAGCACCCACTTAGAATCCACTTGAATCTCATTCTTTCCTCTTGATTTCCAATATAATCTCTTTTGTTCTTCTTAAAAAGTCTCCTCAAGCCAAACTCTTTGAAAAGATCTAGAATCCCCTTTCTTCTCTTTGAAAACGTCTTTTAAAGGGTGTGCCTTTAGTGTTCACAGGCTGGTACACGCCCATGCACCTAAGCTTGTAGACATCTGTCCCTTTTTATGAAAATCAGCCCTTCAACATGGGCTGCAACACACCCAGACATACTAGTAGAATGGCTCAACACTCCTAGTTACACGCCCGTGCCTCTAAGTGTGTAAGATATTGTGTCTTTAAGTCCTTGCCCAAAGTTCGTCGAATTCATTCCTTAGCTTTGCAATTTCTAGACAAATTGATTTGTGGCCTCCAAATTAGCTAAAACACCCAAAATGCTCTAATAGACCACTTAACAAACAAATTAAACTCAATTTAATGATAAAACAAAGCAAGAACAATGGATAAAATATAGTCAAATATGCACTTATCCTTTAATGGCTCCAAAACTAAGAAATAGTCTTTCTATATTATGTTTAGCAACAGGACTAAAAGTTTATTAATAATCAAATCCTTCCCTTTGCCCTTAGCTACTAATCTAACTTTATACCTCTCAACAGTACCATCAGAATTAAATTTGACTTTATAAACCCATTTACTACTAATAACATACTTTCCTTATGGTAAAGAGACCAATGTCCAAAGTTTTATTATCTTCTAATGCCTCAAGTTTAGCTTCTATAGCTTTCTTCCAATGATCAAATTGAATTGCTTAATTAATGGTGGAAGATTCAACAGTGTTTGAGACTGATAAGATGAATGCTTTAGGATTAGGTGAAAGTTTGTCATATGTGATATAAGATTGAATGGGGTATGTTGTACATCAATTGATATTAGATTGATTTGAAATAGAAGGTTCGATAATGAGTTTATGATCATAGTCTTCAAGATAAGTATGATTTTGATATGTCAGCTACTTTTCCTTAAAGATATCATAATAAGAGAATTTTTTGTCTGATTTTCTATTTGGTTTTATATGTTAATGTTGAGATCAAGTGATTGAGATTGTGAAGTGTCATGTATATTATGAGAATCAACAGATTGTAAAGTGTCATAAGAAATAGAAACATGATTTTGAAAAGGAATAGAGAAAGAATTATCATGAAGTTCTATTGGAATAATAGGAAGAACAAAATTTGGTACGTTTATAGGAGAAAATAATCCATTTAGTGGCTGAGAACTAGAATGGGACTGAAAAGGAAAATTTTCCTCATAAAATTTGACATCTCTTGAAATAAAAACAAATTTGGTGTCTAAATCAAAGAGTTTATAATCCTTAACTCTCACAAGATAACCAATGAATATATATTTCCTAAACCTAGAATCAAACTTGCTTCTATAATGTATAAAATTGGTAGCAAAACAAAGATATCCAAATGACATGAATTGATGATATGAAGGTGATTTATGAAAAAGTAATTCATAAGGAGTTTTGTTCTATAACACAGGAGTAGGAATTGTATTAATGATATCTGTAGCTGTAAGAATTGTATCTCTCCAGAACTTAAGTGGAAGAGAAGCATGGAACAATAAAGCTTTGGCTATATTAAGAAGATGTTAGCATTTCCTCTCAACAACACCATTTTGTTAAAGGATATATTCGTAACTTTTTTGATGAATTATCCCTTTGGAAGCATAGAAAGTAGGCAAAACAAATTCGGCACCATTATCTGTCCTAATTTGCTTAATGGACAGTTGAAACTAATTAAAAATTAAATGGTAAAACTTGGGAATTTAGTGAGAAACTTTTGATTTACTCTTTATTAGAAAAGTCCAAGTGCATTTACTGAAATCATCTACTATGGTTAAGAAATAATGATTTTCATTCAAATCAAGTTGAGAGTATGGATCCCAGAAATCCATGTGAACTAGTTCAAAAAGACTTCTTATTTTATTGATATTAATAGGAAAAATGAACTCTTTGTTGTTTGGCCTTAGGAAAAGCCATATAAGGAGTGGACTCTTTATTCTTTACATCAACAATACTATGTATAAGGAATTTGAAACTATCAATGGAAATATGGCCTAACATATGATGCCAAACTTCAAAATTAATAATACAAGCTGTAACAAAATTTTGAAAAGAAATTGATCAAACAGGAACAATTTGAGATAAAGATTTTGCATCAATTGGAATGTGAAATTATTGCTACAAGTAGTATAACTACCTTCCATTTTAGCTAGTCTAATCGTCATCCATAATGAGAGGGCCTAGTTAAACCAATAATTTGATAGAAATATAAAGCAATATAACTTTGTAAGTGTTAATTTACTCATATATATTAGGTTGAAACTAAAGATGGGTATTAAAAGAATATTTTGTAAAATGATGTTTGAATTCAGAATCATAATGCCTATATGAGTGACTTTAAATCTCATTCCATTTAGGAGTTGAACAAGTGCATTACTGATAGCAACATAAGATGCAAAAAATTCTAAAAAATAAATGATATGATTAGTTGCACCTGTATCAACTATCCAAGGTGAAATAGGAAATTTTGTATGTAAGAGTTTATGAAAAGTTGTGGAGTTTACAACTAAGAAAATAGAAGAATCTATACCTATAATATTTGGTGAAATGAGATGGATTATTTGAGGTTTTAGCTATGAATAACCATCAATTTTTGAACTTGATATTTAAAGAGATTCAACTTGGTTTTTTTATTAGATTGTGATGTGAACCACTAAAATGAACATGTTATGAAGAACTAGGATGGGATGGACCAAAATTTGATCATCCACTATATGTTGTAGAAATCTAACTAGTGTGTGACTGATGAATTTGATTTGCAAAGACTTAATGAGCTGAAGACTGGTTATGATTCACAATCTTAGATCTTATAAATTTAAAATCAGGTGAAAAAACAATCAGTGTAAAATACTTCTCCTTTACATGACCGGGCTTATGACAGTGATAGCATGTTATAACATATCATGTTATAATAGATTTCTCTTTCTTTACAACCATTGTAGATCCAACACTAAAATTTTGAGACTGTAACAATGAACTTCTTTGTGTTTCTTCCTTTCAAATCATATCATACACTTAATCAAGAGAAGGAAAAGGTTTCATCAAAATGATTTGTGTCCTTAAATCTTGGTAGGATTCATTCAACTTGTTTAAGAATTTAAGGACATAATCTTTCACATGTGCATCTGTAAACCCTTAAAAGCAAGTTTTATCGCATTTTCCACACAAGTAGTGAGGCAAGGATATAAAATTCCTCAATTCTTCCTAAATTCCATTTAATTAGTCAAATAAGCATCTACAAATCTTATACCTTGAACAACTATGCATAGAAGGTGTTGAAGATGACAAATCCATGAATTATTAGGCTTAGAAAACCTTTAGTTAAATTTTTTTCAAATCTTGCTTGCATCTACTATGTAAAAGATTGTAGATGCAATTGAAGGTGAAATTGATCTCATCAATAGGCAAAAATAAGATTATTGCATCGAATCTGTAGCAGAAAAAGTGAGTTTCTAGATGTTATTTAGGAATGGTTCCATTGAGAAATCCTTGCTTGTTTTGATGGAGATAACAAGGAAAAAAGATCATGTCCATAAAGAAAAATTCATAAAAGTTAATTCAAGTGTAACTATGACCGAGTTATGATTTTTTGAGTGGTGAAGATAATATGGTGATGATGGATCTTCAAGGGGGTTAACAACTATCATTAATGATTTAGAGAGAAAGGAAACTTAAAAAGAGACTTTGAGAAGAAGACGAAGAAGAAAAGTAAATGTCAGATGAGAGGAAAAAACTTTAGGAGAATCTACTAATACCAAGTGATCTAGATAATATCAATCTTATTCAACAAAATAGTACACTAAGTTGTTTATATATAATAGAGGAGTAAACGTCAAACGCTTTATAAAATTAACTCTTAAAAACTAACTACTAACTTATATACTCATACACATAACATAAAACTGAGAGAGAGAGATGAAAAATGTGAAACTGATAACATTCAATTAACCAAAACTTAGTATAATCACATGTTTATATACAAAAGCTTAAACGAATAATAATATCTAACTAATTTTCTAACAAACTATGTTGACTCAGCTTACAATTGAACTAACCTATCTATATAAATTAATTAATGTTGGTTCTCTCTCTTAACCAACTTTAGTGCTGGTTTCTTGCGTGATTAGATGTAGGATCAGCTTTTGTGTTTGAACTTATAGATACTTGTCACATCCCATTTTCGGAGATATGATGGTCTTAGAATATAGGGAGACATAAGGTCATCCACGTCTGTAGAACCCACTTGTACATATACAATTCTTGTCTAGGATCGTACCAAGCCCCATGCACTAACTTAAATATCCAATAATATAATAAACCTCAATATGCAGAAGAATAGTTTAGTAAAACACTTGGGAAACATCTCATAAGAAAATAACATTTAAAGTTTTAAGACAAATTCATCAATAATTAATATCCCAAAATAAACTTTCGGAGCGTCTATGAATATCTCTTCATAACATAGTATTATTAAAGTCTTTGACAAGGAATCCCCAAGCGAAGTAAAATGCTTAAGCCATCACCTTGCCTCCTTATATTGCTCACTTGGAACCACACAAGAAAATGAGGTGAGATAGATGATCTCAATGAGTAATCAATATAGCATAAATTATATTATATATCCCATTTTAAAGGAAAGCCCATTGCATATAACACATAGTTCATGATTTATAAATCATGGTTTCATAGTTTTCAATTTAACAAGATTATCACTTTAGCTGGTTTGCAGAAATCACACTTAAAACACTATTACTCAATCAGAGTAAATGACTATACTAGCTCATTCACTCAAGGGAGAGGTGACCTCATGCCAAATTCTAACTCCCAACCCATTACTTATAAAGTCGTGAAACTGATCAAGCTTTATGACTAGGACTGCCCTTTCTAGCTGAGGTGGGTACACAACCCCTATCCATCAAGTTAAAGACCATGTGCACAGGTTCCGATGATTACCGGCATCAACACGAGAATTTTTGCATAAAGGGTTAAAGGTACCATAGCTAGAGCTAATGGTAATCACAAATAACAATATCACATAAGGCAATAATAACAAGTATCCCAATAGCAATAGTAGTTTAACTTTCGAACCAAAGATACAATGATAGTGTAGTTCTAAAAAGAATATAAGTTAGGGTAATAATCATAAAGGTATTATCATTAGATAGTAAAAAATAGTTTTGGACCAAATGTCCTTTGACAAACCAAGCTTAACAAAGAAATTACATAGTCAAATTTAAAATGGAAGTGAACTTGGGTTTCAATAATCTAAAAGGTTCCTATAACATAATCATGATAGCTTGAACTTATAACAATAGCATAATGCTTATTCACCTTGTGGTTCATTCGCTCCTAATACACGTAGCCCTTGGACTTCTAAGACTCCTCAAACTCTATCATAATATTTCATTCAATACTTAATATTTATTTAACTATGATGCTATCCTATCCCATAACTAATCCATGCACATATAACATTTACATACACTTAAAGTTGCACATATAAGTACACTCATCACTTGTACATAGCATGTTGACTTTAAAAGTCTTGCCCATTTAGCCTTCATAGGCTCATATGAAAATACATTATAATTCATACCAAAAATTTTCTCAAGTCAAACACAATGTCATAATCTTAATATCAATTCACTTTAACAGTCATCTTAGTACACTTAACACTTCTATATATATCAACTTATCAATAGCCTTTCAAATGTCATGCCTATCTCTTATGCCCAATTCATTCAATCAATCTCTTCATCAATTCACGATCATTAATTTATTATTGATTCATCATAAAATCTATTTCCATATTACCCAATCATATTCACATTCTAATCACAACATAAGGTTAAGATACCTTAAGTATACCTTAAATATACCAAAGTGCCTCTAGGCTTGTCTAATGTCTTCCCTTCAACCAACAGGTAATTTAACCATTTATCATACATACATACATGTCAATAATTATTAAAACACATCACATAAAAATTATAGACATTGGGATAAAAATCCCTTGGTAGGCCGAATGCTCCATTAAAGGGAAAATTGAATTTTTCTTACTTTTTGCACTTTCCGTTTATTACAGTAATATGTAAAAAATGGTTTGAATCAAGATTTTTTATATAAACACAACAAAAATTATTTTAGAACATTAATCCACATGAATCAGTAGCAACAGGTATGTCTCATACATGAAAATTCAAATTTTGGATTTTTGGATGAAAAACCATGAGTTTTCTTGTTTTCGATATTTTCCAGTCATTACAGTAATATGTAAATAGATGGTTTAAATCATTATTTTTCATTCAACCACAGAAAATATCAATTTAGAACATTGTCATGTATGAATCGGCAGCCTTTGATCATAATTTCTGCGTGAAAATTCTAAGTTTCAAGGTTTAGGGTGAAAATCATGAGTTTTTTCGCTTTTCGCGGTTTCTGTTCATTACAGTAATATATAACCACATGATTTAAATCATTATTTTTCATCTAAACAAAATAAATATCAATTTAGAATATTAAACATCACAAATCAGCAGCCATTGAGTTGTCAAATCATAGAATTTTCCAACTTCTAAGTTTTAGCACAAAAACCTTGAATTTTTTTATTTTCTCAAACTTTTATGTCATTACAGTAATATGCAAAAATATTATTTAATCCAATATTTTTTGTTAAAACACATCAAAAATTAGTTTAAAATTTAATGATGCAGAAATCGCCCCCCTTGGTATGGTCTGCATAAAAATTTCAATTTTGAGTTACAGGATTCACCTTTGGAGAAATCACGTAGAGAGGTTGGTGCTTTCGGTTGAAAAATTAATTTTTCTCTCAAGAAATCACCTAGCCTGAATTTTATTAATAAAAATTAATAAATATTTAGTTCAAAATAATTTTCCAAAGATTAGTTTCATAAAAATCAAATAGAAAATTGAAAGGAAAAGAAAAAACTTACAAAACGGTCACGAAATCACAAAGTTGAAAGTGTTTTTGACAATTTCGGCAGAGAGAAATATTTTGAGAGAATTTTTCTTTCAAAATACTGAAAAACAAAATGGTGGCTGCTGGAAATCAAGGGCTGGCGAAAATTCTCATTATATATTAGGCTTTGGGGTGTAATTTTCAAGTTTACCCTTAATAAGCTAGGTTAAGAGTGTTTTATTATAGTGGACTTTTGGATATTTGGTTTTGAATATTTGGGCTTTTTATTTAATTTTGGGGCTAATTATAGGTAATTAAAAATAAAATATTTTTATTATTATTTCCATTAAAATTTCTCCCAAAATATTTATTTAAAAATTATTTTAAAATACTCATAAAATTATTTTATGTTTAAAAATGGCATTTCTGCATGAAAATTCATTTTATGAAAAATAATTATTTTATGCTGACACACTTCATGTAAATCATTTATTTCACAATAATAACTCATATTAGGCATATTAGAATTAATTTAACATGCCATACACTCATAAATTACATAACACATGCTTTTTCATAAAATCACATATTTTATCGCAATAACTTTAAATTCAAGTAATTTGTCACAAAAACTACTAGAGTAAATATGCGTTATTACAATACTATTTTGACTTATCAACTAATCTTTTGTGCTTGCATTTCCTTCACACTCCTCCTTAAGATGAGCATGTATATTGCAACTGTTCATCTTGGAAATTAGAAAATTAAATTGACCTAGATGTAAGGCCTTTATAAAGATATCTGCTAGCTGTTCAGTAGTTTTCACATACCTGGCCTCTAATTTCTTTGCTTACAATTTTTCCCTAATATAATGGCAATCCATTTTTTCAATGTGCTCGGATCTCTTATGAAACACTGGGTTCTTTGCTATATACATTTCTGAAATGTTATCAAAAAACATAAGAGCAGGCTTTTTATAATCTATTATGAAGTCCTTCAACAAAATTCTAACCAAACCAACTCACTAATTATTGGTGCCATTGCCTGATACTCAGCCTCTACTAACCTTCTTGCTATTGTACTTTATTGTTTTGATTTTCAGCTGATTAAAGAATTTCCCAAAAACACATAATAACTTAACAATGACTTCTTGCTTTCTCTATATGAACCCCAATCATTGTTTGTGAATGCCCTTAGTTGTAGTTCAGAATTCACAGGAAAGAAAACCTCTTGTCCATATGCATTTTTCAAATACTTAACAACCTTTAAAGCTGCTATCATATATTCATCTGCAGGTTTGTCTATGAACTTGGTGAGAACATGAACAATATACATAATGTCTAGTTTGGTCAAAGTCAAGTTATAAGCTTTCCCACTAATTTTCGATACTTGTAAGGCTTCTCAACTATATAAGTTTCTTAATGAACCAACTGATGACTCACATCAATTGGAATATTTGATGGTTTCACATTAAGCATGCCATATTCTTATAGTATCTCTAACACATATTTTCTTTGACAAAGCACTATTCCCTTGCTAGATCTAGCAATTTCAAACCCAAGAAAGTACCTAAGTTGCCCTAGGTCCTTGAGTTTGAAGTTTTCATATAACAATTTCTTTACTTCCTACACCAAATTTTCACTATTGCTAGCTATAGCAATGTCATCAACATAAACCAACAATGCAACAAAACCAACATCATTGCTTTTAGTAACAAGGAATAGTCAGTTTTTGACTATATGAAACCATTATTGACTAAGATCTTAGTAAACTTAAAATTCCATTATCTTGAAGCTTGCTTCAAACCATAAAGTGACTTATTTAGTTTGCAAACTAGTTTTCTATTACCATATGCATTTTTTAGTCTCTTCATGAAGCTGGTAATCTTAAGGAACTTCCATATAGACATCCTCTTCTAAATCACCATTTAAAAAAAACATTATTGATATCAAGTTAAGCTAAAAACCAACCTTGAATAGTAAGTAAAGCCAAAAATAGGCTAATAGTTATATACTTAACAATTAGACTGAATGTTTCTTCACAATCAAACGTAAACTTCTGTGTAAACCCCTTAGCTACCAACTTGGCCTTATATTTATCTAAAGAACCATCAAAGTGATATTTGGTCTTGAAGACCCATTTACAGCCAATGGGCACTTTATTAGGTGGCAAATCAACAATAGTCCAAGTTTGATTTAGTTTTAAGGCATTAGATTCCATAGGTATAATCCAATTAGGATTTGTATTGGCTTATCCATAAGTATTTGGATTAGGTGATGAACACACAAAGTTTTTAAAGGAAGGAGAAAGCTGAGAATAGGAAAGAACATCTAAAAGGGATAAGAAATAATAGCAGCTATATGATGGGGTTTAAAACGGAGATGAAAATCTTGATAGGTGTTTTGACAGTCTTAGTACTTCTTTTAAGTGGTATAAAAGTTGGAAGAGTGGAGGAAGTAAATGAGTTTATATGGAAGAAGAAATATGAGAAATGGAGCTAACTAGTTGATACGAATCCCAAATGACTTGTTTTGAGATCTAATACCTTTACACTTAAAAGCGACTTTCTCGTAAAGCCAAATCAAGTTTGCAAGGAAAAACCTCAACTCAATGACGAACTTATGTCAAGGAACATTAGTATGTTGTGAACAAAATAAAGTGATTAACTTTGGAAGTTTGGATTGTTGGTTCAAGCAAGAACCAAAATTGATAATTTTCTCACAAAACACAAGGTTGTATTTTCAAATTATCAAAAGTTTTCTATTTCCTAGATTAGTTAAGTATTTATATCATCTTAGCTAAGTTACAAACCCTAAAATTCTTACTAACTAAAATTTGGACTTGGGCTTAAATTAAACAAACTAAAAGCCTAAATAACTAATTAAAATATTAAAATAGAAAAAGGATAAATATGGGCTTAATTAACAAAATCAACCCAATGACAATATAAGAATAAAGTAAAGCATAGGCAGCCTAGCCCATTATGTGCAGCTCGCCTGATGCCTCAGCCTAGCTTGCCCGATGCCTAAGTTTAGCTCACTTAATGCCTCAGCCCAGCTCATTGTGTGCAGCTCACTTGACGCTTCAGCCTAATTTGAATAAAGAATGGCAGCCTTGTAAACACTTGAATAGATTAGACCTAAGCCAATAGGAATGTAATTTGGCCTCTTCATCTTGACATTGGGCTTGACTAAATTGATTAAGCCCTTGAAGCTTCCTTGAATATAATTGGATCCGTATGCAAAGCTCATGATCCAAATATCCTTGGCTGGCTCATAGGAAACTTTATACAACCTTATTTTCTTCTTGAATGATCCATCAATCATGCACAATGGTTGTATTGCATGCCTTTGTAAGCTATCTTGATAGAAATGACAATCTTGAAGAATCTTCTTGAAGTCTTTATCATGTATATATTTTTAAGCTTCTTGCAAGGAATATGGATTCTCATCATTCCCTCCCTCCTTAAAAGGATTCTTCCTCGAGTCTTGACTTGAACAATTAGAACTAGGGAATGTGTCACTCTTATCATCTTCTTGTACATCTAACTCAGCCACATCTTGTGCTTCCTTTAGGATTTCTAGATGAGTATTGATCATTAAAATATCTTCATGAACAACAACAACAACTTCTTCTTCATCACTAATTAAAAAATTATGCGTCCTAGGCAACAAGTCACTAGCATAAATCCAAGCAGCTTCACATGGAGCTTGAACTGGTCTAGCTATGATGACTTCTCCGCTATTTTCTTGATCACTTACATCTTCCAAAAAGGGCATGCTTTCGTTTTCATCATCCTTGTCAGTTTTAGAAAAGAGCTCTCTATTAAATGTAATCATCACCCTCTTGTTAGGGCATTGGGAAGCTATATGACTTGAACCTAAACACTTAAAGCATTTAATATCACAAGAATTATTCGGAGCTTCAGATTTACCTTTCTTCTCCTTTTTTGACATTGGTACAGCTTGTCCTTGTCTTGAGTCAAATTTGGACTTCGAATCAATCCCTTCATCTTCCTTCTAACTTGATTGCCATGGATTGAACGAACATGAACTTTGATTGTTGCCCTTATACCTAGGTTGCTTCTCAACCTTAATTTCCATATCCCTAAGGTGACATATTCTTTGAAATTTATTCCACCTTTTGTCCATCTTTTTGTTAAGTTGTTCTAGGAACTCTAAGAAATTTTGCTCATCATCTTTATTTTTGGTACTCATGGTGAAAACCTAAAAAAAATGTTCGTAAAGCAAAAACCTTATGTCACTCCCTCACGTGTTTTCAGTCAAAATAGATGACACTCATGTTCACTCATATTTATTATCACACAAATCAATAGGCTTTTCTCTAGATAAATTCACATTCTTGCCTTTTACCTCTCAATTCTATCTTATAGTTCTTACAAGAGCCAATTTCTAAACTACACAAAATTAATTTTTTTTTTATTAACAATTAACTAAGATTTAAAAGTGAAATCTGACACAATTTTAATTAAGGCAAAAACAAAAACGAGAATACCTAAAACCAAAATCCTAGATGATTTCGACAAAAACAATACGAAGACACAAAACACGAATTTTGCAAGAAAAATGAAAAAATTATAAAATTTAACAAAAATAAAATAGATAACAAGATGAGAAGAGTGCAATTGACAGCACTTAAAATGTAGTTTTCTACAGAAAGTTATAACAAAATGAAATTTACCGAGAGACTGAAAAATGCGAATTTCGAGGCCTAAATGATGAAATTTGGCTGAAAAACCATAGACATCATGAGCAAAGCTGGTGACTTTTGATAGTTGGCCCGTTTCCCTTGAAACTATGTACTTAGAAGGGTCAAAATAATGCAACTTTCTCAATATTAGAATTTTTTTTTAATTTTCGAGAAAGAACAAATAGCTGCTGTAGAATTAGGGTTGGAAACGGAAAAAGGAAACAAAGATATTAATGAAAACAAAAAGGAAAAAATTAAAGAAAGGAAAGTAAAAAATAAAAATAAAATAAAAATAAAAAAGAATCAAAATGGGATAAGGAAACTCAAACTGAAATTAGAAGCAAATCTTAGCTTGTTTTTGGAAGGCAAGCTTGATTTGGTCAACTCCTTGATTCTTCTCAATTTGATTTGATTCCAACAATTTTCCTTTTTTTTTTTTTTCACTCTAGAATTGGAAACAAACACTATATATTCCTATATATTCTGATTTGGCTAAGATTCTTTCTTTTTTTTTTTTTTTTCTTTCTTTCCTTGGCAACAATTCAAAAGGAAAAAAAATAAACAAATAGAAGATGAAACACAAGAAGCCAATGAAAACACAAAGAACAAAAGGAACAGAAATATGAACAGATAGAAGATAGAGAATCAAAACAAAATGGATCAACGAATTTGGGTTTTTTTTTTTTTATTTTCGAATTCAGATATGAAATCACAAGGAAACAGAATTAACAAAAACGAAAACAAAGGAATCAAAAACAAAAAAATGAACTCAAATGGAAACAAGAAAAAACAAACAAAACAACAAACACAAACAAAATGGAACGATATAACCTGATTTAGAGTCTAAACTCTGATACCAAATTGATACAAACCCTAAACGACCTACTTTGAGACCCAATACCTTTATGCTTGAAAGCGACTACCTTGGAAAGCCAAATCAAGTTTGCAAGGAAAAAACTCAACGCAATGACGAACTTGTGTTAAGGAACCTTGGTATGTTGTGAACAAAACCAAGTGATTAACTTTGGAAGTTCGGATTGCTAGTTCAAGCAACAACCGAAATTGAGAATTTTCTCATAAAGCACATGGTTGTATTTTGAATTATCAAAAGTTTTTCTATTTCCTAGATTAGCTAAGTATTTATATCATTTTAGCTAAGTTACAAATCCTAAAATTCTTACTAAATAAAATTTGGACTTAGGCTTAAATTAAACAAACTAAAAGCCCAAATAACTAATTAAAATATTAAAGCAGAAAAAGGATAGATATGGGCTTAATTAACAAAATTAGGCCAATGACAATATAAGAATAAAATAAAGCATAGGCAGCCCAGCCCATTATGTGCAGCTCACCTGATGCCTCAGCCTAGCTCGCCCGACGCCTCAACCCAGCTAATTATGTGCAGCTCACTCAATGTCTCAGCCTAATTTGAATGAAGAACGGCAATCTTGTAAACACTTGAATAGATTAGGCCCAAGCCAATAGGAATATAATTTGGCCTCTTCATCTTGACATTGGGCTTGACTAGATTGATTAAGCTCTTGAAGCTTCCTTGAATATAATTGGATCCGTATGCAAAGCTCATGATCCAAATATCCTTAGTTGGCTCATAGGAAACTTTATACAACCTTATTTTCTTCTTGAATGATCCATCAATCATGCACAATGGTTGTATCGCATGCCTTTGTAAGCTATCTTGATAGAAATGATAATCTTGAAGAATCTTCTTGAAGTCTTTATCATGTATGTATTTGTAAGCTTCTTGCAAAGCATATGGATTCTCATCACTAGTGATGGAGAAGGATGAGCTAGAAAATGAGTATTAACTAATTATGGAGAGTATGGAGGAGAATTAATTGCAGATATGGATCTAAGCTTAGCTATTAATGACATTTTAGGAATGCTTTCAAATGGAGGTGAATTATTCTGATTTGATGAGACTAATGGGCTGGAATGAATTAGAGTATCAAGAAGCAAAGAATCAAAATGTGGAACAACAGGAAGAACTATGGAAGAAGAGATAGAAAGAAAATTATCTAGTTGCTAAAAAGGAAAGAGATGTTCATGAAATTTCACATCTTTGGAAATGAATGTAGTGTGAGTCTCTAAATCATAAACTTTGTAACATTTGATGCCAGTTGGATATCTTAAAAAATACATTTTCTTACCCTACAATCAAATTTGGTTCTATAAGCAATGTGGTTTGCTGTAAAACACAAACAACCAAAGGATTTTAAAGCATCATATAAAGGAGGTTTATGATATAGGAATTCGAAAAGTGTTTTGTGATTCAAATGGATAGATGGGGTTTTATTGATTAAGAAAGTAGCAGTAAGTACTACATCTCCCCAAAACTTCAAAGGCATGGGCTTTAGCTACATTAAAAAGATGCTAGTATTTTCTTTCTACAGTACCATTTTATTAGGTGTGTATACACAACTGGTTTGGCGAATGATTCATTCAGATTGAAAAAAGTTAGTGATTTTGAATTCTAAACCTTGATAAGTTCTAATGATTTTCACAAATGTATTGAATTTTTGAACTAGGTTATAGAAATATTGAACCTAAGAAGCGGTATCTGATTAAGTTTCATAAGAAAAGTCCAAGTAGATTTAGAAAATTCATCCACAATAGTAAGGAAGTAATGATGTCTATTGAGATCAGGTTGAGAATGTGGACATCTATATGTACGGAATTAAACACATTAGAAACCAATTTAATAGATTTTAGGAATGGAAGCCTTTTCTGCTTTGTTTTTGGGCAAGCAGTACAAGTCACTTTATCAGTGGCAAGTTGTACATTCGAAAACAAAGTGTCTTAGAATATGAAATTAACTAAGGTCTATGCAACATTGCTTGTGATGCCAAATATCAGAAGCAACAGTATTTACACAAGAATAACTGGGTTTATTAAAAAGAGAAATTGTAGCTTTATTAGGTGTTTATAGTATATAGAGACCTTGGTGTGCCTTAGCAAGTCCAATTATCGTCCATGAAGAGAAGACCTAAATAAAGCAATAATTATGAAGAAAAATGAGACAAATCTGCATATTCAAGGTCAGCTTGGGCATAGAAACCAAAATGAAGGTGAATGAAGAAATGCAAAGAACATTGTTCAAAGTGATGAATGAATTCAAAACCATAGTTCCAATATGAGAAACTTTAGCTTTTGTACTACTTGGAAGAGAAACAAAATAATTATTTACTAAATGATAAGAGAAAAACTAATCCAAAGAATAAGCAATATGATCAGTTACTCATGTGTCAATTATCTAGGAAGCAACATGAGAATAAGATATTTGACAAAAAAAAAAATGACAACGAGATATCAACAAGTGATTCAATACCTTAGTATTAGAAGAAAAAAGACTGATGATGGTTTACGTATTGATTGCTCAAGTGTTGAGTAACAAAAATAACAGTATTAGTTTTGAATGATCACCAAGCAATTTGGTGTGCTTTTGAACTTGTGCCTTGGCGAGGCTCAATTGAGGCACAATTACCACAAGAGGAGGGCTCAAAATAGAAGTATCATTAGCAATTTGATTAGCATCAGAAAAAAAAAAATTGATTTGCAGAGGAATTATTAATGTTCTTGGCTTTATTGAACTTGAATCGTGGAGGAAAACTAATTAGCTTGTAGCATCTTTCCTCGAGATGTCTTTTCTTGCCACAATGAGTGCATACAGATTTGACTTTGCCTTTTTTATAGCCATAGCAACAAACTCATTGAAGCTTTGGTACTACATAAAAAATGACTTCTAATTTTCTTCTCTTAAGACCATGTTGTAAGCTTGGTCAAGTGAGGGAAAAGGTTTCATGAGAATTATCTGAGATCTTAGGGCTTGTAAATTTTCATTCAAACCATTGAAAAATTTAAATACATTGTCCTTTTATTGTAGATCTTTGAAGCTCTACAAACAACTTTGGTTGCATTTATGAAAAGAGCAATAAGGAAGAGGTCTAAAATTCCTTAATTCCTCCTAGATTCCATTCAGCTTTGTGAAATAGGCATCTACAATCTTGGTTCCTTGAGTAACATTATTGAGAAGATGTTGAAGATGATAGATCCTTGAGTCATCAGGTTGAGAGAATCTTTGATTAAGTTTCTCCCAAATTTGTGTTACTTTTTCCAAATAGAACACAGTTGAAGCAATTGGTGTAGAAATGGATCAAAGCAACTAGACAACTAGGAGATTATTGCTATGAATCCATGGCAGATACAGAGGATTATTGAGTGATGGCTTAGGAATAGAACCATCCTAAAAACCTTTCTTGTTTTGAATTGAAACATCAAGCAAAAAGGATCTCTTCCAAGATATGAAATTCATTGAAGTTAGCTGTGGAGATGCAACGACTGAGCTATGATTATTAGCATGATGAATGAAGTAAAGAGAAGAAAGATCTTCATAAGGATGAACAGTAGAAGCACTTGAACCTATTGTCGAGTTACTAGTATCACTTGCTGTAACTTCTGCCACTGATGAACCAGAAAAACTTGAGAAAACAAAAAAAAAAAAAAAGAAGAAGAAGATTCGAAAATATCTCAGAGAAATGAAAAGAATCCCTCACTAGACTATAGATCTTTCTTAGAGTTCTAATACCATAACATCAAATTGAGACAGAGAGATGAAAAACGTGAAATTGATTTCATTCAATTAATCAAAACATAGTATAATCATGTGTTTATATGTAGAAGCTTTAGCTTGTAAAGTAAGAATAAAATCTAACTAATTTCCTAACAAACTATGCTGACTCAGCTTACAATTGAACTAACCTATTTTTATAAATTAACTAATGCTGGTTCTTTCTCTTAACCAATTTTGGAGCTGGTTTCCTATGTGATCAGATGGAGGATCAATTCTTGTGTTTGAAATTGTAGATACTGTACCTTTTGTACAGTTTGACAAGATTCTTGCTAAATTCATTATAATTAATTTCAGCATAATTATATTAATTTTTTTTTACTTAATGTTTATTATATTATATATATAAAGAGAGAGAAGGTGACGCGCATGATGATGAAGGTCAATGCCGCGTTATGTTTGTGAGATACCACTTTGTCCCCGTCCATTTGGAAAGGTCATTGATAAATTTCATAAATTTATGTTTTCTTCCTATTTTATTGACAAAAGTTTTTAAGAGATGTCATCTTCTTTCTTTGTATTTAATTTCCAATCAATACATGAATGATGTTTTTACAATGCATATAAATAATACTAAGGTGATTCATTGACCCATTTAAAATTTTAAATAGCGAATAATTTAAAATGACTGAATATTTAAAATATTATATCCATTTTTGTAATTTTACATTTAAATTTTTATTTAAAAATCACATTCATTTTAAATTATCATCCATTTAAATATATTCTAAAATATTTAGAATTTTTTTTTATATATTATGAGGTATCAATACTAATAATTATATATTATGAGGTATCAATACTAATAATTAACAAAATTAAAAGAAAAATACTTAATTTTAAGGTATAATTTTTTATTATTTCGATGAGAATGACTTAAAAGCTATACTTGATATATGTTGATTTATATAATTAAGCACCATTATTTTATATTATTTTAAAATAATTTCAGTTGAAAAAATTATTTTAAATTTTTAATTTAATATATTACTTCCTCTGTTCCTTAATAGATAATATTTTGAAAGTTTAATTTTATTCCATATTACTTGACGTTTTTCGTTTCTCGATGCACATTAATTTCTTTTTCCAAATTATACTATTATTTATTCTTTTTTACATCAATTAGAATTTTAATTCTTGTATTTTAATGGTTATTTAACGCATCTTTAAAAGTAATACAATTTATTTAATAGTTATTTAATACTCTTTCCATTATGAAAAAAGTAGCCATTAAAAAGTTAGTTTTATTTATAGATAAATGACCATTTAGCAACTCAATAAAAAAAATACGGTAAAATGACTAATCTACCTTTTCATTTTTCAAGTATGAGAAATAATTTTTTTAATTTATACTGCAATTAATAGAGAGTTTTTTGACACCTTATGATAAAATTATTAATATTTTTAAAATAGTGATTTTTTCTTAATAACTATTTTTTTTTTAAATAAAAAGAATATATTTTTAATTATTGTATGAAAATTTTAAACAATATTTATTTAAAAAGGGGAGAATAAAATCAATAATCATTTTGAACGGTTCCAAGCATTGTATGGTTTCTCTCAATCCCATTGCAAATGGACCATGGCTATTCTCATTGGTGGCCTAACCCATTGGAAGGCTAGAATTTGTCCCAATTTTTTGCCACGTGGCCAATATTAAAACCACTAGCAGACATTTCTTTCCCTTTATTTAATTTTTTTTTTTTGCCAAAGTCTTTCCCTTTCAATTGCGTGCATAATATGTCATCTTTTTCAATTTATTATATATTGATAATTAATAATTAATCTCATACCTCACATCTTACTCTTAGAGTATTATAATCTATAAGTAGGACTTGGGATTATCAGCCACTAAATTGATTAACCAAGTTAAATTGCTGAAATTAATATTAATTAGGTCAGTTTCATGATAAATAGGATCCAATTTGATGTGTGCTTTGCTTTTTTTTGTTTTTTCAATGGCAAAAATCACATCAATTAAATATATAAATTTTATATATACGTGCTATATGAATATGAATAACTAATAAGTAATTGAGAAATGACTTAATGACATTAGCTTTGATGACAAAATTGTTGAAACTTTCCTACTAAAAGACCAAAAGGGTGATTAGGGCTTGAATTTAAAATTTAATTAATAAAAAAAAATAAAATTTTTAGGTTAGTAATTTAATATTTTAAAAGTAAAATATGACTATATATTTTACCATATATAACATTTTGATTGTACGGTTAATAAAAAATTATGCAATAAAAATTTGAGATAAATAAACTAGTTAAATATCTAAGAGCATCCCCAATAGTGCTCTTTATTTCAAAAAGTATATTTTATTTAATAGAGAGCATCTAATTGATAAAGAGTATAAAATTTTATTTAAATCTAATAGACTCTCTATATTTACTTTTTATTTTATTTTATCCCATAAATATTGATTATTTTAATTGTTCATACTTTAAATTTGTCCAATAGAAAAAATAGCACTAAAATTATCTTAAATAAAGTGCATAAAAACTTATATAATATTAATTAAAATTAGTATAGAGAGTGGTATTTAGCTCTCTAAATGTGGAGAGTCAAACTAACTCTTTTCTTTAATTTTTAAAGATAAAAAGTCCGTTAGAGTTTTAGTTTTTGAAATAACTATTTATAATAAAGATTTTGATATATACAAATAGTGTACTGAGAATGCTCTAAGTACTTTAAAAAATAGTATTAATAAGCATCATTTAGTAAAAAAAAAATTATAATTGCTTTTTACTATTCTTCATGTCTTGACAGCGACATATTATAACTTAATTATTAATAGTATTAAATGTATTTTTCTGAAATATATGTGATCAAATAATTTGACATCCATTGATTTCCTATCTTTTTATATAACCAATTTTCTTTTTCTTATTTTTTTTCTTTGTTGTTTAACTTCATATACAAGTCTTTTTTTTTTTTTTTCAAGAAAAGCAGGAGCCATTCTTTATCTTTTAGTTAATTGTTATTTAATATATTTTGACTTCTATACAAGGAATAAAAGGGTAAAGTAATCCATATATATATATATATATATATATATATATATATATATATATATATATATATATTATATTATGGAGACCACTCACTGTCCCCATTGTCACATACTATAGGATTAATCTAAGTTCGAGATTAAAGTAATCCAAATTCTTAAAGTAAAAGACAAAAATAAGATGAGCAAACTACTATTTATGGGGGCAATCAGGACTATTCACAATAATTATAAATATATATAAATAGTATTTTTTTTTTTTTTAAAAAAAAAAATTAAGGTGTGCAATTCTCACCACCTTCTATATATGGCGTCGCCACTAGGATAGCTTTACAAGTTTCATGCAAGAACATTGTAGAAATCAACATTAATATTTGAAATTGAATGTAACTGTAAGAATTAACTTACTCCTTTTTTTTTTTTTTTTTTTTATGTGAAATCAATATAATATTTGAAAGCGTAGGTCTAACATGTGTTATACCTTTAAAATCACGAGGAAGGATTTAGTCACAATTGACAAATAAGTGTTGAGATGATGTATCAAATTACTGTCTGAAAAAGAATTTTTATTTAGTAGAGAATTTCTATTAGGTTTTTGACTTGGTAAATGAATTTTAATTCTCTATAAATAGGAGCTCAACTCAAAGAATTAGTTGGCTTTTACTCAAACCTTCAAAAAGAGTTGGGGCACACACTCATAAATAAAGAATTCTTTAAAAAGAAAAGAAAAATATGGAGAGGGGTCCTCCAAAAAGAGAAAAAAAGTTATAATGAAGTGCTTATTGATAAGAGGAGGTGTAATCAAGAGTCTTAAGTTCTATGAAAAGAATATATTTTTAAAGATTATAAACCGAGAAGTTCCAAGAGAAGAACAAGACTCTTCGTATTTGACTTTTCATATTTAATCTCTTGTAGCATAGGTAATATTATAGAGCAAGAAGTTCCAAGACGAGAACAAAGACTCTTTGTATTTAATTTCTTGTAGCATAGGTATAGCCAATGACTCATATATATATATATATATATATATATAAAATGAAGAATTGTTTGATGGTCTTGACATGTGGATGTAGCCTAATTTTCCACGTAATTTTTCACACTTTCTTATGCCCTAAGTTATATCAAAAGCACTAAGAGGTTAAAAAAAAATCCTGAAGGAAAATGCCAACAATAAGTTGGTCTGAAAAAATTCTTAACTCTTTGAATTAAAGAAAAAAAGAAAATGGATATCATCACATTCATGTTTAATTTATTTTGTGTATTTAGAAATGTTTTAGCTGAATTTAAGATTTTATATTGAGTTAAAAATTTATTTATTTTTATCATACTTTAGATGTGTATTAAATTAATGGGCTTCAGTGGATCGAAGATTAGGCCTTCTAACATATGGCCTTGCTAGGAAAAGAGAAGCCCGAAACTGATTGCTCTGATAACCATTTTCTCAGGAAACAAACAGCAGAGGGTTTTAGCTCTTTGAAGCAGAAAGAGCAAAGAAAGTTTGAATTGATTCATTGAGAGAAAGAGAGAGAGAGTAGATGAAAATAAATGGGAGGGTTAAAGGATATAGTGAAGAAAGGATTAGGAGAAATGGGTTTCAATGCTGGAGGTGGAGTCATCAATTGGTTTCCCGGCCACATGGCTGCCGCCACCCGTGCAATCCGCAATCGCCTCAAGCTCGCCGATCTTGTCATTGAAGTCCGCGACTCCCGTGTAATTATACATATATTGTATCATACATTTATATTTTCGCCTCTTTGTCTCTCTAATTTAATTTTGAGTTTGTTTTTGTTTATTGATCAGATTCCTTTATCCTCTGCAAATGAGGATTTACAGCCTCAGCTCTCGACCAAACGGCGTGTAATTGCTCTCAACAAGAAAGATTTAGCCAATCCTAATATAATGCATGTAAATATGTGTTTCTATTTGTAATAGGTTATTTTTTCTTCTTATAATAAATATATTTGGTGACAGAGAAAATGTAATGTTTATACTTCTTTTAATTGTTTATAGAAATGGGTTCACTATTTCGATTCGTGCAAGCAAGATTGCATTCCAATAAACGCTCACAGCAAAAGTTCTGTTAAGAAGGTTAATTAAATTTCTCATATTTTTTGTAAAATTTGAAGTTGTGGGATTTATGCTTTTTGAAATCGTTCTGTCCTTTGCAATTGATTCCCATTTAATTTGGGCCCAATATATTTGTTTGACTATATATGTTTATGTCTTCAAATTCAGTTGAGTATTTTTTTTTTAACCTGTTTCCTTTTTGGTGGTTCTTATGTCAAAAGCTTCTTGAACTTGTGGAGTTTAAACTGAAGGAGGTGATTTCAAGGGAACCGACTCTCCTTGTTATGGTGGTTGGTGTTCCTAATGTTGGGAAATCAGCTTTGATAAATTCTATCCATCAAATAGCATCTTCTCGCTTTCCTGGTAAGATATTACCATATTTAGTGATAGTAAGATAAGATGTATTTAGAAAATGATGCATAATTTTGCATGACAACTCAATTATCAGTGCTAATGATCTTGAAGTCATTTTGAATGGTGACGGTTTGTGTACATAGTGCAGGGGAAAATGAAGCGAGCTACAGTAGGCCCACTGCCAGGTGTTACTCAAGATATTGCAGGATACAAGGTGACGTTATTCATTTGTTTCATTTCTTTCCTTTTAAGAGAGTTTACTGCTCTCCGTTTGTGTTTGTGCCTGCCTAAGCAGGAGCATGTGTGCCTTTTTCTATTGATCTACTAAAATGCAAGAACACATGTATAAACATGAATATTCATCAAAAATTGTATAAACACTCTCATGGGCTTTATAAAATTTGGTAACATACTGTATTAACTATTATTTTTGTAATGGTTAACAAATCATGGCACATCTTTCGTGTTGTCTATCAATGGCCCTTCTTTTCTTATCTGTCCATTGCCTAAGTTGCCAACTGTTGGAGCTGCTAACGTAAATCTGCCAAGCCATTTCTGGGATCTGACCTCTTGTAAGCTAAATTTTTTACAGCCATGTTAAAGTCACAAACTTTGGGAAGGCCCTTTTTTAGAGATGACAAATTCATGCACCCTGTCAGGCACTCGACCCAACTCAACCTTAATGGGGTGTTTAATAACCCAACCCGTTCAATAAATGGGGCGGTTAATACTCAACCCATTTAGTAAATGGTGCGGGGTGGGTTTTCTAATTTATACCCGATTTGGGTAATGGTATAATCCGACCCGATTATATATATATATATTTTTAATTTTTTAATATTATATATATATTTAATTTATATATTTTATTAATTTGTAGTTTATTTTTATGTGAAATATAAACTATATTGTATGAATATGTAGAAAAAAATAAAAATGTATGTGTGTGTGTGTGTGTGCGTATATATATATATACATATATATATATATATATATATATATATATATATATATATATATATATATATATCTGTTGATAAAGTAACGATAAATTTTTTTTGAAGAGAAAAAAAAATATATATATAAAACAAGTATACCCGACCCAAAGTGGGGCGGGTATTTTATTTTGTAAGCAAGTTGGTTTCAGGTTTTGCAAAACCTGCTCCAAACCCGACCCCTTGTCATCCCTAACCTTTTTCCATATGACTTTTAACATATATGTTAATTTTATGCCGCTTGTTTTAGATCTTTATAAATTTTACCTTCCCCTAATTTAAATTTATTGTTTTCCTTTTTTTTTTTTTTGCTGATGATAACTTTTCCAGTTTTTATTTTCAGTCAATATGGTCATGCCTTTTCTTCTTTTTGATATTCCTTTATTAAATGTTGGATTCTTATTGTTTAATGTTGCTGTGCAGATTGCTCATCAACCTAGTATATATGTTCTGGACACGCCGGGTGTGTTAGTTCCCAGCATCCCAGATATAGAAACAGGATTAAAGCTAGCTCTTGCAGGTTTGAATTCTTCTTTTTCTAATTTCTTGTGCATTCTATTTAACAATCATGTTAATTTTTATGAGAGTGAGAATCATAAGTGGATAGCATTATGCATTCTGCAACTTTTGGAATTTTTAATCTGTTTAGGCTCTATTTGCGATTGGTAAAATGAAATTACAAGGGAAGTGATTCCTGTAAGCTTACATGCTCTGACTTAAAATACAGATTGAAACGTAGTTGTTATTGAATATGGTATCACAGCTAGAAAATTATTTTCAAGTAACCTCATTTTTTTTAGGGCGTGGGGTGGTGTTGGTGTGACTTGCTCACAATGCATGCACCATATAAAATATGTATATTTTTATATGTTTCTTAGTGGAATTAGCTGATTTAATCTTCATTTTTGCAAGAAATTGTCTGCTGAAATTTGTTAAGTGATTTTCCCCCAAAATTGCTGTTGAAGAGTTGAGCCAACCAACAAAATCTGATTCCATTAGGTCTGTGGCTTAGTTGTTTTGGACTGACTTTATTAACTTATCGTTCAAATTCTGTTTTGTTAACTTTGATACTGATTACGAACTGATTGACAGAAACTTTACTTCTGCTGGGTTCTTATGTGAAACACTTCATTTCAATTGAGGGAATTTTAACCCTTGCATGACTAAAAATTTACTCACCATCAATCTGTGTTTATTATAAAGGGAGAGAAAGGGTGACTTTGGACAATTGGTGCCTAGAGAACTTTGGACAATTGGTGCCTAGAAGGTATTTTAAAAGTGGTTTGTGTTTATTATAAAGGGAGAGAAAGGGTGACGTTGGACAATTGGTGCCTAGAGAACTTTGAGGAGGAAATGGGCTGGTGGGTGAGTGATCATGGCCCACAGCTGTAGTTGGTTATAACTAAACCAAATGCAAACCATTTTTCATGGAGACATACAATCGCAATTGGCCAAATATTGTAAACAAAATAACTTGACACCCCGTCTCAGGATCACCTGCAATCTGATTGGACCTTGCACAAACTCTTTTCACCCTAGCCACAAATGAATATTGTTCTGTAATTTTGATGTATTTGTATGATGGTTTTTCTAGTCTCATGGTTCAATGAATATAAGTATGAAAGCTTATATGATCCAAATGTCCTGAAAGAATGGAATGCCTGCCAAACATGCAGAATTATGGCAAATGATATAATCTTATCCATATAATAAATGTTTGTAGCCTTTGAGTGTGTTTTGAAACATTCATTTGAAAGCTCAAAATGCCCTTCATATTGTGAGACTTGCTGGATCTTGGGATTCATATGGAAAATTATTTTCTTGGTCTGTTCACAAGACTACCCGTCTTTCTTTCTTTTCCCATTATTTTCCCAAGTTTTTTCCCTAATTCTGTTCTTGGGATGCCATTGTACTTAAATTATTCCATTTAACTGATCATATTGGTCAGAAAATTTTCAGTAGTTTTCATGAAATCCAAGTGGTTACTAATCATGCAGCACATATACCTGAACACATTTTCTCCCTTTTTCCTTTATTTATTTGCTAAAGCAAACAAGTCCAAATGCTACTTTTAATGAGTATTGTCATGGTCTGCTGTACTTTTAACTAAATAAAAACTATATTTTTTAATGCATATGCAGGATCCGTGAAGGATTCTGTTGTAGGTGAAGAGCGCATTGCTCAATACTTGTTGGCTGTTTTAAATGCTCGAGGCACTCCGCTTCATTGGAGACATTGGAATAACAGAAAAATGGAAGGTATTCGATACGACTCTCAAGACAAACATGAGTATGATCTGAAAGATCTTCGGCCAAAGAGGAAGAAGCCACCAAAAATGTCTGATGTGCTGTATGTTGAGGTGATAAGATCCTCTCTTATTCTCTCTCTTGTAACATTGAATGGGCCAATGCAGTAATGAAAAGGAACTCATGTTTTTTTGGTGATCGTTCAAATTCTGTGCAGTCCTTACGAATTCTTTTATTGTGCTACTGAATAATTTCCAATGGCATGTTACTGTCAAAATAATTTCACTTGAGAGGTTTTGGTATTGAACCTGTATATGAAATGATGTATCATGTTGGACAATTGTGGTTCATTTGCATTTAATTTATTATATATTGGTCTTGAAGTTTCTGATGCCATAAGTTATGCAGTTGTAATAAAAAATGGTCTTTTGCCTTTTCTTTTCTCCCGCTGCATTAAAACTTACGGAAGGACTGTTGCTCAATAATGATCAGGATGGTCGATGAAGTGAGAAAGTAAAATATGAATAGCTTCTTACTTTTCAAAACTTACATTTTCAGTTAAAATAAATAGAACTATATGAAATTATTTTCATATTCCTTTGAAGAAATTGTGCAATTTATTTTTAAGAGGTTCATTCGATTATCTTGTATATACATTAATTGGGTAATGACGTTAAAGTTGCTCTTGATCATTCATCTTTGTGCTTAAAATCTGTGATGAATTTATAAAAATTTGTGCTTACTCATACTGCTAGATAGTCATTGTTTGTGCAATTGTAAATGGGAATTCAAGGCCAGCTGCTAGTACCTTTATTTGTTTGTCATTTCTAAATATTTCGGTCTTTGCTCTTGTTCGCTTGCAGGATCTTGTAACTGAAGTTCAATGTGCATTGTATAAAACTCTGACTGAATTCAATGGCAATGTGGAAGATGAGAATGATTTGGAGAATCTCATAGAACAGCAGTTTGAAGTGCTGCAGAAGGCATTAAGGATACCTCATAAAGCATCCGAAGCTCGTTTGATGGTATCGAAGAAGTTTCTGTCTCTATTTAGAACAGGTAAACTTGGACCTTTCATACTTGATGATGTCCCTGATGTCAACTCTGAATCATAAGACCTGCTTGAATTCCTTTAAATGAATTTACCTTTTTTTTTTTTTTAAGTTTTTTTTTCAAGTGACATACTCTGCAACATCAGCATTTTTTTAAAAAATTTATTGAGCTTCTTCCCTTGAGGCGACTCCGTCATGCTAATGAGCTCTCAATTAATTGCTCAAAATTCTCAAATCATGCATCATTTTTTTCCTTGAGAAAAGATTATTGATTACAACAATTCATTTTCAGAATAGGCCTTAACTGTCCCTGCATAACCTATTATTTTTTTGGCTTAATTATGGTCTAAAAACAGTAAATTCAAGTTGTACTGGTAATTAAATCATATAAACTACATTCACTTTTCATATGAAATTGATGTGGGATACTTAACATGACTGGCCCTCTGGGTATTATGGTTTAAATATAATATAACAATTTTCCAATTTTTTCACATAAGAACTAAACTTTATAAATCAGTTATTCTACCGTTTTGAATTAAATATGACATCATGGAAAAATATATATTCTCCATCTATTTGATATACAATTAGTTTTTAAGAAACAAATTACAAAGTACTAATTTTAAAAACAATCATAAGTGAGTGATTTCTCTTAATAAAATAAAATAAAAAGAGAGGGAATGATGGGTTAGTTGTAAACTAAGATACTGCAATCAAAAAAGAAAAGAAAGAAAAACAATATGAGCATGTTTTCTCATTTTAAAGTTGAAAATGTTTTTTGGCATTCTACATGGCATGTGGTAAGTGTGTGTGAGTTATATAGGATAGTATATCTTTACAAAATTGATATGATAGTATATCTTCACAAAATCGATGTGGTTTTATAAAGAAGTGTTTTTTATCTCTAATCCGCGTGTGTTATATGTATATACTATTTAAAAAAAATTGAAATATATATATATATATATATATATATATATATATATATATATATATATATATATATATATATATATATATATATATATATATATATATATTGGTCTTTGACAAATGAAAAAGTTTTATATTATTTAAAAAAAATTGAATATATATATATATATATATATATATATATATATATATATATATATATATATATATATATATATATTGGTCTTTGACAAATGAAAAAGTTTTAATATTGCAAAATAATTTTCCATAGAAAATGAAAACAGAGGTTTTTGAGAAAATAGAAAATGGAAAATAAAAATTATTTTCTACAAGTAAATAGGTCCTAAATTTTCTAAACTTTATTTGATACTTTTATTCAAGGTTGAGTACAGAGATTAAAAATTTTGAATTGAACTGAATAATTGGATCAAAAATATCCAGAATTAGTTTGAACCGTTGACTTTTTGACTTTCCTTGATTGAATTGGATTGAGTAAAATATTTTGATACAATTCTGAAGATTAACGTATATCTGGACTGAAAATTGAATCGAATTATACCGAATTGGATTTGATCGAAATAATCGAAATTTTTTAGTTTTTTATTTATAATATATAAATAATGTTAATTGAATAATAAATAGATAATACAAAAATTATAAGATTATATATATTATTATAACAGTTATCACATTATATTAAGATTATATAATTCTATAATTAAAAATATATATATCTTAACTCAATGGAATATAACTATTAATATTTATATAATTTACTTAAATATTAGATTCATTAAAATTATATCAACGAAAAATTAGTAATATAATATGGATTAAGTTTTAATAATATTAAGATATAATCACATATTACAATTAAAAATTTTAAATTTACTACTTATATGTTTTAGAATAAAAACTTTTAATATATATAATGATTAATCAATGAGTGATAATAAGAAAGTATAATGTACTAATAAAGCTTATGTGATACTAATAAAGTTTTTTATTAATTAATTTTTATTAATATCTAATATTATAATATTAAAAAATATTTTTTTATTAATTAATATTTGTGTGATAGGTTATCAATAAGAAAATATTTGTAATAGATAATTAATAGTTTGTATAAAAGTTAGAAATTAATTATAAGAAATTATGTGTTAACTTTAACTAGTATATACAATTGTATCGCAAAAACTATTAATATATAGTTTTGATATATAATTATATATAGTAACATAATGTATTAACTTATTAATATAATCATTTAATACTATATTATAATTATTAATATAATATATTAATTTGTTTAGTCTGAATTTCATAAAAAATAAAATTTAAAAATTATACTGTTAGTTATAAGAAATTAATTATTAAATATATTTTCTACGAATTTCTGTATTGGATTGGAGGGGAATTGAAATATCTGATATCTGAATTATATTGTCCCATAATTTTTGGAACAATACAATATGAATATTTTTTATTTTTGTTTTGGTTTTAAATTCTCAGAAATTAAAATCTACAAAATTTAATCTAATTTTAAAGATTTTCAAATTTTCGAATTGGACTGAATCATGTTCAATCCTACTTTTATTTTGTTATATATATATATATATATATATATATATATATATATATATATATATATATATATATATATATATATATATATATATATATAAGTATTTCAAATTCTAAATAAATTGAATTTAATTTATATCTATGTCTATCTATATCCATGCTATTTATAAAAGATTTTAAAAGGTAATATTTTTGAATTGCTCAAAATGGACTTAATTTTTGATGTACAAGATGAACAAGTCCCACTTTATTCTTAATTTGATTCGATTATTTTTTTTTATGTCAAATTAAAATAGAAAAAAAAATTATTATCATTATTTAATTATCTTGATTGGATCAAATATGATATGATAGTTAATTACCATATTTCTAATTACATATGAATTTATATCTTAGACTCCAATAAAAATTCTAAGCAATAGTTGTACTAATATAAATAATTATTCTATCAATTTTCTTCTTTTGTTAAAACCTGTATTGTCAGGATCGGTTCAGCCCAATCGGTTGAACCAGGAACAAAATTAAAGATCGGTCTGATCTAATGGCCCGTCACAACATAATCAAAGTTTAAAAAAATAACTATTTTTTTTTGTTTATATTATTGGACATTGAACCCCTTGACTATCAAAGAACTGAGGATTAATCTCCAACCATTTGAACTATATTAATACTAATTTTCTTCATAACATTATGTTATATAAGTAAAAAAATTAATAATAGCAATTATCTCATAAAATATCTATTGTTAATTTAATTATTTTCAGTTTAATCTTCAATTTAATCTCAATTGAACTTCTTGATTCGTAACCTCTTACATTAGTGAAGGTGGGGCGTTTGAAAACCATGGGTAGTAAAACATTTTATGTAATTTAGTATTGCTTTTAAAATCTAATATTAATATAAAATAATTAATTGGCTTGTATAAATCTATTAAAATAAAAATGTACTATATAATGTTATTTCATATTTATAACTTTAGGTAGGGGTGGGCATTGGTTTAGTTTGGTTTGAAAATTGAAAAATCAAAACTGTCTAAAATTTAAAAATCGAACCGAACTGAATAAACTTTCTACACTGAATTTTAAATTTTGATTCAGTTTGATTTGGTTCGATTAGAAATCGGTTTTCTAATTCGGTTTTTTTTTATATATAATATAATACATAAATATATTAATAATCTATAAAATATATAAAATATAAAATAATATATAATATATAAAATAATTATTTATAAAATAACATATGATATATAAAAATAAAAATAATAGTAAAAATAGTAAAAATATATTTAAGTATATAATATTGGGTTTTTTGGTTAGTTCAGTTTTCCAACTTTTAAAATCAAAGCGAAAACTGAAAATCGAAATTGTTTAAAAACTTAAATTGAATTGCGAACCAACTACTTAATAACTGAATCAAACATGTAATTTTAGTTTGGTTTGGTTCAATTTTTGTCTACCCCTAACTTTGGGCAAAAGGAACAAATTGGTCCCTAAACTAGGCACATTGGGCCAAATCATGACAAATTATATTTTTTGTTGGATATGTTTTTGTATTTAGCAATTTTTGATAAATTAATCCAAAGTCAAAATTAAGAGCTCGTACGAACTCCACTCCCCTTGCAAATTGCGTTACAAATTGAACCAAAATCAAAATCACGAGCTCGTGTGATCACCACTCTTCCTGCAAATCGCACTATATGCAATTTAAATTATATATATATATATATATATATATATATATATATATATATATATATATATATATATATATATATATATATATAAAATACAATTTGCAGGAAGAGTGGTAAGTGGAGTTCACACAAGCTCTTGATTTTGATTTTGGATCAATTTACTAAAAATTGCCAAATATAAGCATAAATATTATAGGAAAGGAGTTTTGTCCTAATTGCCAAACATAAGCATAAAGATTTCTTTAATCTATCAAAAGCACTTAAACACTCCTAGTTAAATCAAATATAGCATCCTTATTAAGCAATTCATAAAGAGGTTTGACAATTTTAGAAAAATCTTTAATAAAACAACGATAAAAGCAAGCACGACTAAGGAAACTTCTTGCTCCCTTAATATTAGTTGGTAGTGGTAACTTTTCAATGACTTCCACCTTGGCACAACCCACCTCAATTTCAGCTTGAGAAATTTTATGGTATAGCACAATCCCCTCTTGTACCATGAAATGACATTTTTCCCAATTGAGCACAAGGTTGGTTTCTTCACAACGTTCCAAAACCTATTTCAAATTTTCTTAACAATTATCAAAAGAAGATCCATATATAGTAAAGTTATCCATGAAAATTTCCATGGTCTTCTTAACAAAGTCTGAAAATATGGACATCATGCAATGTTGAAAAGTTGCAGGGCCATTGCACAATCCAAAAGGCATCCTCCTATAAACAAAAGTACCATAAGGACAAACAAATGTGGTTTTTTCTTGGTCTTTCTATGTAACAGGAATTTGAAAATAACTTTAAAAACTATCTAGAAAACAAAAATAAGCATTACCTGCAAGTCTCTCAAGCATTTGATTAATAAATAGTAAAGGAAAGTGATCCTTGCAAGTAGCATTATTAAGTTTTCTATAATCAATACAAACTTTCCACCCTATTATAGTCCTGGTCAGAACTAATTTATTATTCTCTTTTTTAACAACAGTCATCCTACCCTTTTTAGGTACCACACGTACAAGACTAACCCATGAACTATCAAAAATTAGATAGATTATTCCTGCATCTAATAATTTAATCACTTCAACCCTTACCACTTCCTTCATATTTGGATTTAACCTTATTTGATGTTCAATTATAGGTTTATGGTTTTCCTCCATTAAAATTCTATGCATGCAAATGGTAGGGTTAATTCCTTTGATATCAGAAATAATCTATCCTTTTACTGATTTATTCGCTCTCAAAATTCTCAAAGTTTTCTCTAGTTGAATGTCAGTCAAGTGGGACATTAACAATCATAGGTAAAGTATTATTAGAGCTAATAAAAGCATACCTAAGATGAGGGGGAAGTGGTTTCAACTCAAGAGTTGGTGCTTGGCTCAATGGAAGGTGGAGGAAGTGACTTACCCTTGCCTAGCTCTTTAAATTGATTCCTTCATTGGAATGGTGAAGGTAGGATAGCTTCCAATGCATGTGCAATTGCTGCAATTTCTTCAACTTCATCATTAATTGTTGAACTTTTCACTAAATAAGCTTTAAAAGGATTTTCAAAATGTCCTTTTTCCCATGCCTCTTGAAAGCAACTATCAATAAAGGTAGGATGTTTAATTGTTTTTGCAATATTGAACTTGACTTTTTTATCTCCTACCCTTAATGTTAACTTCCCCTGCTTCACATCAATTAGTGCCCTGGCTGTGGCAAAAAATGGGCTCCTAAAAATCAGTGGAATTTCTACATCTTCATCCATGTCAAGTACCACAAAATCGACTGGAATATAGAATTTATCCACCTTGATCAACACATTCTCTATAACCCTAACCGAATACTTAACTGAACGATTTGGCAATTGCAAGGTCATATTAGTATTCTTTAACTCCTTGAACCCTAATTTCTTGCATATTGACAAAAACATTAAACTCACATTAGCACCCAAATCACACAAAGATCTTTGAAATTCAATATCGCGTGTAACACAAGGAATAGAAAAACTCATTGGATCTTAAAGCTTTGGTGGAAGTTTATTTTGGATTATAGCACTGCACTCCTCAGTAAGTGTAATGGTAGCATTATCTTCAATTCTTCTTTTGTTGGACAATAAATCTTTGAGGAACTTTACATAAGTTTACATTTGAGCAAGTGTTATTATCCAAAATAAACTTTCACCAAAGCTTCGAGATCCATGAAGTTTTTCTATTCCTTGTGTTATAGGTAATATTGAATTTCAAAAATCTTTGTGTGATTTGGGTGTTAGCGTGAGTTTAATGCCTTTGTCAATATGCAAGAAATTAGGGTTGAAGGAGTTAAAGAATACTAATATGACCTTGCAATTGGCAGATCGTTCAGTTAAGTATCTGGTTGGGATTATAGAGAATGTGCTGATCAAGGCGAATAAATTCTACATTCCAGTCTATTTTATGGTACTTGAAATGGATGAAGGTGTAGAAATTCCACTAATTCTTAAGAGGCCATTTTTTGCAATAGCCGGAGCACTAATTGACGTGAAATAAGGGAAGTTAACATTAAGGGTAGTAGATGAAGAAATCGAGTTCAATATTGCAAAAGAAATTAAATATCCTACCTTTACTGATAGTTGCTTTCGAGTGGATATCATTGATGAGCTGGTTTAAGAGGCATGGGAAGAAGGACAATTTGAAGATCCTCTTGAATCTCGTTTAGTGAAAAGTTCAACAGTTAATGATGAAGTTGAAGAAATTGTAGCAATTGCACAAGTATTGGAAGCTATCCCACCTACACCATTCCAATGAAGGAATCAATTTGAAGAGCAAGGCAAGGGTAAGTCACTTCCTCCATCTTCCATTGAGCACGCAACAACTCTTGAGTTGAAACCACTTTCCCCTTATCTTAGGTATGCTTTTCTTAGCTCTGATAATACTTTACCTGTAATTGTTAATGCCCAGTAATAGGATGGATTATTTATGATATCAAAGGAATTAGTCCTACCATTTGCATGCATAGAATTTTAATGGAGGATAACTATAAACCTATAATTGAATATCAGAGAAGGTTAAATCTAAATATAAAGGAAGTGGTAAGGACTGAAGTGACTAAATTATTAGATGCAAGAAAAATCTATCCAATTTTTTATAGTTCATGGGTTAGTCCTGTGCATGTGGTACCTAAAAAGGGTAGGATGACTATTGTTAAAAAGAGAATGATGAATTAATTCCTACTATGACTGTAATAGGGTAGAGAGTTTGTATTGATTATAGAAAACTTAATGATGATACTCACAAGGATCACTTTCCTTTACCATTTATTGATCAAATGCTAGAAAGACTTGTAGGTAATGCTTATTTTTTTTTTCTAGATGGTTTTTCAAGTTATTTTCAAATTCCTATTACACAGAAAGACCAAGAAAAAGCCACATTTACTTGTCTTTATGGTACTTTTGCTTATAAGATGCTGCCTTTTGGATTGTGCATTGCTCCTACAACTTTTCAACGTTGCATGATGTCCATATTTTTAGACTTTGTTGAGAAGACCATAGAAATTTTCATGGATGACTTTACTATATATGGGTCTTCTTTTGATAATTATTTAGAAAATTTGAAACAAGTTTTGGAAAGTTGTGAAGAAACCAACCTTGTGCTCAATTGGGAAAAATGCCATTTCATGGTATAAGAGGGCACATTGTGCTAGGCCATAAAATTTCTCAAGCCGGAATTGAGGTGGATCTTGCCAAGGTGGAAGTCATTGAAAAGTTACCACCACCAACTAATGTTAAGGGAGCAAGAAGTTTCCTTAGTCATGTTGGCTTTTATTGTCGTTTTATTAAAGATTTTTTTAAAATTGCCAAACCTCTTTGTGAATTGCTTAATAAGGATGCTACATTTGATTTTAACTAAGAGTGTTTGAGTGCTTTTAACAGGTTGAAGAAAGCTTTAACTACAGCCCTACTAATTACACCACCTGATTGGAGTTTGCCATTTGAAATCATGTATGATGCAAGTGATTTTGCAGTATGCAAGCAGGATCATAGATGAAGCTTAAAAGAATTATGCCACTATTGAGAAGGAGATGCTTGCTATTATTATTGCTCTTATCTTATTGGATCCAAGGTGATTGTCTTCACTGACCATGGCGCAATAAGATATCTAATGTCAAAAAAGGATGCCAAACCTCAATTGATTCGTTGGGTACTTCTTCTTCAAGAATTCGACCTTGATTTTGAAACAAAAAAAGGGATTGAAAATGTGGTTGCAGATCATTTATCAAGATTGGAGTGATGCATAGAAATTGAAAATGACATGCCACTCAATGGCGTTTTCCTTGATGAGCACTTGTTAGTTATCTCCAATGCCATCCCTTGGTATGCAAATTTTGTTAATTACTTGGTTAGTGGAGTTGTCCTCCATGACTTATCTTATAATCAGAAGAAAAAATTCTTTTTTGATGTAAAATACTATTTTTGTGATGAACCTCTACTGTTCAAGTATTGTGGGGACGGTATGATTAGAAGATGTGTGCCTTAAGAGGAAACAAAGAGCATATTAGAGAATTGCCATTCAAGGGAAAGTGGAGGCCATGCAAACACTTCCAAAACAATTGCTCAAATTTGGCAATCAGGTTTCTTTTGGCCTACCATGTACTAAGATGCTAGAAATTTTGTGATTTCATGTGATTGATGTCAAAGAATGGGAAACATCTCAAGGAAGCATGATATGCCACTTAATAGCATCTTATAGGTTGAATTGTTCAATGTTTGGGGGATTGACTTCATTGGCCCTTTCCCGTCTTCATTCAACAACCAATACATACTAGTAGCGATAAGTTATGTGTCAAAATGAGTTGAAGCAATTGCAACTCCTACCAATGACTCAAGAGTGGTGATGTGATTTATAAAGAAGTACATCTTTTTTAGATTTAGAGTTCCATGAGTAATTATCAGTGATGGGGGTTCTCCTTTTTATAATCATTCTTTTGATGCTTTATTGAAAAAGTGTGGAGTAACTCATAAAGTTTCAACTCCATACCATCCCTAAACAAGTGGTCACGTTGAAATCTCCAATTGTAAATTGAAGCACATATTAAAGAAGGCTGTCAGAAACTCTAGAAAAGATTGGGCACACAAACTTAATGATGCTTTATAGGCATATCGAACAGCCTACAAGACTCCCATTGGCATGTCTCTTTATAGACTTGTTTTTAGGAAAGCTTGTCATCTTCTGGTTGAATTGGAACACAAGGCTTTTTGGGCTATCAAAGAGTTAAATATGGACTTGAAAGTTGCGGATTCCAAGAGATTGCTTCAATTGAGTGAGTTTGAGGAAATCAGATTGAGGGCATATGAAAATGCCAAAATTTACAAAGAAAGGACCAAGCATTAGCATGACAAGCACATTCACAATCGGCAATTTAAAGAAAGGCAATAGGTCTTACTTTACAACTCCTGCCTAAAGCTATTTCCCTGAAAGTTGAAGTTAAGATGGTTTGGTCCTTCTTGAGTGGTCAAAGTTCATCCTTATGTAGCTATTGAAATAGAAAATGAGGCTTCAGAAACTTTCAAAGTTAATGGGCAATGCCTTAAACCTTACTTCAATGGTGATATAATGGAAAAAGGGTAGTTTACTCCCTAAAAGAGGTCACATGACCAAAATTCTAAGAAAGTCTAGCTAAAGACTATAAATTAAGTACTTTGGGAGGCAACTAAAATTTCTAACTTCTTTACTTCTTTTAAATTTATTTTGTTCTTTTGTTTTTTTGAATCGTTTGCTTTGATGTCATTTGTGAGATATTAAATAGCTTCTTTGAAGGCAACCCAAATTTTCTTTTTGATTTCTTTTTGTTTGTTGTTTAATTGTTTCTTTGTAAATTTTCTCTTTCATTTTCTTAATTAATTAATTAGATATTGAAGCAGCTCTTGTAGCACTAAAAAACAAGTTTCCAACTCTTCCCTAAGACATACTTAGGAAAATTAACCAACATAGATTGGAAAGAATGAAGGCGTTTAGGTGTTTGAATCTTCCTGAGCATGTTCATTGGATCATAGAAGCCAAAATACAACTGGCAGGTGAGTTTGATGAATCATTTGTTAAATGTTTGCTAGGTATGGGGAGAAATTCTTACTCAAAGAAGAGGAAAGCTAAGAGAATGAGAGTCTATTACAAGTGTGCAAGATGGAATTGCAACACATGTTGTTGAAACATTGGATATAATTTCCATAAATAGAGAGGACAAAATTTAAGGAGTCTTTCGATAATATCCTACAGATTCTTGAGATGGATTCATGTAGACAAGCTCAACATACTCTTTTAGATTTATGAAACTTATTCAAAGAAAAGAAACAGCGTTATAGTCTAAGAAATCTGACATTAAAAGACCCTTTTTGCCAGTTAATAAGAAAACTGGATAGGAAGCCTATCCTCGACTTATAGAAAGCGTTCAAGCCATTACTTGACATAAAACTAGAGGAAGATGTGAGCCAAAATCATAATTACTGTTCATAGTCAGGTATATCATTAACTTTTTTGATTTTTCAATGCATTATTTTTCCACATCCTATAGTAGTTTTTGAATTTTCAACACCTAGATTTTCTTTTCTTGCAGATTTTTCTACTTTCGTCAACTTTTTAGCCTTTCAATATTTGCTCTTAGTTTTTCAATATTTTCTTTTTGACATTTGTACATGCAACATTGATTATTTTTGTTTTTATTTATTTTATTTTATTTTATTACTTTCTGTAAATAATGATTTTACCCCATTGAACTGTTTTTTTACTCTTGCAGTTTCTTTATATACACATTCGTTATTGTCAATGTGCACATAACCCCTTGAAGAAATCTATGAATGAAAATGGTAGAACCCTCAACATGCAAATTCAAAACCATTTGTATCTTCTATAGTCCAAACTCTAGCAAGAAAAAAGAGTACTTGATGGCAGCTAATGAATTTGGTTGGATTTTAGCTGAACGAAAAATTAATTTGGCATTTAGGGGAGGTAGTTTAGGATTAAGGGATTGTATCACAAGTTCTGCATATATTGGGGGTAGCAAAGTCTTAGGAATAGTTCTAAAGGCTTTGGCTCAAACTAAACACATCATTGGTAGAAGAACTATATGTAATGAGTTACAAATCATGAGCATGTACAAATATCTTGAAGGGTTTAGTGCCATGTATTACTAAAATGGAGGGATTAAGGCCCCATTTTGTAGATTTGGAGGGTACAATAACTCGCTTACTTGCACTGGAGAATTTGCCTAAAGAGCTTGAGACATCATACAAAACCTTGATAGAGAATTTCAACTCTATGACAGATAATGCCAGAGAAGCAATCATATCAATCCATAATGAATTGAAAGAACTGAAGGGCAAGGTCAATTCTCTGGCGGCCAATATAGGGAATGGTGAAGCAGGACGTGAAACAGGAAGGATAAAATTCTTGAGCCCAATCCCTATAATTGGGTGAGGGACGCTAGGGAAGTAGATAATTTTCTTTTTGATCTTGATAATTATTTTGATGTCATTAACAATCCTTCTGATGTGAAAAAGCTAAAGTTAACTCTAATGTACTTGACAAATGATGCGAACATGTGGTGGCAGACCAAAATCGAAGGGATTTGGAATGGGTTATATATAGTAAAGACTTAGGATGATTTTAAGGGAGAATTGAAATCTTAGTTCTATCCAAATAACATAGCATACAATGCTCGATGCCAGTTTATGGAACTGAAACACTTTGGGTTAGTGAAGGAACATGTTCAAACAATTCAATAGATCGTGTTGGATGTGCAAGATATAGGAGAGAGTGATAGATTATTCCATTTCATACATGGGTTAAAACCTGAGGCAAAACAGAGTTAAGGATGAAAGGCATGAAAGATCATGCCTCAACATTAGTAGCAGCAAAAAGTATTGATGACTATTCGAAAAGTGCTCAGAAAAGAAAGTACCCATCTTTTGGGAACTTAAATAGAAGGCAAAACAAATGGCCAAGGCCTTTTGGCAATGAAGGCTTTGGGATGAGGTCCATTTTACATGGAGGAGACAAAAGAAATTTCAACTCAAGTAAGGTTGAAAATAAAGATATAAACTAAAATGGAGACATGAAAGGCTTGGTCCAAAACCTTTGGTACATCTAGCTCTTTTATGCAACCTTCACGAAACCTGAAATGTTTTCTTATGTCGAGGACTATATAAAATGGGAGAATGTCCTAACCTAGTAGCTTTAAATGCCTTGAGGGCCTTTCGGGAAGAAGAAAATCATATGTCGAAAGAAGCTAAAGATTTCTATTCAGAGGAATATGAACAATCTATAATGGGGGCAATGAGATTTCTGAGGGCTTTGGAGAGATAAATGGACCCATCAAAGAAATGAATAGAGAGATAACTTTTGTATGTTGATGTTGTAATAAATGGGAAATCCTCAAGAGCCTTAATGGACATAAGAGCTACAGATAACTTTATGGCAGAGATTGAGGCACCTCGCATTCGATTGGAAATTCAAAAGGATGTGGGAAAATTAAAAGCATTAAATTCAAAAGCAGTGGAAATAATGGGCATGGCTAAAGTAATGGCTTGTCAGTTGGGCCCTTGGACCGGTCAGTGGACATCACAGTGGCTCCAATGGATGATTTTGATGTTGTTTTGAGTTTGCATTTTCTGACAAAGTCTAGAGCCATCTCGATCGCAACAACCAATTGCTTATTGCTAATAGAGGAGCAACCTTATATGGTTTTTGTATTTGTAAGTCCTATCATAGAGAAAAAGGTACTCTCTGCTCTTCAATTTAAGAAAGGGGTAAAGAGAAGGGAGCCAACTTATGCAGTAGTTTCCATCTTAAAAGAGCAAGAAGTAGACTTTGGGTACTCAGAAGACATCAAGGATGTGATGTTAGAATTTGAAGATGTAATGTTGAAACAACTACCCAAAGCGTTGCCTCTACGTTGTGATGTAGATCACGGAATTAGTCTCATTATAGAATGGCCCCACTTGAACTAGAGGAATTGAGGAAACAATTGGACGAATTACTAGAAGCGAGATTTATTCGACCTTCCAAAGCTCCTTTTGGCGACTCAGTACTCTTTCAAAAGAAGTAAGATGGTAGCTTAAGATTGTATGTAGATTATCGGGCTCTCAATAAGGTAACAATACGAAATAAGTACCTAATTCCACTCATCGCAGATCTCTTTGATCAGTTGACCCAAGCTATGTACTTTACCAAGTTAGACCTTCGATCAGGATACCATTAAGTCTGAATTGCTTAAGGAGATGAACCAAAGACCACATGTGTTTCTCAATATGGTGCATTTGAATTTCTTGTAATGCATTTGATTTAACTGATGCTCTTGCTACCTTTTGTACTTTAATGAACCAGGTATTCCATGAATATCTAGACAAATTTGTGGTGGTGTATTTATATGATATTGTAATGTACAGCACTACATTGGAGGAACATCGAGAGCATTTATGATTGGTCTTTGAGAAGCTAAGATAGAATAAACTCTTTGTGAAGCAGGAAAAATGTGCTTTTGCCCAAAAGAGCATAAAGTTCTTAGGGCATATGGTCGAACAAGGCCGGTTGAGGATGGATCAAGCCAAAGTGAAAGCCATTCAAGAGTGGAGAATACCTACTTGTGTGACAAAACTGCGATCATTCTTGGGATTGGTAAATTATTATATGCGATTTCAAGGTACTCACAAAGAATATAGCTTTTCACAAAACTTCTGAAAAAGAGACATAGTTGGCAGTGGACAAAGGATTGTTAAAAATCCTTTGAAAACTTAAAGCAGGCTATGTTCGTAGACCTAGTCTTGGCTTTACTGGAGTCCATACCGATGCTTCAGATTTTTCTTTAGGCGAAGTATTGATGCAGGATAAACATCCGATTGCCTTTGAAAGCAAGAAATTTAGTGAGACATAATGACGATACTCTGCACAACAGAAGGAACTGTTGGCTGTTGTACACTGCCTTCAAGTGTGGAGACATTACATTCTAAGGTCCAAATTTGTGATAAAGATGGACAATACTGCAGTGAGTCACTTTCTTACATAGTCCAAATTGACACCTAAACAGGCATGCTGGCAAGAGTACTTGGCAAAATTTGATTTTCGATTTGAGTACAAGTCAGGGGTGACAAATCTAGTGGCGGATGCTCTTAGTAGAAAAGTAGAGTTAGCAATACTAAAGCAAATGGCTCAATTATCCTATAGTAATCTAAACTCATCCATGTGCAACTAGATTCGAGAACACTTAAATAAAGACCCTCAAGACCCTCAAGCAGTGGTACTTATGAATAGGGTAAAGGCCAGGAAAACAAGACAGTTTTGGTTGGAAGATGGGCTTCTTATGACAAATAAGTAATGACTGTATGTGCCAAAAGTAGGAAATCTGAGGAAAATGTTGTTACATGAATGTAATGATACCTTGTGGGCAGGACATCCAGGTCAACATCGGACATTAACATTGCAGTAACAAGGATATTATGAGCCTCAAATGGAAGACAATGCACTAAAATGTACAAAAACATGCTTAGTATGCCAATAGGATAAAGTGGATCATCAGAAAATAATAGGCTTATTGGAACCACTTCCTATCCCTAGTAGACCATGGGAAAGTGTTTCTCTCGATTTCATCTCTCATCTTCCAAAGGTGGAACAATATGAGACCATTTTAGTGATAGTTGGTCAGTTTTTGAAGTATGCAACATTTGTTCCAATGGCTAAAACTAGTACAACAAAAGATACTGCTCGAGCATTCTTTAAGTAGGTGGCAAAATACTAGGGTGTTCCCAAAAGCATTGTGAGTGATTGTGATTCTCGATTTGTGGGTTCTTTCTGGTAAGAATTATTTCAGTTGTTAGGATTTTGCTTGCATATGTCCACTAGCTTCGATCCATAAACAGATGGGCGAATAAAGCGGTTCAATGGCCTTTTAGAGGAATATCTGCTCCACTTCATATCCACCAGATAGAAAAACTAGATTTCTTTACTGGATATGGCACAATTTTGTTTTAACTCACAGAAAAGCTTTGCTACTAACAAAAGTGCTTTTGAGATTGTTGCAGGTTAATAACCATTGTTGCCTCACACTCTGGAGAGTCTATATACAAGTAGAAATCCAAAAGCATATCAATTCACACTGGAGTGGAAGCAGAATAATGATATTGCCAAAGCTCACTTGGAGAAAGTGCGCAATCACATAAAGAAATGGGCTGATCAAAATAAATGACCATAGAGCTTTAAGGTAGGGGATCTAGTACTTATTAAGATCAAGCTAGAACAATGTCGTTTCCTTTACAATAGAGATCACCGCTAAGTATGAAAGAATGCAAGTCCTTTTCATGTCATTGCCAAAATTAGGAGAGCTACATACAAGATTGATCCTCCAACATGGATGACAATCCATCTAGTCTTTGATGTCAGCCAGCTCAAGCCATTCCACCTAAATGCCATAGACTTCAAGCGAACAAAAGATCAATGACGAGCAATCACTAGAGCCCAACCTCACAACATAGAAGTAGAAGAGATCCTTGCAGAGAGTAGTCAAGCGCTAGAAAGAGTACTTAGTAAAGTGGAAATGTCTGTCCTCAAAAGAAAACTCATGGGACAAAGAAGCCAACCTTCAGCTTTATGCAAACAAGATCAGAGGTTTTGTTCAGAAGTCCTTATTCTATAAGAGACTATAAGCTTTATAGTCAATAGGGTCATTGATAATTGGAGTAGGCGAGAATGTAATAGGGGATTGATTTTATAATTCTTATGAGGGGAAATATGATAGATTTTGTAATTAGGTCATTTTTCATTATGTTATCTTGTAATAAAGGAGGACTCTCCTCCTCGTATCTAATGCTTTCTCCTCTTCGTATAGCTCAATTTTCCTTTTTAGCATATATAGAAGGGAGTGATTGATGAGCTGAGTGATTAGGGAGCCAGGCACTGTTGGTTGCTTGGCCCACTGTATGGTCCCCCCTCCTTACAATGAGCGCACTGTGACTTCTATGATGTAATGAATTATAAATCAATTAAATGAGATTGGCATGACATTTCCTCATGTGCTGTCCATAACGGTCCCACTTAAATGTCTCTTTTCTAGACAGAATATTATCAAGATAAGTAATTTATAAGCACAATAATTCACTAAAACTATACTTGACAATAGAAAAATTAATTACAAAACCATTTTACTAATTCAATATATGTAAATCCTAGGATTTAGATTCTATCAATTGATTACCTATGATTTATTTATGTTTAGTAGATTGATTTTAACTTATTAGAATTTATAATTAAGATCTCCCTAAATTATATGACTTTCTCGCTCAAGATAAATCATAAGTATTTATGTTAATCTTATGTTTACTCTTGTGATCACAAGAAATTAACACAAACCCATTAAATTTTATGGAAATCTCTAAATTAATCACAAAAGAGTGTTCTTATCTCTTAGTAATACATTCCCTAGATCATTTATCTTTATGAACTAGTATTGTGCTTCCACTCTTGCTACTTCACACAATACCTTAATTGAAGCAATTAATGGCCAATTAATTTCAACCTTTAAGCCTTAAGATAATTGATAAATTTCAATAAGCAATTACTCAATTAATCAAACATAAATCATTGTAGGCAAATCAAAGGATTTCATCTAGATCCTAAAAAGATAAATTTAGCTACTTATAGTTAAAAGGGAAGAAACAATTAAATCAACAATCAACATAATAATAACTTATAATTGAATTCAATAATAAAGTTTAGAAATAACTCATTTTGGGATATAATCTTTGAGGAACACGAACTCTAAAAACTCATCTTCTCGATCAAAATAACAATAAAAGAAATTTACACTAAAAATATATATATAAATCTCTCTACATATATATATTTTTTATTCTCCTTCAATGTTTTTTTGGAAAAGGCAGGTAATGCCTAGTTATAGTCAAATTCCACCCTCTTTTTCCACCATATTGCGTCATTGACTACATCATTATTTTCATGACATCATTGCCTGCATCATTATTTTCATGATATTATCGCCTGCATCATTTATTTCATGACATCATTGCCTGCATCATTTATTTCATGACATCATTGCCTGCATCATTCATAAAATGACATCATCTATTTCATCATTGTAATATCATTTTGATATGCAAAAATAGAATAAAAATACTAAAACATGTTATAATTTATTTATAAATTGTTAGAAATATTTATTTCTCAAAATAAGTAATAATATTATTACATTTTCGAGAACTGAGTTAAAATTTTAGTTTAAACAAGTAAAATAACTCTAAAAAAGTAGAGTTATCAGATAGGTCACCGATTCATGGTTCAATTAATAAGACCAGTTAGACAAAATTTCTTCATTTTTTATTTTTTGGTCATTTTATAAAAGATTTCCATTAATATAGTTTCGACCAGTTAAAAACCAATAAAATGATGATTTAACTGAAATTTCAATTTTTCAGTGAACAGAAATGGACTAGCTGCCGATTTTCAGTTGAACAGATGAAACCGACTGGTCCAATTCTATTTTTATAATACTGATATGCACAGATTTAGTATCATTAATAATACACTTATTATCTCTATTTGAATCTATCTCAGCACTCACGTTAAGTTCAAATTTTTATTATGATATCTTTAACACTAATCTTTTAAAGTCATATTCTAATTTCATCAAAATCCTACCTACATTCGAACTACTATTACTCATTTTTGTATTTGTATTAATATACTATTATAAATAGAAATTTTGACATTTGATAATAAAATAATAAGATTTTGCTCATTATTAAATGAACTCTCAATTAGTATATCTTTTTTTTTCTGCTGTATTTTCTTATAAAACCAAAAATAATTTTTCTAATTTACAATAAAATTTTTTCAAAGTCAAATTAATTTTTTTTAATTTGTTAATATTTAAACAATTAAAGTTAAATTGGAATCTCTCTAATTTTTTAATATTTTAAATAGCATTTGTGTCTGGATTTTCTTACAATTAAGCTTTGGACTTTATTTGTTTTGGGCCTTCATTGTGCTTTAGCTTGTTTTAGCATTTGGCCCACTAATCCTATCCTCATGAAATTAAATCTATTGCTTTTATTTTTTTAAAGAATTTTGTAGAATGTTTGTTGAAATAGGGGTAGTTCTATATAAATATATAAATTACTACTCTTAAATTCAAAATGCTTTTATTAAAAATTAAACATATAATTATAATTTAAAATTTAATATTTTCCCTAATATTCAATCTTATGAAAATTAAAACAACTATTGTAAATTAACATATTTAGAGTTAAAAAAATTATTAATAACTGTAAAATTATGCTATATAAAATGTAAAATAAATTATATATATTTAACAATAAAAAAATTTAATTAATAGTCCTCTTTTATCTATATAAAAATTGATTAAAAATATTTTTTTCTGTTCATAGGTTGGTTTGCCCTCATTTAATATATTTGATCCAACTTAAATTATTATTCGGAAAGGATTGATTTATTCCTCCAATTCGAAAAGAATAAAATTTTCTAAAAAAAAAAAAACAAAAATCCTCATAATATTAAGAGAAATGTTAAATTCCTTCTCTATATTTTATTTTCTTTATCTTTTCTATATTATTAAGGCATGTTGATACATGAAACTATTCTAAAAATTGATTCATATAATAATAATATTATTCAAATATGCCACATCTTTCATGGAGAAAGTAACGAGAATGCACTATAGGAAAGATATTTAACACTCATCTAGTTTTATTTTGTATATAATCATGCATTTTATAGAAAAAGACTTGGTTTTACTAAATATTTAAAAAATTCATAAAAACAAGGCATCTTGCATTTAATTTTGTAAAATAACACTTTATAAAAGACCTGATACAATTCTCTAAAAATTTACCAAAAGAGAAGCTATCTTAAATACTATTTTGTAAAACAACAATTTTTACAGAAAATATTCATTCTATAAAATTTTTCCAAAACTTTTAAAAAAAAAAAAACAAAACAAAAAAAACTCTTTTTATATACTATTATTTTATAAAATCATGCCTTTTACAGAAAAATAACTGAATTTTATAAAAATTTTCAAAAACTTATAAAACCGGAGCCATCTTCCTAAAATCAAGTTTTTCACAGAAAATTAATGACTTTAATTTTATAAAATAACATGCAAGACAATTAATCCCTTTTTCTTTTAACTTTTAGAATATTTTTATAATTTAATCATAATTTATATAAGATAAAATCCAAAAAAAAATTAATTATTTTTTAAATTCTAATAATTAAGTAAATAAAATAAATTAACTTAACTTTTAATCGATAAAATGAAACAAAATAAAAGAAATAAAAATATAAAATGTTTACCCTTTAAAGTTGACCATAATATCATCTTTTAAAAAGATTAGAGAAAGTGATAAAAAAGAAGACCATGAAAAAGTAACAAAGAGAATATTCTTATTTTTTATGTGATTGCATATGTGTATGAGAGAGAGTCTTTTTTTTTTTTTCTTTTTTTGATAAGCTAGAACTTACAGTGAGAATTTATAGTGAAAATTAAGGTTAAGTACGATATTTAGAAATACTGAACCGTACAAAAAATCTTCAGAATCAAAAAATATTCGTTGACCGTTTAATTTTTTCCGAATCAAACCGTCCTGATTTTTTTATGGTACTGTTTTGGAGATTAATAATTATCCATACTGAAAATTGTATCGAATCGTATCGAACTATCCCGAACCGAATAACTGAAATTATAACCATTTTAAAAGATTGTATCATATATATATATATATATATATATATATATATATATATATATATATATATATATATATATATATACACACACACACACTTTAATATTAAATTAACAATACATTTTAAAAAATTCAATAATATATAAGTCAAATTTAATTTTTAATAATTATAAATTTTTATTTCCAAATTAATAGTTGCTTTATGTATATAGACACACACACTTTTGATTTTGAGTTAACAATATATTTAAGAAAATTCAATGATATATAAGTAAAATTTAATGTTTATTAATTAGAAAATTTCATTTTTAAATTATTAGTCGCAATATATATATATATATATATATATATATATATATATATATATATATATATATATATATATATATATATATATATATATATATATAATTAGCATTTTCAAATTTGTTATTACATTACAGCTCTACTTTAATAATATACAAGTAAAATAATTTAATTATTTCAAACTTACTTCACTAAGGTAGTTTTTATTCTTAGATGCTAAATTAAAGTTTGATCAATATTCGTTAGATGAAGTTATAAATAAAATTGTTAGTTCTAATCAAAATAAAACTATTTATTCTAATTAAGTTATAAAAATCAATTGAAGTAATAGAAATTAATAGATTGAACATATACAAATCAATTAATTAAAATCTTAGAAATCAATCAATTAACATATAAGAAAATATACAGAACTTAAAAATCTTATTGTTCAATTGATTTAATGAAATTATTTAATTAAATTAGTTTAAGTTGAATTATGAAAATCAATTGATTGAAATTATGTTTTGAAATCAATTGAATCAATGTTAAAAAAATGGAAATTAATTGATTGAATCAATTTTAAAAAATATAATATTTAATTCTTAAACTTAATTTAGTTCAACCAATATTATTTTTTAGTATTCAATAATTTATTTTCCATTTATAAAATTAAACACAAATTATTTAATTAATTCTAAAGATATTAAACTCACTTCACAATATATAAATTCTAATTCTTTCTTAAAAATTATCTAAATTATAATTTCTCATTAAAACAATTATTTGGCAATATATATATATACTCCTAAAAACTACACCGTTTTAGATATTTTTTACTCTAGCCCTGTCTTATTTTTTTCATGCCTATTTCGTTTTTATTTTAGCTTGATGTTCTTTAATTAGATTTCTTTACTTCTGCTTTATGTAATTTTATTTTGTAATTTATTTAATTATGCACTATGCAATTTAGTTTTTATTTTAGTTTGGTGAATTGTAATTAAATAAATTTAGTTATGCACTATATTTTGTTATATGTACTAATTTAATTTCATATTTAAGTTAAAAATGTATATTTTTAATTATTTTTAAAAATTATAGCAAAAAAATTATTTAAAAATTAAAAAATATCCAAATCTCCGTTTTTCCGCTCCGTACCAAACCGTCCTGTTATACTCGAATTTTCATTTCGAATCGTCTCGAAAAATCGGGACAGTTCGGTACGAAAATTTTAGTCCCGTGGTTCGGTTTTAGAGATTTTATTTTAGAAATTTTTGAGTTTTGGTTCGGTTACAGAGATTTCTAGATTTCCGGATTCTTCCAAACTGAACTTAGCTATAGTGAAAACTTTTATTTTAGTTAAAAAATAAAGACACTATAGTTATATGTATGAAATTTTTTATAAATTAAAATTAAATTAAAATTTAATAAAAATTATATAACAACGACATGAGAATAACAAATCTCTTTTTATATTTATTATTAAGTTTTAGGGGCTTGCCAATTATAATTCATTATAATAATACATATGCATGTTCGGAACTATAAGCGACGCTGGAGGGGCCGTGGCTCCCCAATTAGGAGTTCATATAGTTAACTTAGATTTTTCACAAAAATAGATATGTCCCTTTCAAAATTTAGATATTTTTACATAATCTTATCGTCAATTTTGGTTTTTGGCCCCTGCAATTTTGAAGTTCTAAATCCGCCTCAAAGGATAAATCAATCCATCATTTCTGCATGGAGTCGCATGATAAGGGCTTTTTTTTTTTTTTTTTTTGCCAAGAAAAGAATGAGGAAAATTCAAATTTTATAACTTGAATTTTATTGTTAGAGTCTTAGAGAAATTATTTCACATCAAAAATAAATCATAATATAAAAGTCTTATAATATGTTAAACATTTTAATTTTAATATCTAAGTTTTTAAGTTGGATTTAGATTCTTAATATGAGATCAAAGTCTTTATCAGAGCTTTCTGACATGAGTACAGTATTTATTTGTACCGTACTTTAAGCCCTTTAACCTTGGATTTGGGTTTTTAATATTTATGGCAAATTTGCAAATTTGGACAAGAAAAATAAAAATATTTTATTCTCTCTTTGTTTATTTACAAAGTTTTTATTTTAATAATTATATAAAAATAATCTTTTCCCAAATAGAAGTATTAACGAAAAATTTTATTATTTTCCTCAGTGAAAAAATACATTGTTACTCATAATATCATAAAGAAAATTACTTGAGAAAAAGGAATGAAAACAATTTTATTAATTGCAAATTCTTTTTCTTTTTATAAATACTTTTTTATTTTTAATAATTATATTAATCTCCAACAATATAGCACTAATAATGAAAAATTTATTATTCTCCTTAAAAAAAAGGTACAGCTATAAAAAAAAAAAATCTGCAGAATTTATGGGACTCAGCAAGTGAGAAAGCAGGAAACCTAAAAAAATTCATGTATTAAAATTATTTACAAAAGAATAAAGGTAATATTGAGATTTAATTAAAATATTATATTAATTACTCTATTATTATTATTATTAATTAAGTTTTGATGTGGAATTCAAAAAGTGTGAAAATGTGAATAGATTAGTGGATTGCGAGACTTGTGATATTACCAGAGAACTCTTATTTAAAACTATTGCAAAGAGTTTGTCGGTTGAAACATATCCTCATGTATCTTTTACTTTATTAAAACTTTATTAAGACAAATTGCAAAATAATAATAATAATAATAATAATTTTAATTTAGAAAAATATTAGTACAATTTTGAGAATTATGATATTTAGAGAATTTAGATTTCAATGGAGTTTATAGCGATAAATAATTGTAATAAACCAAACATAAAAAGGGGTAAATTTCATTTATCGTCTTCCAACTTATGACTAATGCACTTTGTGATTCTCAATTTTCAAAATTAGATATGAAAATATTTGAACTATGGCCATATGTAATCACGTGGTACTTCTGTGAAATTTTCGTCAGCTATCCTAATAGCTAGCTAATGTGGACCGCCAAGTTACCATGTTTAACATTTTTTTTTTGCCACGTTTCTTTCCCTCAACTCTCCCCTCTCTCTCGTTGCGTGTGGGAGCTTAAATTCAAATCAGAACAAAATATATATCTCTATCTATACCTTAGCCCTAAACTCCATAAATCTTGTTTCATCTCTGATTTCCTTCTTGATTCTCTTCTATATCTTGTTTATCGCAACTTCCAATAATGGCTAAACTTGATATTGTGGCTGACTTCCTCACCACCTTTGGGACACCGATTTGTGAATATGGGGAAGAAACACCTCTTAGAACTTCATGGACAGAGGTAAACTTAGGGCGTCAGTTTTATGGTTGCCCTAACTATGGAGTAAGTGTTAAAATCTTTTAAATAAATCTTTGCATTTATTTATTTATTTTTTGAACAAATCTTAGTGTTTTTATCATAAATTTATGGTTTTTGTTGTATAATTATAATTTTTCCTAATTTAGGGTTTTGACATGATTAATGCAGAAACCTAGTGGGAGATATATGTTCTTTGAGTGGGTGGACCCAGACTACCCTGAACGTTATAAATATGTGATAAATGGTCTTTCGAGAAAGAATAATAGATTGGAGAAGGAGAACCAAGAGATATTGAAGAAGACAAGGATGCTGAAGCTTGGTAAGTTGTTCGTGTGGGGACTATTGGAGTTATTTTATTATCTATTGGTTGGCCAGTTGCAAGGAATTTGTTGGTTGCTAAAAATCAGTGAAGGTTGTTTGATGTGGTAGTATGTTGTTATTGGATGTCTTCCCTGTATTTGGTAGACCTTTTTGTTAAGGAAAGACATATGAATAAGTGTAACCATTTTAACCAAAATTTAAATTAAATTATTATGTTATAAATTGTGTGTTGCTGCTTTTAAGTTATTTGTAATAAATTTATGAATTAGATGATTGTTGCACTTATCATTGTTAGTGTGGAATGTCTATTATATTTGGCCATATGAAATACACATGTTCCTAACCATTGTTCAAAAATGCAACAACACTTACAATTTTGATATACCATTGTATACCTGCTGATATGCAAGTCAGTATAAGCTGGTAAACTATGCTTCAATGCTTCTAAAACAATACGAATATCAACATGCAAAAAGCAATACAAATCAGAATTGTATAGTCTAAGTCTGTGAGTTTCATTATGTACATATGGAAGTCTGATATAGCTTTTACTTTAGTCAAAAGCTGCATATGTGAACTATAAATTCACTATACTAATCAATCACAACCATGATACATGTATAATATATGCATAGCACAAAATTTAGAGTAAACTTGTTTCCATTAAATATAACTATAAGCATTCATATTGTAGAAGGAAAATTCAAAGTTGAAACCTAATAGATGTTCATATTGGTTTCAACCCTGAATTACAAAAATCACAGTTGAGTCATAGTTTGTGACTCTTAAACTACACTATTACTGAAACTTCATAACAAAAAGAGGTAGCTGTAGTTTACTTCTTGCAATGAGCTTCATATATATAATGTACTGTGAACAAAAAACTATGAAATATCAAGCTTTCAATGATGAGTAGCTTGAGACTTTGCTTTCTTGGATTTTAGTGATCTTTGGAAGGTAGTTCCATATCTGTTTGGCCTATCATATGCATTCAATAGAGCCTCTTTTGTCTAACTTACATGAGTCAAATTACTTTGCTGACTGTCAAGTGGATTATTAGGTCTCTATCAAGTGGATTATTAAGTCCATATACATCTAATGGCATGGTTGTTTGCCATTAAGAAGCAAATAATCAAAAAACCATAGTGCACACATACTGAAATTAACAAATTGAATTAGAGTTTGTCTTACATCTATAAAGAAATCATTGTGCTCATAACGTGTGGGGTCATTTTGCATATGTTCCCTACTTGCTTGTAGTATTAAAAGAAAAAGTATCTATTTCAGCTTATAAATGTAATAGTAGCCCTTAGAAAGTTAAAGTGGATGATATAAGAATTAAAGAAAATACCCTTGGACCACCAGGAAATTTTGTGTCCATTTGCCTTGGTTGTGATGATTTTCTAGCAACAATATGTGAAGTACCAAAATTTGTTTGGCCACCAACTTATTGGGGTCCACCCTATCACCAAAATTATAACCCAAACATTATATTTATAATCTAATGAACTAGTTGTCCTATTTGAAAAAAATAAAAACATGAGCAAAATAATTACATAATAATAAATTGTATAATAATAAATTGTTGTATTCCACTAACCCTTGTTCTTGACATCTTTCTAAGCCTATGAGATCTTTTATTATGTCCCACTTGACCAAAATGAGTGCATCTCATAGACACCATTCCCTTTTCACTCAACCTTCTCTTAGCTTGTATATCTTTATTTGCTGAAACAATTTTAGCCTTTCTCTTTGTTGAGGAGGATGCTTTCCTTTTATCTACTGCTATTTCAATCTCTTCAACTTCCTTTCTTCTTGCAGTTGGCTTTCTACCTCTCTTCTTGAGAACCACACAAAGTGGTGTGGTCTTGAATTAGCAATTAGACTTAGGGCACATGGAGTGACCATTGATTGGTTCAATAGTGTGACTATAAACCTAAGGGCTGTGTCAACATGGTAAAGTGGATCAACATACAGGTTTGGATCTTCATTTTGGCCAAAAGTTACTGCTAAACCATGTGCACATGGTATACATTTTAGATCCCATCTCTTGTAACTGCATATATGCTTCTCTAGCTCTACTGCAAATTGGTGTCCCTTCCCTAACAATTGAACTCTAGGTGATTAAGCAAATATGGGGAAGAAATCCCCAGATAGCTCTTTTATTTGATCCAACTTCTTTTGTATCTTTGGACACAACAATCTTCTAGCTTTCTTGGCTTTTTGAAACTTAATTTGTTTCCTGGCAATCCTCCCCATCAATTGATTTCGTATCATTTCCATCATTGTGATGATGGGCTTGGTTCATGCATTTAAAATATATTTTTTAAAGTATTCACACATGTTGTTAAGGAGTATGTCACACTTGATATCAAGTTTGAAATGTGCTTCGCTCCAGTTCTCGCATGGCCTGGCTCAAACCCATTCTCTTTATTCTTTTATTTCTTCTCAATCTCTTCAAGACAATGCTCAAGCCAGCTCATATAACTGGCCTTAGCACAATCCCACAGTAAGTCTTTGTAAACTTTCCCTTTGAATAAACTCCTCATGTTAGTCAATAGATGTCTCACACACATCCTATGTTCAGCATTTGGAAACATATCATGAATGATACTTAGCAACCCCTACATAATCTCACACAAAAAATAACATGTATTAAACAAGAAGTTTAGACCCCAACACTACACACACACAAACACACACACACACACACACATGTATATATATATACATAAAATCAAATTCATTCTATCTTTTGCCTATTAGACATAAATGTCGAGGAGTGGGAATTAAAGATTTTTATATCCACCTTTAGGTTACTCAAGAACCAGCCCCAATTTTCCTTATTCTCAAACCTAACAACTGCATATGCAATGGGGTAGATGCAGTCATTTAGATCTATGCCAACAACAGACAAAAGCTACATCCATACCTGCCCTTAAGCCAGCATCCATTCGAACATATTATTAGTGTGCATCCTAACATGAATCCAGCTCTCAATGCAGCAAGGCAAATGTATATACCTTGGAACTCACACTTTTCTTCTTTAAACTTTACTCTGCTTCCTGGATTTGATCTCAACAACTCCAGCTTATAATCATACAGTCTCTTATACTGTTGTGCCTCATCTCCATTAGTTTTTTTATAAGGCTATATTTCTTGCTCTCTATGCTTTCATCCTTCTAATGGTGTATCTAAACTCCTTGGAGACATTAACAATAACTAAAGTTATTAACCATGAAGGATTGTCCCTTATTTCATCAATATAATGGCTGGCCAACCATTTCGCTATCAAATGGAAGTTATTGTAGGCCTTCCTGCATGTATGTTTTAAGTTTGCAACTTTAATTTGAAAAGTTAGATCATTATTGTCTTTCAAGCTTTGTTTAGAGGAATATATCCTCCAACCACAATCCTTCATGCAAATTGCCTAATCCATCTATAGTTGAGTCAAATTGATCATTATCTACATTCTTTGGTCTTCCTCTTGATCTAATGTCTACTTTGGAAGTAGGATTGACATTATCATTTCTGTTATTCTTAGTTAGAACATCTGCTAGATCGTCATCCATGTCTTCAAGAATATAATTTGGATTAAAAAAATTCAATTCATCAACATCCAATTGACCTCCATTAATTGAAGTTGTATTGGTCAAATTGTCTCTTAGTTGACCTTCATCTTCATTAACCTCAACTTCATAACCATCAGCTGCATTTTCAAATCCAACTTTAATTTCAAAACCTTGAGGATCATGACATTCAAGTTCAACATGTTCAGGTTCACCTGGTTTAGGATTATGTGAAATAGGTTAGTGTGTACTTGTTGGTATGGTTTGATCTGTATTTGTTGATGGTAGCATTAGTATAGTTGAATTTCTTGGTTGACCTCTTGATATATCTAATGATGCAATCATTTGAGGCTCTTCAATCTCTTCAATAACAATAGAATGAGTTCTTGGACAACATTGAGCTTCCTTGTACAATTGGTCCTTAGTGATATGCTCCACATACACTGCCACTTCCCCCACATCAAAACCATGTAGACACATCTCATACAGATCATTGTCACCTCCAATTAACTTCAAACCATCTGTATAAACCTTACTAGGCATATAGCACTAGTACCTTGCTTGCCCTACCACACCAAGTTCATATAGCCATCCATCTATTTCAAGTGTTGACATTGTATTAGGATCACATCTATAAACTGTATACACCTCACCATTTAAGTAAGTTGTCTCTCTTTTCACACTATTGTAATGCAGTGCGAGTGTGAAAGTGCCATCATTTGCTGTCAATAAAATAACATCACTTTAATATATCAATTACTAATATATACTTCAAGCTACCTAAGGCACTGATTATCAGAGTACAATCTGTATGAATGAGTTACCTAAATGTATTTGTGTGTTCAAATTCTTTAATTAATTTAAACCTTAAATCTAATTACTTGTTAAATTACAAGTGGTTACCTTAATATTTAATTAATCTTTGGTTGATTTACATATTAAATCCAATAATTATTTTATAAATTAATTTACCCTACAATGTCAATAACCCACCGACCCATTTATATAACTCACCATGGAAGTTCATACATATTGAAATGGACAATGACATGTGAGTAAATATAACGGTTCAAACCTGGATTCCTTAGGGCCATCAACACAACTTGGTCCACCACATGAATGGACCCAATGCATGCACTATTGTCTTGATGCAGCGTACACGAGACCAACCAATATTTTTAATAGGTATATGTTTTTACCATACCCACCCAACCAAATGTTGTAGAACAACTGTTGTTGATAGGAAAAAAGTGAAGGAAATTTTTTGTTCTTAAGGTTATTACTGAGTTTTTGCGAAGAAAAGAAAGTGAAATTTTGTTCTGATTTAAATTTAAACTCCCACGCACAATGAGAGAGAGGGGAGAGCTGAGGGAAATAAATGTGGCAAAAAAATGATAAAAATGGTGACTTGACGGTCCACGTCTGCTAATTATTAGGGCAGCTGACAAAAATTTCACAGAAGTATCACGTGGTTACATATGGCCATAGTTGAAGTATTTTTATGTCCGATTTTGAAGATTAAGGACCATAAAGTGCATTAGTCATAAGTTGGAGGATGATAGATGAAATTTACCCATAAAAGGGATATGCTGAAAATATGTGAATGAGATTTATATGTATAAAGAAAAACATGCCAATAAATTGTGATGTTGAACATGAGGCATAATTGATATACAAAATGGATCATTCATCATTTTCCATATGGTATCAGAGCATTGTTTTTGACCTATCTCCTTCCCTCTTCATTTTTTTTCCCTTTCTTTCTCCTTCTACCATTGTCCTTGCCACAAATGACTTCAGACAATACCTCCCTTACCACCATCCAAAGCACCCAACAACCAAGTTCTCCCTTCATCACCATTAACACTAACAATATCACCAAGCTTACATCCACTAATTAAATTACATGGAGCATTCAAGTTTGTAGTCTATTAGAAGGATATGATCTCTATGGCTATCTTGATGGTTCCCACCCCACCCTTTCTCTAACAATCATTATCGATAATAACACTCAACCAAACCTAACTCATACACCATGGAGACTCCAAGATCGACTTCTCTTTAGTGCCCTTTTGGGTGCTGTCTCTCTATCCATTCAGCCACTCCTTGCCCGTACCATGACTTCCAAGAGGCTTGGACTACTTTGGCCAACATTTATGCAAAAAATTCTTATGGCCATATTAAACAAATCAAAGACCAGCAAAAAAATTATGTTAAAAGGACTAAGACCATTGCTGAATATATTCAAAAGATCAAACATCAAGCTCATGAACTTGCTCTTTTGGGTAAACTAATTGATGACGAAGATCTTATTGATAAAATCCTTAATGGCCTTAGTGAAGAATATAAAGGAATTGTTGATGCTGTCAATGCTCATGAAACACATATCTCCTTTGATGAAATCCATGAAAAACTCATCAGCAAGGAAGCGTCTATCCAATAGTTACAAACATCATTGTCCTTCCCTGCCACTGCCAATCCTACCAACAAAAGAAACAACCAATCATGGAAACCAAACCAAGGACAATCATGGAAACAAAACCAAGGACAACAACTATGAACTAGATTCCTAACTCTTTCCAACAATCTACACGATGGTAGACCCTTACCATACCCATATTTAAGCTATTGTCAAGCCTGTGGCTCACAAGGACACACTGCCAAATGATGCTCACTTTTTCACCTTATAGTGAATCGCTCCTCATAAGCTCCTATGCTACTCCAGTCCCAAGCTTCACCATCTGTGCCTCCATGGCAATTGCAAGCTTACCCTACTTCATTTAAAAACAATAACACCCCCACATGGCTACTAGACAGTGGGGCATCACACCATGTGACATCATATTTAAACAACCTTTCAGATCATGCTCCTTATATAGGTTCTGATGACATTATGATTGGAAATGGCTCAGGTCTTAAAATAACTCATACTAGTTCCACCAACCTTAACACTTCCTCTCGCTCTTTTAATTTAGATAATATTCTTTGTGTTCCCAATATGAAACAGAATCTCATGTCTATTTATTAGTTTTGTATCACTAATAATATATCTATTAAGTTCTTACCAACTCTTTTTGATGTGAAGGACCTTTGAACGGGGAGCAATTCTGTTGATGGGCTATACTAAAAATGGTGTATATGAATCGCCAACTATGTCCCCGTCATCATCCATTCCCTTAATTGCCTTCTTTAGTATCATGACCACTTCGTCCAATTGGCACTCTCAATTAGGATATCCATCGTCATCTATTCTCCAATATATTTTGTCAAAATTTTCATTACCTTATTCTGTGTTAAAAACTTTTCATTGTACTGCATATTTAAGTAATAAAAGCAATAATCTTACATTTTCTCAGTCAACAATTGTTTCTTCTCATCCATTACAAATCATATTTTCTGATGTATGGACTTCTCTACTTTATTCGGTTGATGGTTTCAAATATTATGTCATCTTCATTTATCATTACATAAGATATGTATGGTACTATACTTTGAAAAAGAAATCTGACGTATGTAATGTCCTTATTCATTTCAAAGCTCTCATAAAAAATCAGTTTAAACAGTCCATTGTCACTTGTTATTCAGATAATGGTAGGGAATATCAAGCTTTAGATAAAATTCTACCTATTTATGGTATATCACATCTCACCTCTCCCTTATATACTCCTAAACACAATGGTCTGTCAGAGCATAGGCACCATCATATTGTCAAAATTGGATTTCCTCTACTCACTCATGTGTCTCTTCCTCACACTTATTGGAATTATTCCTTTGCTATAACTGTATATCTTATAAATAGAATGCCCATTAAAATTCTTTCCTTTTCTTCTCCCTTTGTATCCTTTTTTCAACATCCGCCCAATTACACAAAACTTTGCACCTTTGCTTGTTTACGCTACCCATATCCACGCCTTTACTTCAGTCATAAACTCGAATCCTGGTTTGTCCCTTGCATATTCACTGGGTACTCACTAACTTAAAGTGCCTATTTGTGTTTTGACCTTTCCTCCTTTAAAATATTTGCTTCTCATCATGTGACCTTCGTAGAGTCAATTTTCCCTTTCAAATCAAAATAAGCCGATATGTCTCCGCCTAGTCCAGAGTACCTTCTAAACTAGTTTCCATCTAAGTCTATTATCCTATATATACTTACGCCACTCAACACCCCAGCAATAGCCTTGCTCCTAAGCTCGTTGTAATACCCAAGGTCTCCATAGCTCATCGGAGTTATAATAATACTATAAAATATAAATTTTATGAGTATAGTATCAATGACATAGTGATAGAATGACAGAGACTCTTGTTGGTGTTAAGTGCTTGAGTGTGTATTTTTATGAGATAGGAATATTTATTGTATGTATGATTGAATTAATTTTAGGTAAAATGGCTTAGTTTAAGCTTATTATGATATGGGAAGGTAAGATTTAAAATGCTAAGTGAAAAGGAAAGGAAAAAGTTACGAAAAATTTTTAAGTTCGGGAAACGTTTCGGGTGGGCTTGTTGATGGGCTTTCGGACTCAAAGCCCAAGCCCATGGAGTGGCTGGCCCTAAGGCCTCAAATTTTGGTGGAAATTGACTAAAGAATGGTTAGAACAAGTTAATTAGGGGTTAGGATGAGAAAGGAATTAGGTTAGCCATATTTGTTGATTTATGCCAACTTTACACCTAAGCCTCCTACTTTTCCATCACCATGATTATGTTCACTTTGGTGATGATGGTATTCATTATTTTGATGCTTAGTCACCATACACCTAAGGGCCATCTCAACCATCCATCTTGATCAATCTTAGCCCTCCATTTCAAGCAAAAATGTGACCATTGATCTTGTGTGATTAAATCACCACCATTGATTTTATTTGTATATAAAATGAAATTGTGTTAAACCATTTCATTTGTAACCTACACCAAAAATTTCACCCTCATCAAAGACCAAAAACCTCCCAACTCATTCTTCAACTTAGAGCTAAATTTGAAGCATTTCAAGGTGAGATTTATTGCTTAAATAATTCCTTTCTTTCTTTAGCTTAAGTGTGATAAATTGTTAGCAATTATTCCTTTTCTTTTGATTTCTATGATTGGATTTTGGTGGAATGATTTGAAGGAGAGTTAGTTTGGCATGTTAAGTGATGAAATATGAGAATTGGGGTTAAGGATTTGGGGTTTAATAGGTGAATAATAACAAGGGAAGCATGAAAGATCAATAAGGAATAATGTTACATAAGGTTCGGCCAAACTAGGATTTTTAGGGGAAGTGTCCAAATTTTTTTTTAACAATATCTAAGGTTATTTGGGATGTTGAAAAGTGGTTTAAAAATGTAAAATTTGAATTTAGAGATTTTATTCAAAAATTGAAATTCTTGAAGGCATAATACATGATATAAGGAAAGTATGTAATATGAAGTGTAGTTTAATGTTTGATTGTTGTGGTAGGCTTTGCATGGCATTAATTTCATCTTGGCAAGATCAATTTGAGATTTGATTGAGAAATTTTGGGTTTTCCCCAAATCATCCCAATTTGGTAAAGTTAGGATTTATGGGAATTGAAAGAGATTAGTTTCAATTGGTAAATGAATGTTGATTGTTTGAGTATTAGTTTGATAAACATAAAATTTAATTAAGGAATTAGGAAGGAAAAAGGGACCTAATTGTTTTAATGAAAGGATTTGGACAACATGGGATTTTGGAATAAAGTGAGTAAATAATTAATGTGTTTATGTATGTATTGTTTAATGTATTGGAATATGTTTTGGTGATTAGTAGTAGGAAGTTAATGTTAAGTTGAGTTAGAATGAGATTAGCAAGTTAAAGGAGTAGGAATTAATGTATGATTATTTGGGTATATTTGTAGAATCGAATGGCAAAGGCATTGCTCGGGATACCGAGGAGCCTCGTTATAATCTGCACTAGAACTATGGGTATAGGAGCTAAGGAGCAAAAGGTGAGTACTTAATAATATAATATGCCTTGTTTCATATACTTGAACCTTTATTGTTCCAACCTTAATGGTTGAATTGTTTCTATGCCTTGAAAAGTTGAATAGCTCATTGATATTCCACAATCTTGATTTCTTGATAAGCTTAATCTGCTTATTGAATATTGAACCATTGATATAATACTTCCTTGATTATTGAGCCAAAGTGAACCAAACATTTCTTTATGGCACTTGGCCAAATGAGTCTATATTGTTTGATCTTATAGTATGATCAATAATGAGAACCCAATTGATATTATATATTATCCATTGTAATATTATATTTCTTGTGCTTTAAATATAAGTCTAAATGTTGGATCACTTTTCTAATTAAAATGCATTACAATTCTTTGGCATGCATGATATGCTTTACCAATTATTGAATTAAATATCCCTTATGGCACTTGACCAAATGAGCCTTATTGCTTCTTTTCCCAACATGATCAATGATGGAAATTTTGATTATTTATTGATATACTATCCATTGAAGTATTTCATGGATGGAAAGGAAAAAAAATATTTTAATGATATCGTGGCAAGCAGAATACCCCTCTGATGTGGGGCAATACATCAGACATTGTGCACAATGGTAATGAACCTGCGGATAAGGTAAAGAGTATCCGAACCCTAGCTGGGAAGGGTTTATGGCCCCCAGTACGTGCGACCCGATCAGTTGTACGTGTGACTGATATGGGAGTGAGCAAGGCGTAAGCCGCCACTCAAGTGATAATGATAATGTGGGAAACACACCGTTTCCATAAAGGAAATATTCTGCTAAAAATGCAATAATTACTGTATATGGAAAACTATTCCATAAGAATAATTCTTGATTCGTTTCACTTCATTGCTATAAGAAATTATCACTAAACCACCTATCACTTGCTTATTTTATACAGTTTTATTATGTACTCACTGAGCTCTGTCTCATATTTTAGTGGTTTAAACTTTTCAGGTACAGTCAACGAGTTAGCAAAATAAAAAAAAAGTCCCAAGCTCATTCTTCGCTTGGGAACTGTTTTGATAAGTTTCGGCGTTGTAAGTAGAGCTCCATGGTTATTGAAAGTTATAAGGTCTATATGTAACATGAATGGTTATTAATGGGTTAGCATTAATATGTTAAAGGATGTTTGTATAATATGATTTGTATCATAACTGTTATTGTGATTATATATGAACTATTGAACGTTGAGTTAATGACATGAAATGAAACTTTAAAGGTTTTACAAGTTATATGTGTAAATGATATTATAAGTGGAAATGATAGCAAGTAATGGGTATTAAGGAAATGTGATTAGGCTACGGTCTTGGGATATGGTTCAATGTAATGAATGTCAATTGATTATGAGTGGAATGGGTTCTACGGGTTTTGGTGCCCTTATGGCTACCCATTCCCTAGGAACGTCGCGGCTCAAAAGGTGGGTCATGACAGAGATGGTATCAGAGCAAAGTTTAAGTCTAGTTTAGACTTTATAAGTACTATGAGTTATAGGTTAAACCATGGAGCATAGGAACTCCTTCTTGTCGTTGAAGTATATTGATAAATCTAGATCCGCGTTACTCGTAAAAGTCTAAGTTCCTCCTATGATATATGATATGTATATAATAATTGTGAAAAGGGAATGTGCATAGTGATCTTGAAAATGGGAATGATAAAATGATATATAGTATGATTGATAAATGTGAATAAATTGTGTGTTCTGTGGAAATGGGATGATAAGGGCAAATTGTGTATTTGAGGCAATGATTATTTATGTGAAAGTGTTTAAATGAATGAGTATATATCCTACTAGGAATAGATTCCTTATTATAAGTAACTGTTGATTATTGACATGGCTTAGTGCAATTGATGATTTGAATAATATGCATATAGTATGAATAATGATGAGGGTATGTTGAATTCTTTTACGTTTATGAGATATAGCTAAATGTTATTAAGTGAAAAACTTAAATGTGATTTTATAGAATATGCATAGTGATATGTGTAAGTAGTAAGTGTAATGGCATAATAATAGTGAGAAAGTATAGGATTTATTTTAGACAAAGATTTGAGGTTTCTAATTGGAAATTGGTTTCTAAGCCAATAAAGAAGTTGTAATGAGTGGGAATGTTAAATATGGTGAGTTTTGATTTGATATGTCATAAGCCTCGTAACTCATTTGTAGCTGAAAGTTATGGCTTTCTGAAGTTGGATTGTGCGCAGAACTTTTCTTCTTGACTGTGGAAATCCAGTTGCGGAGCGCTAGAATCCACTGCGAGACATTAGAGCTTGGTTGACCGTAGGTGACTCCCAGCTGCGATACACTGGGACTTCTTGGCGCGCACTATGGCCCGCTGTTGTTGCTTGCTGCCCCATGATGGCATCCCTCCCACCGTGTAATGTTTCGTCGAAATTTTTCAAGTCAGCCAAGTATCTTCGATTTTCTTCATATAGTAAAGTGATTTAAGCAATTTAACAAGGAGGTTATGGTAATAAGGCTATTGAGAAGGTATATGGGACACTAGTATTATATGTTTCCTTGACTATAATATGAGAGATATCTAAGAAATAGGGAATTGATTTATGATGTGTATGTGCAAATGATTAAATGATAGGGTATATGGTTGGATGAAATGACTATAGGAAATTGTTAGAAGTTATGAACCATTAAAGTTATAAAATGAAGGAAAATACTCAATAGTGATTGGGTGAAATCATAAATGTTTTATATGGCTATTACATAGTAAGATTTATATGAGATAAGCTAAAAAGATGATATCTAACAATGGTCAAATGGGACTGTAAATGATTCACATGGATATTATATATTAAGGTTTATGTAAGATAGACTAAACAAGGTATTATCGAAATTGTGGTTTAGATGCTATCCTATAAATTCAAGAGATGAGAAGGTAAAGATTTGGAGACTTGTTATGTATGAGAATATTGGGTATAGTTTAAGGAAGACTACTATTATAGTATGATTTAAAGAAGATTATTCCATATTCAAAGAAAGAAATGATCAATCGTATATACGTTAAGGTGACTTGTAAGAAACATGATTAGGTATGTGTAATAGAAAAACTCTTAAGGCATTAAGTGACTACAGTAATGAGGAAAATAGACAATCAAAATGGAATATGATTTGATGGTGAATCATTTTAAAAGAAGAGGAATGTATAAAGTTGATGATTATAAGAAACGTATAGTGATGAGATAGCCTCTAAGAAGAAACTGAAAGCAGATTTGGACTAAGAGTAAATTAGTGTTAAAAAAAAATATATGATTGACTTTGATAAATAATAAATGATAGTGGACCATAATAGATTTTTATAGAAGAAATATTGTTGATTAAAAAAAGGTATGGAACTAGAGGATTATGTGCTAAATAGAAATATAATTCGAAATGGGTTTAAACGAAGTAATGGAGATGTGGAAAAGTAAAAATATTGAATGATAAGAAAAGAGTGTATGAGGAAATATTAGGAGATATGAAGTATGAATTAAAGGGAACTAAGGGAAAATAAGAGTTATGACGTAAAAGAGTTTATGAAGTTAATTGATTAGGCAAATTTTATTTAAGAGAAAGTTCTATGATGAGATTGAATTAATACAGAGATAGAATTAAATAAGTTAAGATAAAAGATAAGCTTTGATAAGTTAAGAGTGTATTAGACTAAATAAACTATGGAGTATAAGATTGTAGGTTGCCGATGTTCTGGATTCTCTAAGTATAGACTAGAAAGTCGTGCTTTGATTTGGCCTTTATACATTCATCATTTGTGCAGCGATGTCTATTTGGACAAGATCGTCTCGGAAGAGTTACTCTACCTCGAACGAACTCAAATATGTGCTCGATATGTTTTCTTATTTATGATTGTGTTTAAGTATATTTACTTTATTTTGATAGATCAATTATATTACTCGATGTGTTTAAAGTTGATATAGTTAATATAAGATCACATAATAACTATGGAGTACAAGTGAATGGTATTTTAGGAATGGAATGGGAAGTTGTATTAATAGATTTTTGTGATTTGATAATTTGAATATTATAATAATAAATTTAGTGCTAAAGAGGCGCATGTGATGTTGAAAAGTAGGAGTTATTTTAGAGATAATGTGAAGATTGTATTTTGGAGTGATTACGTTAATTAATATGATAGTAGATTGAATAAGATGAATATTGGGTTGAAATTTTATGTGATTATAAGGAGTTGATTGAGAATTATGGAGTAGTGGTGAAAGTATAATTCTTTTAACGATATAATATGTAAAATAGTTGGTAATAAGGTGTTTAAGATAAGTTGAGATAAGATTGTTGTTTAAAGATGAACAGATATAAGAAGTGTAATGGATATATACTTATATAAGAGGTAATGAGTAAGAAAAATTGTTAATGATAGTATGAGAGTGGAATAAATCCCAACTATGTGAAGACCATGGTTATCAAATTATAAATTGGAAGTCATTCAGAATTAGGAAATACCATAAGGGCATGTGTATATTCAAAGTATGGTAATTGGTGTAATAGGAGCTATGATTCAGTTGTTAATGTGATTTAGGTATTGATAAGACTATATATGAGAAGAGGTTAATGTGATTTAGGTATTGATAAGACTATATATGAGAAGAGGTATATTTAAGATTGCAATTAAATTGAGATGAAATCAGAAATCGAAGAGATATAAAGGTTGTGTAAATGTTTCTTGGTAATTTTTGAAGTTATAGATTCAATGCTATTATGAAGGTTAGTGATTAATAAAAGAGATTTGGTAGGGTAAGAAGAGAGATGTACTTAAAGATATGGTTGAATGCGATAAGAGCTAAAGATCGATTATGGGGCTTAGAGGAATAAGATATATAATTGGAAGAAGATATATGGAAGAGGGATAATAGACCGCTAATGATAACAAATGAAGTTGGTAGGTGATGAATTGAAAGTAATGAAAGTGATTAGAATTCTTTTGGCAAGAATCATAATGTAAGTGATATAGTTACTCAAGTTTGCAGAGGTGAACATTTTGTTTTTGAAAATTCGGGGATGAATTTTTTTTAAGGGGGGTAGAATGTAATACCCAAGGTCTCCATAGCTCATCGGAGTTATAATAATACTATAAAATATAAATTTTATGAGTATAGTATCAATGACATAGTGATAGAATGACAGAGACTCTTGTTGGTGTTAAGTGCTTGAGTGTGTATTTTTATGAGAAAAGAATATTTATTGTATGTATGATTGAATTAATTTTAGGTAAAATGGCTTAGTTTAAGCTTATTATGATATGGGAAGGTAAGATTTAAAATGCTAAGTGAAAAGGAAAGGAAAAAGTTACGAAAAATTTTTAAGTTCGGGAAACGTTTCGGGTGGGCTTGTTGATGGGCTTTCAGACTCAAAGCCCAAGCCCATGGAGTGGCCTGCCCTAAGGCCTCAAATTTTGGTGGAAATTGACTAAAGAATGGTTAGAACAAGTTAATTAGGGGTTAGGATGAGAAAGGAATTAGGTTAGCCATATTTGTTGATTTATGCCAACTTTACACCTAAGCCTCCTACTTTTCCATCACCATGATTATGTTCACTTTGGTGATGATGGTATTCATTATTTTGATGCTTAGTCACCATACACCTAAGGGCCATCTCAACCATCCATCTTGATCAATCTTAGCCCTCCATTTCAAGCAAAAATGTGACCATTGATCTTGTGTGATTAAATCACCACCATTGATTTTATTTGTATATAAAATGAAATTGTGTTAAACCATTTCATTTGTAACCTACACCAAAAATTTCACCCTCATCAAAGAACAAAAACCTCCCAACTCATTCTTCAACTTAGAGCTAAATTTGAAGCATTTCAAGGTGAGATTTATTGCTTAAATAATTCCTTTCTTTCTTTAGCTTAAGTGTGATAAATTGTTAGCAATTATTCCTTTTCTTTTGATCTCTATGATTGGATTTTGGTGGAATGATTTGAAGGAGAGTTAGTTTGGCATGTTAAGTGATGAAATATGAGAATTGGGGTTAAGGATTTGGGGTTTAATAGGTGAATAATAATAAGGGAAGCATGAAAGATCAATAAGGAATAATGTTACATAAGGTTCGGCCAAACTAGGATTTTTAGGGGAAGTGTCCAAATTTTTTTTTAACAATATCTAAGGTTATTTGGGATGTTGAAAAGTGGTTTAAAAATGTAAAATTTGAATTTAGAGATTTTATTCAAAAATTGAAATTCTTGAAGGCATAATACATGATATAAGGAAAGTATGTAATATGAAGTGTAGTTTAATGTTTGATTGTTGTGGTAGGCTTTGCATGGCATTAATTTCATCTTGGCAAGATCAATTTGAGATTTGATTGAGAAATTTTGGGTTTTCCCCAAATCATCCCAATTTGGTAAAGTTAGGATTTATGGGAATTGAAAGAGATTAGTTTCAATTGGTAAATGAATGTTGATTGTTTGAGTATTAGTTTGATAAACATAAAATTTAATTAAGGAATTAGGAAGGAAAAAGGGACCTAATTGTTTTAATGAAAGGATTTGGACAACATGGGATTTTGGAATAAAGTGAGTAAATAATTAATGTGTTTATGTATGTATTGTTTAATGTATTGGAATATGTTTTGGTGATTAGTAGTAGGAAGTTAATGTTAAGTTGAGTTAGAATGAGATTAGCAAGTTAAAGGAGTAGGAATTAATGTATGATTATTTGGGTATATTTGTAGAATCGAATGGCAAAGGCATTGCTCGGGATACCGAGGAGCCTCGTTATAATCTGCACTAGAACTATGGGTATAGGAGCTAAGGAGCAAAAGGTGAGTACTTAATAATATAATATGCCTTGTTTCATATACTTGAACCTTTATTGTTCCAACCTTAATGGTTGAATTGTTTCTATGCCTTGAAAAGTTGAATGGCTCATTGATATTCCACAATCTTGATTTCTTGATAAGCTTAATCTGCTTATTGAATATTGAACCGTTGATATAATACTTCCTTGATTATTGAGCCAAAGTGAACCAAACATTTCTTTATGGCACTTGGCCAAATGAGTCTATATTGTTTGATCTTATAGTATGATCAATAATGAGAACCCAATTGATATTATATATTATCCATTGTAATATTATATTTCTTGTGCTTTAAATATAAGTCGAAATGTTGGATCACTTTTCTAATTAAAATGCATTGCAATTCTTTGGCATGCATGATATGCTTTACCAATTATTGAATTAAATATCCCTTATGGCACTTGACCAAATGAGCCTTATTGCTTCTTTTCCCAACATGATCAATGATGGAAATTTTGATTATTTATTGATATACTATCCATTGAAGTATTTCATGGATGGAAAGGAAAAAAAATGTTTTAATGATATCGTGGCAAGCAGAATACCCCTCTGATGTGGGGCAATACATCAGACATTGTGCACAATGGTAATGAACCTGCGGATAAGGTAAAGAGTATCCGAACCCTAGCTGGGAAGGGTTTATGGCCCCCAGTACGTGCGACCCGATCAGTTGTACATGTGACTGATATGGGAGTGAGCAAGGCGTAAGCCGCCACTCAAGTGATAATGATAATGTGGGAAACACACCGTTTCCATAAAGGAAATATTCTGCTAAAAATGCAATAATTACTGTATATGGAAAACTATTCCATAAGAATAATTCTTGATTCGTTTCACTTCATTGCTATAAGAAATTATCACTAAACCACCTATCACTTGCTTATTTTATACAGTTTTATTATGTACTCACTGAGCTCTGTCTCATATTTTAGTGGTTTAAACTTTTCAGGTACAGTCAACGAGTTAGCAAAATAAAAAAAAAGTCCCAAGCTCATCCTTCGCTTGGGAACTGTTTTGATAAGTTTCGGCGTTGTAAGTAGAGCTCCATGGTTATTGAAAGTTATAAGGTCTATATGTAACATGAATGGTTATTAATGGGTTAGCATTAATATGTTAAAGGATGTTTGTATAATATGATTTGTATCATAACTGTTATTGTGATTATATATGAACTATTGAACGTTGAGTTAATGACATGAAATGAAACTTTAAAGGTTTTACAAGTTATATGTGTAAATGATATTATAAGTGGAAATGATAGCAAGTAATGGGTATTAAGGAAATGTGATTAGGCTACGGTCTTGGGATATGGTTCAATGTAATGAATGTCAATTGATTATGAGTGGAATGGGTTCTACGGGTTTTGGTGCCCTTATGGCTACCCATTCCCTAGGACCGTCGCGGCTCAAAAGGTGGGTCGTGACACTTGTCCTCTTCTAATACTCAACATTCACTGGACCAACCCAACATTTTAGCCAACCATTAGTCCAACGAACCAGTTCCCAGCCCTCAACATTAATCTGTTCCCTCATCGCCCCTCAGTCCATGCACTTCACTTGCTATCTCACCTCTAAACCCATCCTTTCCTATATTACCACTTCCCTCTCCCAAAGCACCTCTAAATCAACCCCTCAACACTCATACCATGACCACTTATGCTGAAAATAACATCCATAAACATGTCCACAAACTTAATCTCTTAGCCACTGTTAACTCACCACCTCCACCTGACCCATAAATAGTGACCCAAGCTCTCAAAGATCCTACACGACATCAGGTTATATATGAGGAATATGATGCCTTTATATGTAATGGAACCTAGGAACTTGTTCCCCCTTAACCAACACAAAATTTGGTGGGCTATAAATGGATTTTTTGCACTAAATACGTACCTAATGGCTCTATTGACAAGTACAAAGTGTAACTCATTGCCAAAGGCTTCCATCAATGACCTGGAGTTGATTACCAAGGCATGTTTAGTCTGGTTGTCAACCCATTACCATTCACTTGGTTTTTAGTCTTGCTGTTAGCTGTGGGTGGAAGTTTCGTCAGCTTGATGTTAACAACACCTTTCTACAAGGCAGCCTTTTTGAGGATGTTTTCATGGCACAGCCACTAGGTTTTCTTGATCGTGATAAACCCACATATGCCTGCAAATTACACAAAACAATTTATGGTTTGAAGAAAGCGCCATGGGCTTAGTACCAAGAGTTGCAAAATTTTCTTCTTCGTTCCCAGTTCTATAATTCCCATGCTTATACGTCACTTTTCATCTTCAATCATAGTAGTTTTGTAATCTATCTTTTAGTCTATATTGACGATATCATTATTATTGGTTGTGATGATATTGCAATTCAAAAGTTTATTACTCTACTTGGTGACTAATTTTCATTTAAAGATCATGGTGATTTGTATTTTTTTTTCTTGTTAAAGTTGTGTCTACTTCTACTAGTTTATTGCTCTCTTAGCATAAATACATCACGGATCTTCTTACTCACACCAACATGTCTAATGCTAAACCTGTCTCTACACTGCTTGCTCTTACCTCTCCACTTTCAATTCTCTCTGGCACATCTTTAACAAACCCTACCGAATATAGAGTTGCGGTTGGAAGCCTCCAATATTTGTCTTACTTGAATTGATATTGCCTATGTTGTTAACAAGTTATCACAGTTTATGCATTGCCTAACCACTGACCATTGGGCTATTGTTAAACACTTGCTTCATTTTCTCTTTGGCACAGTTGACCTTGATCTCTCCTTGCATCGTAAATCCCCACTCAATCTACATGCCTTTTTCGATGCCAATTGAGATGGTTATAAAGATGACTACACCTCTATTAGTGCTTTCATCATTTATCTTGGGCAAAATCCTATTTTCTAGTCTTCTAAGAAGCTATGCACGGTTGCTCGCTCCTCTACTAAAGATGAGTACCATTCTATAGCTTCCACGTCTGTTGAGTTGTGTTGGATTTGCTCATTACTTACTAAACTTAGAGTTTCTCTCCCTACAACTCTTATCATCTATTATGATAATGTTAGTGCCACTCATCTATGTTTGAATCATGTTTTTCATTCACGTATGAAACATGTCGCCATTGATTATCATTTCATTCATGATCAAGCTTAAAGTGGGGCCTTATGGGTCAGTCATGTGTCCTCCCAAGATCAGTTGGTTGATGTCTTAACAAAGCCCCTACCACATTCTTGGTTTCAATTTTTACAAGGCAAGATTGGACTCTTTAAAGGAGCTCCATCTTGAGGGGGCATATTAGAGGAGTTGACATGTTCAACTCACCAACATTTTTCTTTGTATAGTTGTGCATGTTTTTAGCCTTGTATACTTTCTATTATTCTTGTAATTTGTATGCTATTTTTTTGAATTGTAATAAATTCAATTTGAGTAGGATATCAATAGATTTTTGGTAGTTTTAATTTGATTGGTAAAACCAATCCAATCTCTGCTAACATTTGTACATATACTTTATCATATTTGATATACAAAATGGATCATTCATCATCTTTTATAAGGCATAGTCCCAATCAAAGAAATTGACTTGGACCTCTACCCATATTGAATATGACCTTATCAATTTATTTAATAATTCTGGAATTAATTTCACTTTCCCACTTAATCTAATGTGGAATATATATCCAATTTAGGTAAAATATATAAATTTGAGTTTTCTTTTTTTAATGATAAAATTATTGCTGAATCAAATTAAATGGGATTGTATGTTGATAGTTGGAGAATCTTCTTGAGTTGATCAATTATTTATTTTAAGGAATAATTTATGATTTAATTTAATGATATGTTTGGATTACAAGTCCTTTGTATCATAGATTTGGATTTGGTCTAAATCTTTTTTTTTTGGGTCATTAAAATTGGGTGGATTTGAATTTGAGCCAAATACCTAATAAAATTTACTTGTTTAAAAACTTAGAGTATATTTGATATACTGTAATGAGATGTAATGCAATATAATTAAAGGCTATTTCAGTGTATTGCTTAAATTAAAAAAATATTTGATTACATTACATTATGTCTCATTATGGTCCACCAAAATATTACCATAGAATTTGAGATTCCTCTTTTTAACTTGTTTTTTCAAATTCAACCTTTAATTTCTACTACTCGATTTTCTTTACTCTACTTGTCCCCTAACAAAATTAAAATTTCACCAAATCGTGTTTCACTCAAACTTTAATCACTGCTTGCCACAAACGTCATGTGCTTGGCTTTCTTGCCGTTGCGGGAGATTCCAAAATCTCCCATGGAAGTATAATTTTCTATTTTGCACCTAAGAATGTGGAGGAAATTTCAAAGTGAATGTGTTTTATATATTTCGCCCATTCTTCTAACCTTGCTAGCTGCTGCTACTTTGAGAAGAGATTATTTTGGACTTAATTGATTTCGTTTAAGCGATAATCTGTTTATTGATTATGTTTGTGACTATAGACAATTGAAGCCTGCAAAAAGTTTTGGTGAGAGATTTTCCTGCACTGGTTACATATTTCTTTTTGTTTATGTAGTAAGCTCTCATAATATATATTTAAGTATCAGTACATGATTTGTATTCATAAACTAGAATGCTTGAAGCTTGATGAAGGGTTGCCATGCCTTTGTTTAATTATTATTTGATTTTTATAATCTACAACTAATTGCAAAAATGCAATGAAGTTCTTGGCTTTAGAGAAACTTGGGTTTGAGGTATAATTTGATGATACATGGTAATTTATATATGTAATTTGATGGAGAATGCTGGAAAATAAAAGAGAGAGAAAATGTCTAATAGTTAAAACTTAGACCTTAGAGATTAAATTAAGGATTAAAAGTTAGATTACATTTCATGGAAAATGTTAAATTAAAATGTTCTTTATTAATGTGATCTTAAAATGTAAGAAGGAAAATTTAATTTTATATCCAAATTTATATTTAAATAGTTATCCAAACAATAAATTTCAAATTTCAAATTTCAAATTCTTTGTACTCCTCAAACAAAAGATTTGCAAATTTATAGATTTCAAACCATATAGTAAAGATAAATAAATTTTCATGATTAATTAATTAATTAATTTTACAATTAGACTATAAAAATCAAGAACAATCTTGATACCAAATAGAACTTTAATTTTCTTTTTGACTAATGTAGGCTTATTGCCTCACAAATATTAATAATATGTCTTGCAGATTAGGATCAAGGTTGATTTGAATTGGACCTTCTTCTGGTATAGATTTGGATCTGCAAGATAAAAACACAACATAAGAGGGTCAAACTTTTAGTTTGGCAAAGACCTTTGGATATTTAAGTTAGAAGCTTTGGAATTAAAGAATCTTAATGAAGAAGATCTAGTTTCCTCTTGTTTCTAAAGAGAGAGTTTATAGTAAGAGAATAAGATGAGAAGTTGTAGAATTAGCTATCTTTCATGGATGAACAACCTATTGGCCCTTATGTACCAAGAAAAGGGGAGGGGCTGAATTGGTGGGTAATTAAAAAGTTTAAATAGAAAGGGATAAGGATAGAGAGATTTCATATATAAATTTATAGTGGTTCTAGTATTAACTAACCTTACATCCACTCTCTAATCTCAATTGGATATTTTCACTATAGCTATAGATTTATAGTGGAGTTTTCAAAAAACTCCCAACTTACTACGTGTTTTTATGGCTTACACTTAACCTTTATAAGTGTTTTTTCCAAAAGGGTCACTCTTAAATTCATATAAGAGTTTTACTAAAGGCTCACTCTCAACCTAATACATGTGTTTTCTATGGCTAACATACAACCCTCAAGCAATGAATGCTCTTACAACAAATTCAAAGAATGAAATTGAATGTATAAGGCCTCAAGAAATAAATTTGCAAGACTTTGTCTATGATGAAGGTTGTTAAACACTTGTGAAGCCTTTTGGAGGGGGTATTTATAATTTTTCACCCACCAAAGAATTGTTACAAATGAATCAAAGCCAAATCTTTCATGACAGTTAGAAATCTACATGTAATACTACGTTAGAGCTGATTCATGGTTGCAAAGCCTTGATTGTAACAGCAATCTCATTTAACGGTCAATCGAAGAGGCACAGTTGCGATATTCAAATGTCACAAATGGCTAGTTAACACATGACAAATTTTCATTGGCTGCTTGACTATCCATTGGAACAATTCCTTGAGATACGAATTTCGCCGTTATAAATCTTTGATCGCAATTGCAATCCTTCTATTGCGTCCAGGATTGCGATCGCGACACTGACCACAGACTTTACTATGTCTCTTGGCTCTTTTACTTTAATTAATTGCAATCGTGACTAAATAGGTCGCGGTCACAAAATAATTGTTGCGGGCGTGATTTATAAGTCTGTTTCACAACTAAAATTTTTTTCAAGATTGTTAATTTTTCGATCTTTTCAACTTTTTAATTTAAAAGTATATTATAAATGTGCAGTATACCTTATTATAAATAGATTTATTATGTAAGATGTAGAATAAAAACTTAAATAAAATAGATACAATCATTAATTTTTTGTATCTCTAGAATACGTAAATTTTCTTATCTTTTTTTTTTTTTTTTTATGCTCTCATCCTATTAATCTATTTTAATATTGTTTTAATTTTATCAAGGTATGATTAATTGGGACAAGAGGGAGAGGAATTGTCCCTCTATAAATTATAAATTGAATGCACTTTTTTATATTAATGTGGAATTTATGTTTTATATATATATATATATATATATATATATATATATATATATATATATATATATATATATATATATATATATATATATATATATATATATATATATATATATATATATATATATATATATATATATATATATATATACTCTTAATTATTTCTTCTTCATTTTTTAAATTTTCAAGAAAATATTATATTACATATAGTATAGTATTAATTTTATTTATTGATTTTGATTGTTGTTGAATGACAAAAAAAAAAAAATTGTATCTTAGAAAGATTAAAAACAAGTAAAACCATATAATAAAGATAAATAAATTTTAACGATTAATTATTATTATTATTATTATTATTATTATTATTATTATTATTATTATTATTATTATTATTATTATTATTATTATTTACAATTAGACTATAAAATCAAGAACAATCTTGATACCAAACAAAACTTTAATTTTCTTTATGACTATATTTTATAGGCGCATATTGATAATTAATATGTCTTGACCATATTAGGATCAAAGTTGAATGAATTGGACCTTCTTTTAGTATAGATTTGGGCCACAATGTAAGAGGGTCAAACTTTTTGTTTGCTAAAGACTCTTCGATATTTAAGTTAGAAGCTTTGGAATTAAAGAACCTTAAGGAAGAAGATCTAGTTTCATCCTAGTTCTATAGAGAGAGTTTATAGTAAAAGAATGAAATGAGAAGTTGTAGAATTAGCTACCTTCATGGATTAACAATCCTTGCTTTTAAATTGGTTGGCATTGACTGTTGAATCAGAGTTGGTGTATAAGTGGAGACCTGTTAAAGGTGAGGAGGTGTAGTTTGGTCTGATGGGACATGCAGCCTCCCTAGTGTCAATGCCTTTGACACCATACAATATGCACTTAAGTAGTGTTGTAGGGAAAAGAAAAGATGCGACATCTTAGATATGCCTTATCATGACATGCCTCATCTTACGTATCTGTAGGTGAAGGATGATATGGGAGACTCCTCTCTGATCTATAGGTTGATCGAGTTGGTGGATCTAACTTGTCATGAACCAACTTCTAAGTCGTGATGGTCTTAGGCCATAGCTAGGCATAAAGCCAATGAAAATCCATAGAATCCATACTTAGTATGAATCCATTTGGCATTGTGCAACTAAACAATAAATAATACATCAAATCACATCTCATATCCCAAGATCAAAACCAGATATCTCATAGTCATCACATACTCATCAATACAATTATAGCACTCATCGCCATAACTCATACATATTCTTCTCTTCAATAACACTTGCTAAATACATATCATTTACAATACTCAATTAACACTTGTGGAGCTTCCTAATACATACATATGAATATTACTTTAATAAGGAATTAAATCCTCAAGTGAACAATGATGCTTAAGGGACTATTTGCTCACCATGTTGTCCTCCTGAAAATATTTATTAATAACTAATGAGAAATCTTAGTGAGTAAAGGATATACTATCATATTTGTGAAGCTAGTTATTTTAAGGCTAGCTCACAAGGATGACTCGTGTTTTTTCATAACTCAGCACATATATTTATATTCAAGGAGTGAAGAATATAAGATTCACATTAGCAAATGAACTTTGGAATTTGGACTCATAGATTTTAGGAGATATCTACTTTAGGTACATATATTATTCTCGTAATAATTAATTTATCGATATTTAGGTCTCATATTTACTTTAACATTTTTTGTAATACTTTGGATTAGGAATCTTATACAAATGATCTTTGAAATAGTACTTGAAAGTTTCATAACACTTATATCCTTATACTTTTAAAAATACAAGTATAAATAAAAATCTCATAATCAAACACTTATTTCAAATAGTTTGTAAAATCAATAATTTATATATAATGAAAGAATATTAGATTTGAAAATATTGGATACCATATGTTTAATATTAAAGAACTTATTACCCATAAAACTTATACATACTCATATATGTAATCACAATGAAGTTTAACACTTTTAAAATCATATAACTTTTGAATATTGAAATCATTTAGCAAATGAACATAAAAAATAAATAATGAAATCATTGTAGCATATACAAATTTATTGTGTGTGTATATATATACACACATATACACGCTCAATATGGCTCTTATATCAATTGGCCTTTTGGGTACTCATAAATCATGAAATCAATTAGCTTAATAACGAGAAAAGAAGGTACTCATGCCTTGTAACATTTTATCAAATGGCTAAAATAGAGATCATTACATGAGTTAGGGTAGGGGCTTTGTAGCATATCCGAAGTAGAGATTCACGAGTGAACATGCTCACATATCTCGTGATGGGGCAAAGGCACATGTGGCATACCTAAAGCATAAAACTTCCATATGTGTTGGGGCAAAGGCATTAATCTTAGCATATCCAAAGCAAATGCTCTTATGTGAGCATACTCACATATTTGAGTGCACAGCCAGTAATTCTCCTACTCGTGAAAGAATGATCTCAATTCAAGCATAAAGGTTCTCATGATTCATATGGTTCAAATGGTCTCTTAGAATTGATATTGATATTCACATGGTTCTTATAATTATTTCAAATAGCTTAGAAGGTTTCATGAAATTGAAATCAACACTCATAGTATTCACATGGTTCAAATGGTTATGGTTCTTTTAACAATAAACATATGCACATACATATGCATATACTCTTAAAACATTTACATAGATTTGAAGACATACTTATCATCTTTAGAACTTATACATATAGGTTTTAACATATACTCATGCTCATGACTTTTTAATTTATACAAATGGACATTGTAACTTTCGAGGAATTTGAAATAATTCTCTTGGAGGAATTACTCATAATTTTGATAAAAAACATTATGTATCTTACACTTATAGATTTTGGATATTCACATGGTTCGTATGATCTCATAATAGAATCATTAAGAATTTGGAAGATAGTTAATCATAGAACACATATCAATTATCAAATAGAAACATTATGAATGATCATTCATATTGAACTTTCACACTTGACTTCCACCAATTCACTCTAGTACTTTAAGCAACCCTCAAAACATAAAATATAGCCATAAACTCATCTCAAAAGCCTCATTCCATTACCAACATAACTTTAATTGCCATATAAGTCATCTTTATACACATGAACAAATTCTCATACACATAGTTAATAAGAAGTCTATATGAACTTAGGTACTATTGAATCCTTGTATTTCAATTCAATCCATCACAATACTCATAATTCATTTGACTTAGATTGCGATAAATTCACACACAATCTCATAACATATCATTTCACATATCTTACTATCTATCCTCTTTGCATAAGAGGATAATGTATAGGTAAGGTATTACACAACTGATATGCAGGGTCTTTGCTGGTATAAGGAAAGGGTGAGTCAACTTGTACTCGAGCCCCAAGGCAAACAAGTTGCTATCCTGCTGAGTCGGAAGGCAGTCTGAGTAATGAGGATGATTAGGCTTTGACAGAGTAGGAACTCATAACTCAAGCCCATATGTGAGTGGGAAGTTTGAATGGACCTTTCCTATCTTGAGCCCATTTAAGGACAACTATTTGTATCTCACATCTCGTCTCATGATTTTTAACTTGAATGTTGATTCAAGTTCTAATTTCCCTTTCACATATATTTATAAAACATTAAGACAGAATTTAATATATGACATAGGATAATATATATATATATATATATATATATATATATATATATATATATATATATATATATATATATATATATATATATATATATATATATATATATTATAATCATATATGATAATACATTTAAAAGTTAACCAATTATATCCCTAATACTTGTCTGACATCTCAAGAATTATAATTGGTAAAATTTTATCAAATAATTAGCAATTATTAGTTTATCACTGACGATTAAAACAAAATAAGACCTAAAAACACTAATGTGTACTTGTATATTTTTCTCTTTGTGAGTCTTTTAATCTTAAAATAGACTCATAATCTTAGAGTAGATAAAAAAATATAGATTTTATAGAATACATGAAAAATTAAAATAATAGTAAATCTTTTAGAAAGTAATCTTATATAAAATAACTTTATCGATTTTTTCCATATTATTATATTTTTGTAAGTTTCCAATTAAAATTTATATAAATTATAATATATATAATATAATAAAGTTTTCTCATTATTTTTTTTTTATATTTGTATTCAAATAATCAAAAGATAGTATTTAAATTTAATAAAAAATTAAAAATAATAATTCATGTATATATTAAATAAAAAATAAAATTATGAAAAATTTAGAGACATGGAAACAGCTCTATTCAATGCAGCTAATGATAATGATAATCATAAATGAGAGATATGCAAACTTTCATCCCATCACTGCCTATCATAATCATGGGAGACATGCAAACTCTCATCCCATCACTGCTATCATAATCATGGGACACTGGTAACCGTTGAGCTAGTAGGTTGATGGTTAATGCGTATCAAAAATTTAAAATTCTGATAATGTCTTTTTATTTTTTTAATGAAAATATCTATATAAAAAATAATTCTGAATCGACGAATTAAATTTAACTATATTAGAAAATATGTATTGGAGTTTGCCTATATATATAAAAGTTAAGGTTTAAAAATATAACAATTTATCCTATTTTTCAATATTTAAACATAATTTAAGATTTGAATTAAATACATATAAAATTTAAATAATAAATCTAAATTTAGATTCGATTCACTCTATCACGAATGCTAAACAAAAAAAAACGAATACAATTCCCGTGTTCATTTAAAAATTTATGGCATATTAGAAAATAATAAAGGAAACTATAGCCCACACATCGCCCAATTACAAAAGAAATTAAAAGATTCTTCATTATTGTCCTCCATCCTCTATCTTTCTAACCTATTAATTTTGTATGGTTGTGCAAAAATTTAACTTGATTTAGATTGATTTGACTAACTTTTATAATTTGAAACCATATCATTGTTCGATTCAGTTTCTTTACAATTAAAAAATAAATTATCTTAAAATAAATAAAAATTATGTTTAAAATGATTTGATTTTACAAGAATATTATTCATTTAATAAGACTTATTATCAAAATCTAAAAATACTTAAAATTAAATTAAATATAAAAGATTAAATGGAAAAACAAATTTATCTTAACTCCTAAATTTGATTTGAATCTATTTTGTAATTGCTTGAAACCTAAATATACTAAACTTATCGAGAATTTGATTCGAAATATTTTCAATAATTAATCTTATATATTATTCAACTAGTTTGTAATTAATTAAAGATTATATATCTTAGAAAAGATTATACCACCTAAATTCATTTATTTTACCATACTAAGTTTTAATATAAATTTAGAAGAAATAATCTTAAAAATTAGTTATATTAAAATTACGAAGTTTATTTTTTTTAATCATTTAATATATTTATATTTAATTAATATTATATTTTTTTTCCATATGATAATTCTTAACAAACCAAAACCTATATGATCTTGACATGTTATCAACCAATATCATGTTCACACTTTAATGTTATCGTTCACATTTTAATAATTGAGAAATATAAAAAGAAGTTGAATTGGATCCATAAAACCTACATCATAGGTATCTCATGCAAAATTGGCCACCGACCACATGCAATTGCGAGCATGTGCATTTTGGAGTCACTTACACAAACAAAGGATGTACATTTTTCCTTTTCGTACTCGAAACAGTTTTCCATAGAATCCACACTCTGCTGCACATTTATACCATATGAATATTAAAATTTTATGTAACCATTGAAGTTTCTTGTAAGCCTATAGATGAAAGTATCTTGTGATACTTTTGATAATAAGAAAGAAATGAAATTTTTATTCTTTTATCTCATGAGTTTCTTTTATTCTTTTTGCATTTGTTCTAGTTAATTTTATATTTAGTCACAGTAGTTTATGGAATAAGCATCTAATCACTGTAAGTCTATTTACTTTCTATAATATTTGTGATTTCAATTGATATACACGTATTGGCTATGATAGAGAGAAGAACCATTGAATTATCTGCGGAAATTAATAGATTCAATTTTTTGTTAAATTGTAGTCATATGTAAATATATATGTTGATAAGTGCACTAATTTCAATAGTAATATACTGACATTCTATTGCCACAATAAAGTGTACTGATTTATTAGTTTTTAATTATATATTAGTTATTTATATCGTTTACGTGTACATAAATATTTATATATACAAGCAGCTTATTAAAATCTATTTATTTTGACTAATTTATAAGATCCAACTCATTAATCATAAAAATTATAAAATAAAATAAAATTGAATTGACAGAAGTGAATAGTGGGGAGTTAAGCAAGATGCGAAAGTGAGCTGCAAATGAACAGGTGAGGAGCTAAGTATGAGAGATTTGAAAAACATGAAGGTAAAAATAAAACTGTCACTTAATGGGAGAGTGGGTAGTTACATGAGAAAATAAAAGCAAGAAAATGCTCAAGGAAAAGACATAGATAATCACATACAAAACTACCCAATACTCAAAGCAATTCAATAGCAAATATCCCAATTTCTCTAGCATTTCAATTTCAATTTCTATTATTTAAGCACTTTACTTTCCAAGCCTTTTCCATTTAGTTTCTTTTCAATTCCACTGTTAATATTTCCATTTAATGTTGTGAATATTTCCCTTTGATTGCAAGTTCAATTATTGCAATACTAGCCCATTTACATTTCATTTCTTGTATTCATATTTTCATTTGTCATAGTTTTTTCAATTTAATTACCGGCATTTATCAATTCAAATAAACTGTAGCTAAGAAAGCTTGCAGATCCACAATCTATTTTGATTTTTAGAAGTTAGTTAAGGTGCATTTCTAAGGTTCGTATACTTAAAGCACATGGCATGCCCATATTTTGCAAAATTTCCACAAACATAATTTTGGTATGCCCAGTGGGACCCACTGGACATGCCACCAAAAACTGGAACAGAAAAAAAAATCATGGTGTCTTAGGATGCCAATGTCGCTGTTGATGAAGCAAGGCAAGAAGGATTTGTTTCTCACATAGTGGAATGGATTGAGAAGAATTTAACACCTTAGGAATTTCAGCACCACAATGAGGCGCCAATCAATCTAATAGGACCTGTTATTTGGACAAGGTGAGAGGTTATTTTCTACAAGTAGTAATGATACTAACACGCAATTGTTGGTTGAACAAGTTAGGCTACGCTATGAAAATCATAAGAGTATAATGGAGACTTAGATGAAAGTTGCTAAGGAATATACTAAAGCCCTAAAAGATATAACTTCCATATTAGCCTACCTGGCAGAAAAAGTAACTTCTAGCATAAAGCAAAGTATAACAAAGCAAAATACTGGAGAAGAGCAGAGAGGCCAATCTTATATTGGCTCTCTAGAAGGGAATGGTAACCAAGGCACTGTGACTTCCTAAATGATTTATGATGAAAGGTATCTTCCACCCCACAAGAGAAAAGAGAATGTTGTCCTAAGAGGTACTCCACTTAATGGCCACTGCAATGCAAGCCAAGAGCTTATCGACGAGTGTTTGCTAATACAAATCCTATCAACCAACCTCTATTGTATGAACCCAATGATATGTTGCTTTCTTAAGGAGGCCCAGAGGGGTTTTGGAGGCATGGCTCAAGAAGGAGGTATTAGAGGAAATCAAAATTTTCCTCCTAGACAAGCTTTTCTAGCACCTCAAATTAGCAAGGATGCATTGAGAGAAACCGTGTAAGAAATGTATGACCCTGGATTGAAATAAGTGGGCAGACTAAAATTCTACAAGCCTCACCCAGAAGCTACTGACAGGGAGAACTCTTATCTAAGAGGATATAGAATTCCATTTTCTTGCTTTGTTTTCATGAGAAAATGGCTAATCAACCTTAAAGCATATGGCTAAAGTTCACTATACGGTGTGGTGAACTAGCTAATTTTGAAAACTTTGCTAACTTTAAGTTTAGGCTTTTTCCTAATTCTCTAATAGGTATGATGTTCACTTGGTATGTCACCTTGCCTAGGAATTCCATTATGAACTGGTAGGAGATGGAAAGGCAGTTTCACACACAGTTCTTCAGAGCTAAACCATAATTTTGCATCGCGGAACTGTCTAGAGTAACCCAGAGAGCCAGAGAATTAGCATAATAGTATATTGATATATTCAAGAAAATAAGAAATCATTGCAAGATTTATCTCCCTGAAATCGAGTTTGTAAAGATGGCTCAGAGGGGGCTCAACGTTAAGCTTCATAAGAAATTCCAGAGCATAGAATTTCCTGAATTTTTATAAGTTAACAGTAAAGTTTGCAGAGTGTGAAGAACTCTTAAGTGAAGAAAATTGCAAGAAAAGATCAAGTATGAGAACTTACTACCAGAAGTTGAATGGAGAAGTGGCAGTGGCTAACTTATCCATTAATGGATCTTATGTGTGTCCTTTATTGATAAAGAAAATTCCAGATGCATGAAAGAAAACTCCTGCCACAAGTGCTACTCCTCAATATACATTTGAAATGTCAAAAACAAAGGAGATTTTATATTTTTTGCTTAAAGAAAACTTTATCAAATTGCCTCTAGACCACTAGTTTCCCTCTAAGGAGGAATTGAAGGGAAAAGACTACTGTAAGTTTCACAATTCATTTAATCATATTACTAATAGTTGTTGGTCTTTTAGGAACTTGGTCCAAGACAATATTGTCAAAAGAATTCTGAAATTTCCTGAAAGGAAGGAGGACATGTTGATAGACGAGAACCCATTTCCCCCTGTGAATGCAACTACTTTTAACCTGAGGACCTTTCCTAATTTGAAAGCTAAAGAAAAAAAGAGGAAGCATAAATCAAGCCAGGTAAAGTGTATCAGGAAGTGTGGATTCTTAAGAAGGCTTTGGGCTTTTTACTATAATATGAGAGTTTAAAAAATAATTACTTATATATGCTACTTTCAAAAAAAATTTATTAATGTATACTACTTTTAGATGTTGATCAATAATCCGAAAGTCATAATTTCAGTTTTGTTAGAAAAAATTTTAGTTTTTTGACATTTTAATTGCATGTTAATCAAAATTTTTTTGAACAAATTTGGAAATTAAACTTCCTGATTTGTTTAAATTGATGGGACAATGGGCTTTAAAAAAGTGAAGAGACATGTTTATTATTATATAATATTTTTCCAAATATTATATTAAAAATGTATAATATAATATAATATAATTAATATTTTATTTAATATATTTAAATTAATCAAAATAACAAATTTTGCAAAATATTATTTTATTAATCAAATAAATATTTTATAAAGTGTACAATTGGTTAAAATTTTATTTTAATTTTTTTAGTTAAGAAAATGTAATAATATTATATTATACATTTTTTAAATATAATTGACCCAATTAATTAAATCTACTATACTTTAATTAAATTAATGAAATTTATTATATATGTATTACATATATAATATATTTAATTAATATATTCTAATTTAATTTATATTATATTATGCTATTTCATTTAAATATTTTACATAAAATTTTGACTAAACCCCCATAAATTGAAATTACACTTCCGGATTTTTTAAAGTGATAAGGCAATGAGTTTAAAAAAAAAAGTGATGGGACAATATTTATTATTATATAATATTTCTCAAAATATTAAATTAAAAATATATAATATAATATAATTAATATTTTATTTAATGTGATTAATAAATTTTAAGAAATATTATTTTATTTAATCAAACAAATATTATATAAAGTGTACAATTGGTTAAAATTTTAATTTAATTTTTTTAGTTAAAAGAATGTTATCATATTATATTATACGTTTTTTAAATATAATTGACCCAATTAATTAAATCCAATATACTTTAATTAAATTAATGAAATATATTATATATTACATATATAATATATTTAATTAATATATTCTATATTATATTATATTATATTATATATAATTAAATGTTTCAATATAATTAAATGTTATTGACATGAAATAATATTATCAAAATAACATAATATGATAAATTAAATTAGAATATATTAATTAAATATATTATATATGTAATACATATATAATATATTTCATTAATTTAATTAAAGCATAGTGGATTTAATTAATTGGGTCAATTATAGTTAAAAAAAAAAGGTATAATATAATATTATTACATTTTCTTAACTAAAAAAATTAGAAAAAAATTTTAACCAATTGTACACTTTATATAATATTTATTTGATTAAATAAAATAATATTTCTTAAAATTTATTATCTTAATTAATTTAATTATATTAAATAAAATATTAATTATATTAGATTATATATTTTTAATATAATATTTTGAAAAATATTATATAATAATAAACATGTCCCATCACATTTTTAAAGTTCATTGTCCCATCAATTTGAACAAATTTGGAAGTGTAATTTCCAGATTTGTTCAAAAAAAATTTTCAGTCAACATGCAATTAAAAGATAAAAAAGCTAAAATTTTTTATAATAAAACCGAAAGTATAATTTTCAGATTATTAGTTAACATCTAATTATATCTTAAAACTTTTAACGTGTTCACAATTATATTATTTGGTAAAAATTACTCTTTTGAACTTTTCTTTCTCCTTATGGCATATGACATGAATTAAAAATATAAAAGATATATTATTGTTTAGTCTCTCATATTTAATATAATTAATAAATTCATCCTTTCTTTGTAAAATGAATTAAATGTTCCTTCACATTCATTTTTATTTTTATTAACGATATTCAAAATAATTTTCAGCAATAAAATTTAGATTTATTAGCAAAATACTAAAATAATCTTGATTATAAGTAAAAAAAAATCAAATTGTCTAATGATTTTTTTTTTCTGTTTAATGAAATCCAAAAGTAATTTCGGTACATAATTAAAATAATTTTTTTTATTTCAATGGAACATAATTTTTCTTTTCAAAATTTTAAAAATTATATATATATATATATATATATATATATATATATATATATATATATATATATATATATATATATATATATATATATATTCTAATAATATAAAAATTGTATTTTAACTAAAAATATATGTGTATGCACTTAAAAATAATTAAAATAAACGGTTGGAAAGCATATGTTTTTGGTAATGTAGATTTTTTTTTATTTATAATAAAAATATATTTTTTATTATTTAAATTATATAGAACATTTTTTTTAGAAAAAATTAGGTGAAAAATTTTAAAAATATTTTAATTATTTGAGTTTTTATTAAAGCATGAAATTAAAAAAGAGAGACAATAGTATATTAGGTTTATAACTACATACTATATACAATGGTATTTTGATCTTTTTCTATTCACTTAATGAAAAATTTTAGTTATTTTAAATTGAAAAATTTTAGTTATTTTAAATTGAAAAATATTTTATTAACAAAAATAAATGAATGTGAGAGACTATTTAATTCGTTTTTCAAAAGAATGGATGAATTTGTTAATTAAATTTAATATAAATAAGTAAATAGTAAAATGAATATATATATATATATATATATATATATATATATATATATATATATATATATGTATATTTGGTCAACTAGCAAAAGAGCGATAGAAAACACATACTTATAATTGAAAAAGCTAGAAGCATAAAGACCGGGAAAAAAAAGAAAAAAAACTCGAAGCTATCAGAAAGACTATTTTTAATTCATGTCATATGTCATTAGGAGAGAAAAAAATTAAAAGGAATAATTTTAATCAAATGGCACAATTTTGAACAATTTTAAAAAGTTTAGATATAATAGTCTATTTTCAAATGATAAGGTAGAATTATAAAAAACCAAAATATTTAGAATATTTCAAGTAAGTAGACCATTTTTCATTAAAAGATAAAAAGAAAAATCTTAGTTTCAAGTTGATTGGATTAAAAGAAATTCCTTTATTCATATAATTTATTTTTCAAGGATAATATATATATATATTTTTTATTTTTTAAAATCTCACTTAAGCTACATGTGGGAAAGACCTTAATCCTATAAGTAATTTTATGATAGGCCTCCCCCTTAAAACGGAGAACACAAAATGGATCAAGAACACAAGTAATGTATGATTTGATGCTTTTTGCTTATCGACAAGGTAACTGAGTTGAGAAGAAAAAAGAGAATGTTAAAAGAGAATTTTCAAGCTCTACGTTTTGGCTTCCTATTAGAATTTTGCGTTTGAAAAAATAATAGTACACATGCACAAAACACGAGAATTAATTTAATTTCTCAATAAATTTACGTCTACGATTTACTAAGAAAATTTATTATATCAGTACACAGTATAATTTTTGCGCGAATAATATTGTAAACTCTCCCATATACAACACCCAATAATCAAATACACCTAGATAATAAATTATCGTATAAAAGATAATTTTTGAATAGAATAAAAGTTATCAAAACTCTCTTACAAACGAGTATAAATATTTTTCTCTCGCAAAATATTTCTCTCTGTATATATACTCTCACACAAAACTCTTTAAATTGTGTGATGCATAAATTGAATAAGAAAAAGCTTTTATATAGACAATACCTCCATGTACAAATCGCATGCCATAGTTGGCATCCATATGTGCCATGTAAAATCTGTCAAATATGATGTAGAATTTTTTTACTCTTTTTTTTTTCTTTCTTTATTTTCAAATTATGGGCCCTCTACGTTGGAGGGATCCACCCAACATTTTGTATTCTAATTTTCTTATTAAAAGCTTCTCTTCCTATTTGGGGTTAAACAAGGGTATTTTTTGACATTTAATAATTATTCGTTATGATACTTTAGATAAAGAAAACTATGGGTAAATGGCTGGAGTCAAGGGCATGATTATAAAATTTTAGTTTCGCGAGCTAGACTACAAATATATTATCATAATCACAATTTAAAAAAATTAATTATGTATATAATTAAAAATTTCTTTTTACTGAAGCTGAACTTTTCAACTCTTCAAATAATAAAATTCATTTATTATCAAATTTGAATCGATTTTCAAATTTCTCTTTTGATATAAAATACTATTGAATAAGTTAAAAACTTATCTTCCATCTATTTAGATAAATCATATTTTACTGTTATTATTTTTCCCCCAAAAGTATATCATGAGCTACAACCCATCCTAGATTACTAATATTATAAAGATAACTATTTTTTTTTCTCAATTTCAATATATATAACTTTTTTTTTTCAGGTTACAATTTACCGTAACCGCTTATTGCTTTTGCATCCAAATGAAATATTTAATATTTTTTTTTGAGTGTATTTAACTACTCTCTCATGATATGTCTCCCTTTAAATGGAAAATATCTTCTTCTCGTATGATTTTTTTGTTCAAATTGTTAGTTGTGCAAAATTAATTAACTTTGCAACTTTCATGGGCACATGTAAGGTTTAATTGGTAAACGTAACTAAGTCACCTAACATAAGTATAATACCTAAAATAAATTATGAGCATATATATATATATATATATATATATATATATATATATATATATATATATATATATATATTATATGTATGGCTATTGAATATGCACATGCAGTGGCTTGAAAACTTGGTGAATATAATACCTATATTGATCCTCTTTGTTTCTATATATATGCATATGGTTGAAGCCATTAGAGAGAGAAAGAAGGTGAGAATACATAATAAGAAGGTGAGAATACATAATAAGAAATTAAGGCATGAATTTAGTTTGGGAGAATCTCACAGTAGAACTACACAAACCCGATATTGGGAATGGTTCGAGAACTAAGGTTTTGCTCAGTGAGCTCAGTGGTTTTGCTCAACCAGGTCGGATCATGGCGGTGATGGGTCCTTCTGGCTCTGGCAAATCTACCCTACTTGATTCTTTGGCTGGTATATTAAAATACATATATCTCTCTTATTTTCATTGCTTTAATAATTGAATGTTTAATTATCTAATACTACTTTTAGAAAATTTTCTCTTTAAAGATTTTCAATTTATTTACTAAAAAGAAAAAAAAAATGTTTGATAGTTATAAGAACATATATGATATTCTTGACGCAACTTTCTTGGTCAGGCTGCAATTAGCTTAAATTGCCTTTTGCTTTTTGTAAGCTATAATAAGTAAATTAACGTTTAGTTAAGACTTTTTTTTTTTTTTTAAGAAAAATTCTTTATTCTTTTTTAATTATCTTTTTATATATTAAATTAAGTATAAATTAATATTTTAAAATTTTATTATAAATATATTCATTATTTTGCCTGCCTGAATTCTTTTTTAATTATCTTTTCATATATTAAATTAAGTATAAATTAATATTTTAAAATTTTATTATAAATATATTCATTATTTTGCCTGCCTGAATTTTTCAGTCTAGGTGTGTATATACAAAATTGGCACCAACTTGTACCAGTCAAATGGCACGTGATAATTACAATGAATCTATGATGAAGTTTAATTTCATAAGGAGCTCTATTTATTTCTAATAATCCAAAAAATTTATCAAATTTATGCTATTAATTTTTCTATTTAATATTTTAAAATTTGGTTTGATTAAATTTTAATAATTAATTTTATCAATAAGTGAATTTATTTTTTAATTATTCATTTTTAAATTCAAATCATAAATGAGATAAATATTATTTTAGTTATAAATCTCGTAATATCAATAATTAACCTTTTAATTGAAGGGTGACGTTCTTGCCACAGCGAACCACAATTTATTAAATGTTTCAATTTTTTTTTTTTTATAAATATGTCATTATTTTTCACTCTATTCATTATTATTTGTGAATTTTTTTTATTATTTTTTCTTTCTCTCTATTATTATTTATGGGACTCTTTTTATTCACTCTCTTAATTTTCATTGTACAATTTTTACATAATTAGAATCTATTCTTTTTTGTTTTTTCCAATTTTCAAATTTGAATTATTGAATTTTATTTTTACCGTTAAGCGACTCAGCATATAAAAATTTTAATTAAATATATTTTGCTGAAATTTCTTTCTAAAATATTAAAATAGACCAATTTATTTCACTTACACTTTTACTCTTTTTTTTTTATTTTTCCATTTCTCTTATTATTATTATTTCTCTTTTTTAAAATATTGAAAAATATAAGAAAATTTGAGGAAAATTTTGGTTTTAATTTAAGGAAATATATTATAGGATATATAATAGTTAAAAAAAAAAAAAACCTGTTTGTCAGTGGACGTGTGATACATGCTAATTTTAAGAAAAAAATTGCAATTATAAACTATTATCAAATAAAAAAAAATTCGTAATTGATACTTAAAACTAAAAAAATATGATAAATTATTTTATAATAATAAAACTTGAATAGTAAAATAACAGTAATAGTATAATGGAAATAAATATAAAATATTTATCATGATAATTTTTTAAATTTACGTGCTGAAATCTTAAACGACTAATATATTAAAATAAAAATAATAATAGAGAAAGAAAAAAAAATAAATAAAATGATCTCATAAATAATGAGGAAAAAAAAAGATATATTTATAAAAAAAAAATAACACATTTAATAAATTTTTAAGCTTTTTGGCTGTGGCAATAGGGTCCCTCTTAACTGAATTTAAGAGAAAGTTTTTTAGTAATTATTGAGATGGCCATTTTTACCAAACAAACTCATTAACTTTTGGATAGATAGATAAATGCAATCCCTGCCAAGTTGACCTTATTGAATGTCTCACCAATTTTTAATTCACACAGCTAAAATGCTATAGATCTATGGCTATTTTTTGTATTACTGTTTCCGCTGCATTTAGAACTTTAGAAATTATAGGTGAGGAAATAAAATAATATTTATTATTTCCGTTTAAAATTTTTTATTAAATTATTATAAATTTAAAGTAAAAAAATTAAAATATTAAAATATCTCTTTTTTTTTAATTATGATTTAGAGAAATAAAAATAATCAATGAAATATTTAGTAAAATAATAAATGAAAAATAAAGTTGAAAAAATAATAAATAACTTTTTGAAATTCTAAAATGATAGATAAACTGAAATAAAAAATTTTCTCTAAATAGACAGATATTTTGAAACAAAAAAAAAATATTAATTTTTCTTTTATCTTAGTTTATAAAATGCACATCAAAAAATTTTCAAATGACAACCAAAATATCAAAATGCAATTTTTAAAAGCAATTCTAAACAGATTTTTTATTAGTGCAAAGTTGTTCAATTTGAATATTTAATCATTGACTTTTAATAATATAAGACAATATTTTTAATTTCTTTTTAAACATAATGCATTAATACTTCATTCATTTCAAAATATTTGTCATTTAAAATTTCAATACATGGATTAAGAAAATTATTAAATTATCATAATTTTAAGACAAAAAGACTAAAATACCCTTTATTAATTTTGATATAGAAAAAGAAAAACAATTAATATAAATGTTTTCAATTCCCGGCAAAGAAGGGATTTGAACTTCAAAATTGCAGGGTTAAAAACAAAATTAGTGATAAAAATATATGAAAATTTCTAAATTTTAGATGGGCAATATCTACATTATTAATTTTGGAAAAACCTATGTTAATCATATGAAAAAATAAATTCAATTTTCTCAGAATTACTTGTAATTTGTGAAAAAAAAAAATTATGATTCAATGGGTTAAATCTTTAAAAAATTTGATATTTTTTAAAATTAGGTCTGACCAATAAATAAATCTATAATCATACTGAGATACAAGTTCATGAGGTGCCAATCAATCTGTGGTATTAATAAATGAAAATTGAATATTACTATATTTTTAGACTCTGCATGGAGTTTTAAAAAGATGAAATGGAAAATTAATGGAGATAGAGAAATGTATGAAATGAAATGTAAATGAGAGTTAGTTAATTAGGGTTACTTCATTCCGGAGCTTTGAGGAAAATAGAAAGTTAAAAAAAAAAATGTAAATCTATTTAAAATTTTTATTTTCTACCTTTTAATCTTCAATATGAAAGTTAAGAAGAATTATATTGACGTATATATTTTGTTACCAAAATGGGATTAAAAATAATTTAATCAAAATAAAATTATAAGAATAAGAATTGGAATATAAATTCGCATATTGTGTTTGATAAGTAGAATATAAAAACGAAAATAAAATTATCACAATATATTTCACTCTCGTGATTAAATTTTTGTTCTCATCATTTTTTTCATTCCTACATATTCCATGTTCCCTCTCAGAAACTTATGAATATATTAATTTTATTCGGAGTCTTTTATCCTAATTCCTCTAATTTGGATTTTTCAAATAATACAATTTTTAAAATAAATATTTTATTTTCATTCTAATTTTATTATTCCAGCTAACCAAATAAGATCTATGTAGGTAAGAAAATTTCTATAGGTAAAAATATTTAAGAAAATTCCCTTAAATTTTTTCTTTTGTTTTATTAAAAACTCCAAAAAAAAATAAAAAAAATTAGCAAGTTAATTTCTATTTATATTCCATCCTTCCACTCCCGTTAACCAACTTACATGTAATATCCTATATTGGAATTCATTTAGCAGTCTAAGAATATTTTCTTATTACTATATTTTCTCTTAAACAAGAAATGTTTTTACTTTATGAGAAAAAAGAAAGTAAAGTAATCAAACAAAGGCTTTTCTTTTTGCCCTCTTTTTTTATTTACTGTAGTTTCTAATTTTTTTTTTCTCTTTTAATTGGTATCCACAGGAAGGCTTGCTTCAAACGTTAAAATGACAGGAAAAGTTCTAATCAATGGAAAGAAAAGAAGCATAGACTGCAAAGATATTGTAAGTACTGAGAAAACAACAGATAAAAGGATAATTAATTATATCATCAGTTTATGAACTTTAATTGTCATTTTCAAAAAATAATTTTAATTGTCAATCATTCAATAACAGTATTTTAATTTTATTTTTTATTAATCAAGTGTTTAAATAAATAATTTTTTAATTAAATAAACAAAAATTGAAATTTTTTATCCGAAAATTAAAGTAGACTCTTTTGCTCAATAAATGATTTCATACAACTAGAGTGACAAATCCTGATCTACCCGATGGCCTAACCTCAGTTGTATCAACATAAACTGGGGGATAAGGTGTGACGATCCTTAAATATGTGTAAAGTTAAGATCACTGAAGATCTATGGAACCCATTATCAACGTAGAATTTCTTGATTAAACATAAATTCATAGTATTAAAGACCATTAAAAGTAATGGTTAAATTTTTAATTTAGATTTAAAAAAATAATCTTAAAAGCTAGCTGATAGAGTTGAAAAGTTAATTTTTATATTAATGACTTAATATTTTTATATTTAATTAATATGAGATACTCTAACACTCTTTTTTAAGTGACAATGGTGTATTTAAAATTGTCATTTAAAACAATTAGAATAAGACAAACTTATAAGGTAATTAGGTATTTTAGGTAAATAGAACCAACTAACAAAGTAATTAAGTATTTTAGATAAACCGGACTAATTGGCAAGATAATTAAGTATTTTGAGTATACTAGAACAACCGGTAAGATAATTAGATATTAGGTACTTGAGTAAACATGACTATTCTGCTTTGATAACATATTTAATTTTTAATATAAATATTAGAAAATCAACGTTAAAAGCTAGCTATTAAAATTGAAAAGTCCATTTTTATATTAATTACTTAATATTCAATGTGAGATACTCTAAAGTAATCAGATACTCTAAAGTCATACATCTCTGTAGCTGTCTATGGAGCTCCTAACAGTAGATTTAATATGTTCGGTTGCATAATAAATAGTTGTTCTTAAAGATTATACATTTAACAAAACTACTCATTCAAGTTTTATATTCAAGCTCAGACCCTATTTTATAAAAAAAAATTCCACAGACTGCAAAGCATCAAATGATTAAACTACATGATATTTTTTTTGTATTTTTCCTTACAAAAAATAATAACTTATTTCTTTTTATTACTGATTTAGATTATAAAAGCTTAATTCAAGTCAAAAATTTCTTGTTGTTCCTCCTCTATTCAAGATTTTTAAGTTAGTACAAGTTTATATATATATATATATATATATATATATATATATATATATATATATTGAAGTTCAGTTATTATAATAGTGATTGCTTGTGTTTTTTTGTTTAATTTTTTTAGATATTTAAATAAAACATGAGCCATGACTAATTGTATATGTATTAAGTATTGATATATTAGTTTACTTTTAAGTTTTTATTAATAATTTATTATTCTAGTAATTTTACTTATGCCTTAAATTACATATCAAAATATTTTAGAGAAGTTGCATATTTAATACTTATAATTATATACATAACTATTTTTATCTTTTTTTTAATCTTTTAAAATTATATGTGAAAATTTTATATTCAAAATAAATTTATTTAGAAAATAATTTTTATACGACTTTACTTAAACCAATTCGAAACCCATAAATCAACCCATATTTGATCTGAATTATTTCTTTTGAGTTAATTTGATATATAAACCCGGTCCAACTGAGTGACCCAACCCAAACACACCCAACTTGACCCGTTTGCCACCTCTACATGCAACTTAAACAATCACTGCATTTCCCTCTTCCATCTTCAATTTTTTTTCTTTGATTTATATTTTAATCACTAATTTTATGAAGTGTGATAAAGTTTATATAATCTAAAAAAGTTATTTGTAATTTTTTTTTTTTGGCAGTCATATGTGAGACGAGAAGATTTTTTCTTGGGAACTCTCACAGTTAGAGAAACCATTGCATACTCAGCTCATATGAGGCTTTCCTCTAAAATGAGCAAAGAAGAAATAAATAACATTATTGAAAACACAATAATAGAGATGGGTCTTGAAGATTGTGCTAACACAAAGATTGGAAATTGGCATTTAAGAGGAATAAGCAATGGTGAAAAGAGAAGACTTAGTATTAGCATTGAAATTTTAACGCGACCACAAATCTTGTTTCTTGATGAGCCAACTACTGGACTAGATGCTGCTTCTGCTTTCTTTGTAATTCAAGCTCTAACAAATATTGCTTATGGTGGGAAGATTGTAATTTGTTCTATTCACCAACCTAGTACTGACGTCTTCAACCTGTTCGATGATTTGCTTCTTCTTTCAAATGGAGAAACTGTTTATTTTGGAGAAGCCCAAATGGCTTTGAAGGTATGTGATTAAGTTTTATTATATGATAAATTATTTTAATAATGGCCATTAAAATTTTATGTTATAATACTAAAAAATAAGGTGTATAATAGAAACCAAAATTTAAAAAAAATGTTAATTATTATTTATTTTTACAAATTTGATATAATTTACAAGATAAACTTCTATTTTGAAAATTAAATTAATAGGTGCATGCATAATATTTTATTCAATCAACTACTTAGCCTTTGGATTATAATTTTCACTAATTTAAATAATGAATTACTATTTAGTTTCTGAGATTTATTAAAATATAAATTTTAATTAATCGGTGAATTATACCTAATTTCAAGAATTGACAGGTAATATTCATTCAATTTTTTTTATACCTTTGATTTATTTTTTATTTTTAACTAATGGAAGTTTTTTATAAAAAAAAACTAATAGAAGATTTAACGAGATGAAATATTAGTGATTTTTTAATTTAATTTACAAAATAGAAGTATTGATTTGTAAACTAAGTCATATTGTGTCAAAAAAATTCTAGAGGAAATAAAGAAATTACAATAAATTCAAGTTCTGTTACTACGAAATAAAATTAGTGCAAAATTTAATGAGCATTGGTATATAGTTTTTAGGTGATTTTCTCAAGTGCTTGAAAAAAGTGATGTTTATTATATATAGTGAAATAGTTCTTTGCAGAGGCTGGATTCCCTTGTCCAACTAAAAGAAATCCTTCAGATCACTACCTTCGATGTATAAGTTTGGAATTCGATCTCATAACTGAAGCTCTATTGCGATCTCAGACACTTTGTGTAAGTTATTATAATGAGATCTATTGTTTTGTTTGCATTATTGCCAAAGATAATTTTGAATAATTTTTTTTTTTCATGTGTTTGTTTGTGTGTGGATATTGATCCTCACAGGGATATTCAGAATCATCTTCATCATCAAATAGTCATGTGAATATGGAAACAACAAAGATTAGAGCAACACTCATTGAGAAGTATAAATCTTCTGAGTTTTCAGTTCACACAAGAAGAAAGATTCAAGAAATAGAAGCAATTGTATGTTTTCTTGTATACATATATACGTGTATCTAATGTCAATTCTTATAAAGTATTGGAGTTTATGTCAATCATAATAATGGTAAAAAATGGGCAAAATAAATTAATGATCACCAAATTTTGCACTTAGTTTTAATTGGATCACATCACTCTTTTTTAAATACTAAAACTATAATTTTTATTTTAATGGCAAGTCACTTGTCAAATATAATATTTTATTAAAATATATATATATATATATATATATATATATATATATATATATATATATATATATATATATATATATATATATATATATATATATATATATATATATATATATATTTTCTAAGGATTAAAAATATATTATATCATATTAAACCAATTTAGGACAAATTCACTAATTTAATTAGTAAATTGGTCCTACCCAAATGAAATAAGTAAAGAAAATAAAACATAAAAATAAAGAAAAATAAGAAGTATTTTTTTTAATAAGTGGGCTCCATATTAACTTATTATGTGAGAAAATGATTTTTCTAATAAAAAATTTTATTTTGAGTTTCATTTTAGTATTTCAGGAAAAAATTTTAGTTAAATTTAATTCATCACGATATATTATAAACTATCCAATTATAATATTTTATTTTAAATAATAATTATTTATGAAATAAATATAATAATCAATTATCTTAATTATAAAGTGTGAATTATAATTAAAGTATTGGCGTGTAATAAATCAAATTCACCTAAGAATTTCTCGTATTTCAGCTACTGTATTCTGGTGAGTGGTTTTTTACTTAAACAAAATTTAATTTTTTTTAATATTTTATTTGCAGGAAGCATTTGCTATTGAATCAAACAAAGGAAGAAATGCATGTACATGGAAGCAATTTTGCATGCTGACTCATCGATCTTTCGTGAACATGTACAGAGACATCGGATACTATTGGTTAAGAATTGCATTATATGTTTTGGTAGCAATAAGTATTGGCACTCTTTACTTCAATGTTGGAAAAGACAATGGAGCAATCATAGCTAGAGGAAAAGTTGTCTGTTTCATTTATGGCTTCATGATTTGTTTGTCTAATGGAGGCTTACCATTTTTCATCGAAGAAATGAAGGTATGTGTAATTCCAATATTGAATTTTATATGGTTTTTAGCTAAAGAAAAAATGCTTTTCTAAGTGGGACTTATGAATTGTAGGTTTTTCAGAGAGAAAGGTTCAGTGGGCATTATGGAGAAGCCATTTTCATATTGGCCAACTTCTTCTCATCATTCCCCTACTTGATTGTTATAACTCTCCTTTCTGGAACTATAATGTATTTGATGGTGAAATTTCATCCTGGATTTTCCCACTTTTCCTTTTTCTGTATCAATCTCTTTTGTTGCCTTTCTGTTATAGAAAGTTGCCTGATGGTTGTTGCATCACTTGTGCCAAATGTCTTGATGGGCATAGGAATTGGAACTGGTGTAACTGTAAGTAATATTTCTCACTATTTGGAATTCATTTGTAAATTCTACCCATCTCGGTAAAATATAGCTTTCCGGAATTATAACAATGATGGAGAATTCTAAATGGATTTTTTAAGACTATGAACATACTTAGTGTGTATTCTTAATTATGTAGGTCTTTATGATGATGGCATCTGAAATCTCAAGGCCATTAGCCGACCTTCCAAGATTCTTCTGGCGCTACCCAATGTCTTACATTAGTTTCGCAACATGGGCAATCCAGGTATATATACATTCTTTAAATAATAATTGAGTGAAAGGTGCACTGTTATTTTGTATATTGAATACACCTTATAATTTTCTAGCAATGTTATGCATGGTATTTTCTATAATTACTTTGTTTAAAAATAAAGTAACCTATGTTGTTTGCGAAAAAAATAATTTTTTTACAAAAAATTATAATTTTATTTGTATTTTTTCATAAATTAAACTATTATTTCGTAATTTTTCTTAATTGCGAAAATTTTTTTAATTTTATGAAAATATTAAATTATTTTTTGCAAAACAATAACTTTATAAAAAGAAAAATAATTTTGTAAATATGAAAAAATAGCTCTCTTATGAAAAATTATAATTTTTTATATTTTTCGTAAATTAAACTTTTTTTTTATAAAGTTTATAAGTATATAAATTTAAAATACTACCTCTATCACTCTAACATTTCTCATTTTTAATTAGTAAAATATAATAGCATGTTAATTTAATTACAATACTTTAAATATTTTAATTATATTTATTATTTGTTACTATTTTATTGGTCATAAAAAATAAAAGTTTGTGCTTTATTTTAAAATAAAGTAATTTAAGTATTTGCTTATATAATGCCATTTATAAGAAAATTGTGATTTTTTTTAAAAGAATACATTTTTTTCGTAATTATAAAATTATATTTCTCTTAAAATTGTTAATTTATATAAAATAAATTATATTTTTGTAAAATTAATTTTTTTTTTGCAATTAAGTAGAATTGTAAAAAAATAATTTACTTTATAAAAAAATATAAATAAAATTACAATTTTTCGAAAAAAAAACCTATTTTTTTAAGTAAACAAAGTAAATTATTTTATTTTAAAATAAAGTAACCATACAAAAAATATGTTATCCATTATTAGAGTTATATGAATAGCTTTTATGGAGGAGTTGATATCTATATAGGGTCAATACAAGAATGAGATGATTGGGCTGGAGTTTGAACCTTTGGTGCCAGGAAACCCAAAACTGAAGGGAGAAATAGCCTTACAAACTGTGTTTGGAGTTCCTCCTGGTCACTCCAAATGGTGGGATTTGACTGCCCTTGTTTGCTTATTATTAGTTCAAAGGCTACTCTTTTACATAATACTCAAATATAAGAAGAGAGCAATATCACTATTTCCAAGAGTCCAAACTAGAATAACTCTAATTAAATGCCTTTCAAAGACAATTTCACTTGCTCCCTCTAAGAAAGTTCACAATCCTCATCAAGTTTCTTCACAAGAAGGTATGACATCTATACCTCAATCAACCAATTTAATATGATAAATTGTTAAAGATGGTAAGAATAATATTCATCTTAATTTCTTTTTCCCCCTCTATGTGCTCAAAACTATGTAATAACATGTATGAACAAATAGGTAGAAATTATGCAAGTGTAATTTATAATTATCAACTTTAAAGTTTATTTTTTTTTTCTTCTTTTTCTCAATGATAATTGGTAATAAGCATACAATCAAAATAATTAACTCTTATTATTATTTTTTTGTTGAATATACATGGTGGGAAATGTCCATAGAAATGTTTAGAGATGAAAAAAGATTGGAATTAATATGAGCTAAGTGATTCATTCATATTAATTTTTAATTGATATTTTAAAATTTTTTAATTAGTTTCAATTTAAATTCAAAAATCCATTAATTGGGTTTCATAATTTTTCTTCCATACACACACTAATATTAAAGAATTAATATTTTATTAAAATTTTGGATTTGATTGCAAATTTATGTTTTATTTTATGAAATAAAATAATTAATAATACATAGTTTATGAAATATAATAAATAATTTGTTTATATGATAATTTTGTTAACTACATTCTTTTATATTTTATTTTATAAAATAATTTAATAGTTAACAGAATTAAAATATTATTAATTTCAATACATTATTTTTTTAAATATTATAATTATATTTAACTAATTTTTTAAAAAATATAAGTTTAAGATTTGTCGTTAAAATGAATATAATAATATTGGAGATTATTAAATAATAATAATTTAATGTAATCATAGATAAATGCTTATAAAAATATATTTAGACATTGAATCATATCAATATTATTGTTTTCTTTGAAAAAAAAATTATTCTTAAAATAAAACAAATCATAATTAATAATTATAATAAGTAATTATATTATAATAAGTAATTATAATCATATTAACATCATCATCATTTGTTTCCTGCTTAACATAACATCTGTCTACTAAAACAAAATAGAATAACAGATATGTAAGTAACTATTCGGAGTACTAGAGTATTTTAATAATACAGAATAATATAAAATTTATTATATAACTAAATAATAAAATATAATTTACTGTCGAAAAAGAAAAGGCAAGAATAACTCAAATAAAATTTCTTCACGTACTTAATCTACAACTTGGAAAAATATAGAGAGATAGAGGTGAGCACCTCAATTTAGTGAATAATAAAATCTAATATACAAGCCTGTTGTCTTAGAATCATTCTACATAAAGCAATGTTTATGTAGCATGTCAAAGAGACAATTAATCAATCATATAATCATCCAAGGTGGGAATTAGTCAATAAAAAAAGAAACTCTAATCTCAATATGTAGAGCTGACCCCTTTCTTAGCTCTGTTAATTTCAAACTATACGTCATAGTAAGACCAGTTCAAACCCGACCTTTTTTCTCTTAACAAAAAATATATGGCCTCAGTGAGATCAGCTCAGACTTGTCAAACATCATTATTATAATCATGTAATAATTGATATCATATCTCTACATAGTCATAAGTCATCCTATTCTCGTCCAAGTATCCACATGTAACTGGTAATAGCATTCATAATGTAATTTTCACAATCATATGCTAGAATGTTTTTGTACATTCATAGTGCATAATTATATACTTATATATAACATACAATAAATGCAATGCATATTGAGCAATAAGACATATTAGAAAATATCATTTACAAACTAGACGAAACCTAACTTGCTTTCATCTTGGATTGTGACTCTAGCACCTAGAAAGATGCTTCGAATGCCAATATTGGATGATAGAGAAAGTACATTATGATTTAGATAATTTCAACCTTAACCCTTAAAACTATACTCAATGGCTATAAAAATTCTATTTTAATTTCAACAAAAATTTTCCTATAACTAGGACATTCGCCTACAACAAAAGAAACAAGCACTTTTAAAAAGTCTGTAAGGTTTACAACAATCAACATCTCAATGACCCCATCCTAAATCTCTAAACTCAGAGAACATTATAATCATCTCAATCCTCCAATCATATAAAATTGTAATTATAAAACATCATCATTTTCAAGAAAGATTTTAGCTCTTTTATATATATATATATATATATATATATATATATATATATATATATATATATATATATATATATATATATATATATATATATATATATATATATATATATATATAAATACATACATATATATATATACATATGTATATGTATACATTCATGTGTGTATATATATATATATATGTGTGTGTGTATATACACACACACATATATATATATATGTGTGTGTGTGTGTGTGTGTGTGTATATATATATATGTGTGTGTGTGTGCGCGCGCGTGTGTATCTGTATATATATATATATATATATATATATATATATATATATATATATATATATATATATATATATATATATATATATATATATATATATATATATATACATAAAATCCTTTCAATGATTTATTTGTACAAGTAAACTCCAATCTTTTAATAAATCTTTAATTTAAATTATAAGCCACAAACATCAAGGTAATTAATTACAGCTCTATTAAAATAATGACGTGGAGGCTATTTCAGAGACATTCCTGAGTCATTGGGACAAGCAGCAATCCAAGTACAAAAAATACTAACCCAGGCCAGCTGCGATTTTGGGTCTTATAAATATGCGATTCAAAAGAAAACGGGCCACCAGTTCAAAGTCATCGCCTTTGGCGATGAGCGATGTCTTTTTTGGCCAAATTCCTTCGTTTGGGCCTCTAAAATGACAGTTTTTCCATTTATGGAAATTTTATATTTTGTCATAAGTCTTGATATTTAACTCTAATTTAGGCGCTGTTTGTGGCGTCCATTTTTTTTAATTTTCTATTTTTATTTATAGTAACATTGTAATCTCGCCATTTATGACAGTTTTGTACTTAGGGTTTTGGGCCCCTTATTTAGACTCTTGTTTTGGCCTGTTTGAGATATGAAATAATTTCAGACATACTTTGAAATCCTAAAATTGGATTTATCCTTTTTGCTTACGCTGCGTCAGGTGGTATCAGAGCCTATGACGATTGCCAGTAGTCTTCGTAATGGTGTTTAGGAGGCCAGAGCCCCAATCCTTAGGGACAACGCGCTGCAATGATTAGAGCAGCATTTAGAAACATATATAGAGCAGCAGATTGATTGCAAATTCTGGCATTTTGAGGAATGCTTTGATGCAATCGTAGATCGTTTGGATGCTATGGGTATCGACATGAACCGAGATCGGAACAATGACAGAAGACGAAGAGTCGAAGCTACTCGTGGTAACCCTATCGAGAGACTTATCCCTGTCCATAGGCCGCCAGATATTGAGATTGATTCTAAGTCTGAATATGAACAAGAGTTTGCAGGAGGTCGGTATGATAGATATGGTGGGAATGGAGATCAGGGTCAAAAGGATGATTATAGACAACGTAGGGTTGATAGAGAAGATAGGGATTTCCATTTGAAAGTTGACATCCTTAGTTTCAATGGAGGTTTAGGCATTGAAGATTTTTTGGATTGGATAACAGAGATTGATAGGTTCTTCGACTATATAGAGATGCTTATTGAGAAGCGAGTGAGACTAGTGGCCTGTTGATTGAAGAGAGGTGCTTCTGCCTGGTGAGAAAGAACCCAAAATAGGATATTACATGAAGGCAAGGGACGAGTTCGCACTTGGTATAGAATGAAGAGCTTGTTGATGAGGGAATTTTTGCCTCCAGATTATGAGCAGATCCTGTTTCAAAAATACCAATGTTGCCAGCAAGGCAATTGTTTAGTCCATGAAGACACCACAGAGTTCATGAGGCTGTCTGAAAGAAATAACCTAACTGAGTCAGAAGGGCAGCAGGTTGCCAGATACTTGGATGGCCTAAAACAGTGATCTGAGACAGAATTGGTGTACAATTTGTGCAAACCCTAACTGAGGCAAAAAACATAGCCATGAAAGCATAATTGATGCAGCAAGAGCAGAGTAGAAGGAACTTTAATAGTTATAAGCTTACTGGTGTCTCTGAGAAGGCTATTATAATAGACCAAGACATTACTGGGCGTACTGACATTATAGCAACAATCACTATAACAATGATTAAAACCAGGGGGACAAAGCTGCAAGCAAGCGAGCAGTGAATGAAGGGAAAGACAATGAGGTGCAGAAGGCAGCAAACCCTTATGCCAGGCCAACGGCAGGGAAGTGTTTCAGATGTAATCAACCGGGACATAGATCTAATGAGTGTCCTCAATAAAAAACTGTCAATTTAGCAGCTAGAGAAGACGAGGATGAGGAATATAATTATAAACCAGATGGTGAGGAGGAGGATTTTGAGGACCAGGAACTAGAAGGGGCCACCTATGTAGTACAAAGGATGATGCTCACACCAAAGTGGGAAAGGGAGTCCCAGCGCCACCAATTGTTTCATACTCAGTGCATTATCTTTGGTAAGATATTAGCTGTTGTTGTTGATAGTGGTAGTATAGAGAACATCATAGGGAAAGAAACAATCAAAAAGTTAGGAGTGTCTGTAGAGAAACATCCAAACCCTTATACTTTAGGATGGATTAAATTAGGAGCTGAAAGTATTGAAGTGACTAAGAGGTGAAAATTGTCTTTTTCAATTGGGAAATATAAAGATGAAATTTATTGTGATGTCATGGAAATGGATGTGTGTCACTTGCTGTTTGGGAGGCCTTGGCAGTATGATGTAGATGCTCAACATTTGGGGAGGAGTAATCAATATAGACTGGTGAAGGATGGAGTGAAGTACATATTTTTGCCACTAAAGAACAAGACAGAGGGATCAGCAGTAAAGAATTTCTTAACCCTCATAGGGAATTTTGAGGCAGAAGTCAAAGAGACCCAGATGATTCATGCCTTGATTGTAAAATAAGTCTATGAGGAGGAGCTTGAGTTGCAAGTGGAGGAGCTCCTTGAAGCTGTGAAACCTTTGCTTTTAGAATTTTGAGATTTAATGCCAAATGAGGTTCCAGATGGCCTGCCACCCATGAAGGATATTCAGCACCATATAGACTTGATGCCTAGTGCCAGCTTGCCCAACTTGCCGCATTATAGAATAAGCCCGAAGGAGAGCGAAATCCTAAAAGAGAAGATTGAAGAGTTGCTACGGAAGGGGCATATTCGCAAGAGTATGTGTCCCTGTGCTATGCCTGCCTCACTGACTCCAAAGAAGGATGGCAGTTAGAGGATGTGTGTGGACAGTAGAGCAATCAACAAGATAACTATGGGTTATAAGTTTCCCATCCTACGTTTAGATGATATGTTGGATCGGTTGTATAGGGCCAAGTGGTCTACAAAGCTAGATTTGAAGAATGGCTATCATCATATATGAATTAGGCTTGGAGATGAGTGCAAGACTGCTTTCAAAATAAAGGAAGGCTTGTATGAGTGGTTGGTAATGCATTTTGGTCTTTCAAATGCTCCAAGTACATTTATGCAGCTTATGAATTAGGTATTGATGCCTTTTATTAGTAAATTTATTGTGGTTTACTTTGATGATATCTTGATTTATAGCAAGACCGAAGAGGAGCATTTATTGCAGTTGAGGGAAGTACTAACAGCCTTGCAAGAGAACAAATTATATGTAAACCTTAAAAAGTGTAGTTTCCTTACAAATAAAGTACTATTCTTGGGATATGTTATTAGTGCTTATGGTATCCAGGTTGATGAAGCCAAGGTTAAAGCAATCAAGGACTGGCCAACTCCCAAGACTGTCTCGGAGGTTTGGAGTTTCAATGGGCTGGCCACTTTCTATAGGTGCTTTATCAAGAATTTTAGCGCCATTATAACACCAATCACTGAGTGTATGAAGAAAGGCAAGTTCCATTAGGGGAAAAAAGCAACAAACAATTTTGCCATTCTGAAAGAAAAATTATGCACAGCCTTAGTCTTGGCTTTACCAAATTTTGACAAGTTGTTTGAAGTTGACCATGATGCAAGTGGAGTAGGTATAGGAGCAATACTATCTCAAGAGCACAGGCCTGTATGCTATTTTAGTGAGAAGCTTAGTAATGCAAGGCAGAAATGGAGCACCTATGACAAAGAATTTTACTCTGTTGTATGAGCTCTTAAAACTTGGGAGCACTACTTAGTTAGCAAGGAGTTTGGGCTCTATTCAGATCATGAAGCACTAAAGTACTTGAACAGCTAGAAGCGGATCAACAAAGACATGCATGCTCGGTGGTGTCAATTTTTATAACAGTTCCCTTTTAGGTTACATCACAAGTTAGGGGTGCATAATATTGTTGCAGATGCATTGAGTTGAAGAGATGGTCTATTAGTTACATCGAGCCAAGAAATACTGGGATTTGAGTAGCTGAAATATTACTATGCTAATTATGAGGATTTTGGACAAATTTAGGAGACTTGTTCTGGTGAGCAACCTATGTCTGATTTTTACATCCAGGATGAGTATTTAATGCATGGCAACCAACTTTGTCTTCCTCGCACTTCACTGAGGGAGAAGGTAATTCGTGATTTACATGGTGGACGGTTAGTAGCTGTGAGGCCTCGCCCGAGCATCTGCCTGGTCCACTAGAGAGAACTGGGATACTCATTCTAGTTTATACTCACAATGAAACCCTCGGGTTCAGATTTGGTTGATTTTAAAAAATGATTTTTGGGAGTCCCCACCCTAATTTATTTTTAAATGGGAAAATTAAGGAAAAACCCAGTTGACTCCAATTCATTAATTTTAAATTAATTTGCTCATGGATAAAATCACTAGTCTCGAACCAGGTTGAGTTCGGGGACTAAGTTTTTGGTTTTAGATAATCTAAATTTGACTATTAAGTTTAATTTGACTTGAAAATTGGATTTCATGAATGACATTTATAAGATGATACTAAAGAAAATGCATGAATATGGCAAAAAATGAATACATGGTGAAAATAAAAGATTCACATATTAATTAAAAAAAAAAAGGGAAAAGAGATTGATAGAGATTTAGATTTGAGGTTTGGATTTAAATTCCAAATGTACCTATGTACCCCATTGAATGGGGAGCAAAACCCACGTAGTTCATTTCACAATTAAGTAGAGGGGTTTAGATGTTGATCATATTGATTGATTTGATTTGGATTTGAGAGGAAAATGCTGATACCTTGACTTTTGGTGGTGGAGGGTTTTACCGGATTAAAGTTCTATTTTATCGAGACCAGATGATTGGATTGATTGGGAGATTAATTAATTAATTAAAAAGATTAATTAACCAATTAATATGATGAAAAGGATAGAAGGATTAATTAATTAAAAAGATTAATTAATTAATTTGGATGAAAAGTGGATTAAGAAAAATGATTAATTTGATTTTGGAAAAAAGTGATTAATTAATTAAAAGGATTAATTAATTAATTTGGATGAAAAGTCGATTAAGAAAAATGATTAATTTGATTTTGAAAAAAAGTGATTAATTAATTAATTAATTTTAAAAAAAGAGTTTTAGTTAATTAAAAAGATTAATTAACTTGGTTAGGGTGAGATAATTAATTAATTAAAAAGATTAATTAATTAATTAGAGAGTGGTTGGAGGGAGAATAAGAGAGGAATTAGTAGATAACTATCAATACTAATTCAAGAGATGTATCTTAGAATGAAGAATGAAGGGGGTATTTATAGGAAGAGTGGGTGAGGGTAGTTTAGAAAGTGGAAAAGTGAAAAGACTAAAAGGGTAGAGCTAGAAAAAAGCTAAAAAGTCAGATTGGGAGGTATTTTGGAGACTACAGGCGGGCAATCTAGGCAGCACCACCGGAGGCTTGGGCGGCGCCATCGAGCCTCTAGGCAGAGCTAGCAACGCCGCCGCCCAGACAGTCAGTGGCACTATCGGCTGTTGACGTGGCACTCCTTTTTTTTTTTTTAGATATTATTTGTTGGTATGAAGTTTGGGAATTTTGGATATCTGGTAGCAATTTAATTGAAGGCTAAAAAATTTTCTTTCGGGGGTGCTGCCCCCAAACCCCTGCTTGCTAACCAATTATTGAGACTACCGTAATAGCTTTACGTAGCGTGTTAAATTCAGCAAGTGCTAAGGCTGTGGTTGGATGATGAGGGTGTAAAATTAAGAGTTCATAGTCGTCTCCTTATAAGAATTGGCTTTGAACAAAAGGCGATTCTAATGATAGTGAACGTTGGGAAGAGGTGCCATATCAGACTCTGGGCTTGTGTGTTCTTGTCATATCCTTTGGAAGGAGGATCTCTAGGATAAATGAAACTCTATTAATGGCTATCTCTTCAGCCTTGACGTTGGTCACGAAAATGGTCTTGGTGAATTTCGATTAAGGCTATCTGTCGACCTTAATGCTAGAGATGAAGAATGTTTAAGGCAAATCTCAATCAAGGCTATCTATCCTGCCTTAACGTTGGAGATAGAGAAGGTTTGGTGAATTTTAATCAAGGCTATCCATCCGGCCTTAATGTTGGAGATAGAGAAAGTTTGATGAATTTCGATCAAGGCTATCTGTTCGGCCTTAATATTAGAGGACAAAGAAGGTCTGAAGTGAATCTCAATTAAGGCTATCTGTCCGGCCTTAATATTGGAGATAAAGATGATCTGAAGTGAATCTCAATTAAGGCTATCTGTCTGACCTTAATGTTGGAGGTAAAGATGATTTGGGATAAATCTCAATCAAGGCTATCTGTTTGGCCTTAATGTTGGAGGTAAAGATGATTTGGGATAAATCTCAATCAAGACTATCTGTCTAGCCTTAATGTTGGAGGTAAAGATGATTTGGGTAAATCTTAATCAAGACTATTTGTTCAGCCTTAATGTTAGAGGTAAAGATGATTTGGGATAAATCTCAATCAAGGCTATCTGTTTGGCCTTAATGTTGGAGGTAAAGAAGGTTTGGAGTAAATCTCAATCAAGACTATCTGTCCAGCCTTAATGTTGGAGGTAAAGATGATTTGGGTAAATCTTAATCAAGGTTATCTGTTTGACCTTAATGTTGGGAGGTAAAGATGATTTTGGACAACATAATTTAGTGAAAAGAGAGCCTTGGCCTATGGCAAGTCGGCTCGTGAGATTCTGATAAGATTTTAGTAGAGGAAGAGCCTCAGCTTATGACGAGTCGACTCGAAAGATTTTGATAAGATTTTAGTTATGCCAAAGAAACTTAGGCTTCTGGACGTAAGGGGTTGGCCCTTTCAGAAGGCTCAAAGTAACTTTGCTGGGAGTAAAGGGACTCTAGAAGTCATGCTTCATTGATTAGATCTGGAAAGGGACCATTTAGCTTTAAAGAGACATTGGTCAGCTTTAAGAGGTATCAGTCAGTTTTGAGGAAGTACTAGTTAGCTTCAGGAGAGGCTAGTGAGGCTATTGGCTCGGCTTATGTATGATGATATATGATTACAGATGATTGCATAGGTGCTGCTACACAGATGATACATGTATGTTTTAGAATTCATGGACCTTTTGCTTGACTCCTATGCCATAAATGATTTATGGTGATGCTTATAATGCATGATTGCATGGATGCATAAGGATGGATTCACACATTTGCTTTGTGAATGCAATTTCTCATGTGACTTTTGTGTTTTGCGGAGTCATGCATTTTCGGACTAAAAAACTCAATAAGGTTGAGAAACTCAACTTGGGTTAGTATGGAAAAATTGCCATGGTGGAATTGTGAGGAGTTCGAGGGGTTGCTTCAGATTTTAGAATCTGGTGGCCTGCGGTTTTTATTTTGGTGCTGCTGAGGAGGAGCTGTGCCTATTCCAGAGAGATAAGGAATGTGTCTTGGGTACGACTCAAAGGCAGCTTTGGTGGTGCTAGAGTTCAAAGTCTGGCATTTTTTGAATTTTTCAGAGTTTTTGACTTGCCTCAAGATATTGCAAGTTAGATGATAGTTGGTGATGGTTAAGTGAATTTAACCACAATTGAGAAGTTCCATGATTCTGGTGACCAGGGGGTATGATGGGTGCAGAGCCTCAACATGAGGGCCTTGATTTTCTACTTGAGTGTCAATTATGGGTTTATTAATTGGGATGATGCCATAGTAGTAGATGGAACAGAGGCATTTTTGTGGTTAGAGCTATGCTGGCAAAGACATTGATGAGCCTCAATTGCTTTGTTAAGGATTTAGAGAGATGAATTGTATTGCTAGTTATTTTTCGGTGAGAAAAATTTGTCTATTCTTATCCTTTCTAGTTTGGGTGCTTTGTGGATGTTTGTTTGAGATTTTGGGTTATCTCGAAAGCATGGCTGATGGATCATTTTCAGGTGGTGGCCCCCATTTTTTAGTCTGCACATGCCTTACTGAGACTCAGTCAAAGGTCGGATAGGATGATTGCTTGCAACTTGCCCCCGGAGGACATTTTTAGCACTACCAATAGTAAAGGGTTAAATCTTTCATGACTGAAGGCTATGGGTGTTGAGTGGTTTGCCTGTTGGGCTTAGCTTGAATGCTTTCAACTAAGGATGAGTGTCCTGAGGCAAGTGAGGCAGACTCAGGGTATGCCCCCATTTTTTCTTTCTTGGAGTTTACGCAGATCACAACTCCCATTGCTAAGCTATCAGGTGATGGCTAGTTGAGGAGTTATCATGCTGTTTATTTTGGGATTTCACTTAGGACCATAGAGATGTATACTATGTAGTTGATAAAGGTGGTTTGGCCAATTGAGAAAGACTACCAAACTATCCTACTGAGAGGAATAGAGGATGAAGTAGTTGAGGAAGGAGAAGCTATATGAGGAGCCATTGGTAGTAAGAGGACTGTAGCATAGACAGAGGAGTGACTCAATCTTTGAAGGAGACTCAAGGATCTACTAGAAGTGCAACATCACAGATTGCAGTAGTGACTCAAAAAAAGAAGATTGCAATAGACTTTGACTTCGATGAGGATATGAGAGATTTACATCTTAAGAGGTAGATGAATACTAGCTAGACCATAACTTCAGACATGACCTTTTTTTCTCTTTTTTTTTTTAAAGTAATTACAAGTTGACAAGACTACACAAAATAGGATAAGCTATAGACAACAATGAAAGGGCTATCCTTTATAATGGGTTTGTATTTTGCAAGATTTGATCATTACTAAATGAGACATCTTTTATTTTTGCTCTAATTTCTGCCTAAGCCGCCCTTTCAGATTTTTAGCTTAGAGAGCATTCTCTCTTTTTTTTTTTTTTAGGCAAAAGAAACAAGTGAATGATGTATTAGACACAAAGAAAATGAGAATGCGATGCAAATAAAATATTTTGTATAATGATTTGGACCGCACCCGAGTTGGGCTGCCTACATATCCCTTACATCACTTTTCCATCGATTTTTTCTTTTAGGGAGAATAAGGTCCACGTAGTTCTGATTATATATGCATGAGAAATAGAAATGAAATGTAGATGTCATCTTCAGATGATGTATCTTTTCAGCTGATTCAGGTTGCCAGGATGGGAGAATTCTCTTTCGGCCACGTCCGTGAAGATAGTGCCTTTGTCAGATAGGATCTTCCTATTTTGTCTTCATTCTCCATAGCTTCTTCTCGATAGGCTTCTTGTAGGTCGAGATCTTATAAACTGTGATGTTTGGAGTATATCATGTCCTTGTCTTTATGCATAATAGCTCATGATCTTTTTCATTACTGTCATATAGATGCAATGTATGAGATTTTTTTTTTATTTTTTCCTCTGTGCTATAATTAGTTGGTTCTTTTGCCTTTTTCATCATTTTTTTGTATTTTTTTATATTTTTCATTTCATTTTTTTTTGTTTTCTCCTTTTTTTTTTTTTTTTTAAGATGTCCCATTTAAAGATGAATCAGAAAAAATTAAAGCAAATTAGAAAGTTTAAACTTTTTATTACCGATAAAAGTCCCATCATGAGTACATTAAAAGATAAGCCTAGAAGGCGAAATACAAACTCAGAAGGACAAGATCTGACAAACTCAAAAAGAAAAATTTAATAGAAAATAAACTCAAAAGACTCAATTGACTTAGACATGAACTCATATGACTCGGACATAGACTCGGAGGACTTGGATAAGGGCACAGCAACGCTGGCACTCTTCTCAAAATACCCATTATTGGATGAAGCTTGACATGGTCGAGTGTAGTCGGTGGTTTAGAAAAGGATAAGTGGTGGATCTAGACTTTGGGTTTAGGAGCAATGATGTCTCCATTGTCAATGAGGTCTTGGATTTTATGCTTCAAAACCCGGCATGCATCAGTTTTATGCCCTGACCCTTGATGATAGTCGCAGTACTCATTAGCATTATAACCTTTAGGCAAGGAGTTTGGAGGAGGTTGTGGGTCCAAAGGCCTAACCAGATTAGCTTGTAAAGCTTTCTTGTAAACGATGCTAAAGGGCATGCCCAACTCAGAGAAAGTCCTCCTTATTTCTAACTTCATCGGTTGGTGATAGGACACAACATTTACCTCTCCCTCTCTTTAGGTGGTGTTGGTGGTGTTCTTGTGATACCTAGAGGATTCATCCTTGATTCGTCCTGATTGAATCAAATCCTCGATCTTAGTGGCGGTGGCAATGAGAGCTTTGAAACTAGGGAGGTATTGAGTTTGCAGATGAGCCTGATATTGGGGAAGGAGGTTCTTGACGATGATATTAATTTGCTCTACTTCAGATGGACGGTTCACCATTTGAGTTGCTTTTGTCCTCCATATTGTAAGGAACGCGGTGAAGGATTATCTTGGCCCTTGTTTGGTGGTTTCCAAATCTCGACGGGTGATATCCACCTCGATGTTGTAGTGGTATTGCTTGACAAATGCATTACATATGTCATCCTAAGTCTTCTTGTGATTTTTGTCGAGGTCTAGTAACCACTTAATAGTAGCTCCAGTCAATGACTATTGGAACAACTGAGCAAGGAGCTCGTCATCCACACCAAAAGGTCTCATAGCACCCACATACATCTTGAGATGAGTTTTAGGACATGTGGTGCCATTAAACTTATCCATAACCGGCATTTTTAATTTTTGGTGGAACTCATGCATTTGGGAAGAGAGCTAAAGAGTCGACATCTATCATGTCCTCGTGCTTTTTGATGTTCTTGAGCATTTTTTCCATGACCTCAACTTTCTCCATCAATTTCTTAGCTTCGGAAAAGCTAAAGAAATCTCTACTTTGAGAATGATTTGTAGTGGGAGAGGGAGTGGTTGTGTTTAAGACCATGGTAAGAGAGGTTGGAATCTCAGGTTCTTTCCCTTTATTAGTAAGATTAATAATGGGAGGAGTAAAAGTAGAGGCATGGCTAGTCTCGGCTTGGGCAAATGCAGGCTCAATACGAGCAGAAGGGGGAGTGATAGTGGCATTGGTCATTTCCTTGACCTCATTGATGATGGACTGGCATTGGGAGTTGAGGGCATCAGTAAAGGTGGCAGACTGGACATTGAGAGCATTGGTGAAAGTTTCAGCTTGGGTCTGAAAAACGAAGGTGAGTACAGCTTGAAAAGTTTATTCTTGTTTCTTGAAGAGGTTGGTGAAGAAAGCGCTCATGGTATCTTGATCAAAGTTGACTTATTGGCCATTAGTACCTTAAAATAGAAAATAGACAAAAAAAAAGGGTAAGAAAATAGAATTGTGAAAGAAAGATGGCATGAATGTGAAGGTGTGTCGGGAAAAGAATTACTGCCACGTGCTTAGTCACCGGGTTTATATGTTAACAGGGTGAGTGTGTGAGGTGTTTTTAGGGTAACGAACAACCGGTTTGGGTCTTTGAGGTGTTTGAGGGTTTACCTTGTCGAGTTATACATGATCATGGCGTGATACATGCTAAAAAAGATTTCATGAACATGCAAGAGTATCGATTATTATGGTATATGGAACCTAGGGTCAACGTTAGGTCGACTACATGCATAAGGATAAAGGGTGGTTTGATTTAAGGGTCCCGTCCCACTAGAGCATCGATATACCTAATCACATGTGAGGCAATGAGCCTCACATGGGTCTAACAGTACTGATTGCTCGTTACACCATCGAAATGATCAAGGATTCGTTGCGGGGTGGAATGCTTTTGCTATCTCCCAATATACTCAAAGAGAGTTATCGAGCCAATGCTACTTGTCATCCAAAAGTTTTCTTAAAGCTAAGGTTTAGGCAAGGAGCCTTTGTTATGCAAAGTGATGCATGAAAGTCAAATTATACTTAATAAGCCAAAAGGAGATTATTTTGGAAAAATTTTCCTTAACCAAATAGTAATCCTCTTATTTTTCTTTTTATTAAAAAAGGTAGCAACCAGTCCCCAGTGGAGTCGCCAGCTGTGAGGCCTTGCCCGAGCACCGGTCTGGTCCGCTAGAGGGAACAGAGATACTCATTCGGGTTTAGACTCACGATGGAACTCTCGGGTTCAGATTTGGTTGATTTTGAAAAATGATTTTTTGGAGTTGCTACCCTAATTTATTTTTAAATGGAAAAATTAAGGAAAAACCCAGTTGAATCTAATTCATTAATTTTTAATTAATTTGTCTATGGATAAAATCACTAGTCTCGAACCAGGTTGAGTTCGAAGACTAGGTTTTTGGTTTTAAATAATCTAAATTTGACTCTTAAGTTTAATTTGACTTGAAAATTGGATTTCATGAATGACATTTATAAGATTATACTAAAAAAATGCATGAATATGGCAAAACATGAATGCATGGTGAAAATAAAAGATTCACAAATTAATTAAAAAAAAAAGGAAAAAGAGATTAATAGAGATTTGGATTTAGATTCCAAACGTGCCTACGTACCCCATCGAATAGGGATTAAAACCCACGTAGTTCATTCCACGATTAAGTGGAGGGGTTTAAGTGTTGATCAGATTGATTTGATTTGATTTGGGTTTGAGAGGAAAAGGCTGATACCTTGACTTTTGGTGGGTGAAGGGTTTTACCGAACCGAAGTTCCATTTTATCGAGACCGGGTGATTGGATTGATTGGGAGATTCATTAATTAATTAAAAAGATTAATTAACCAATTAATATGATGAAAATGATAGAAGGATTAATTAATTAAAAAGATTAATTAATTAACTTGGATGAAAAGTGGATTAAGAAAAAGGATTAATTTGATTTTGGAAAAAAAGTTATTAATTAATTAAAAGGATTAATTAATTAATTTGGATGAAAAGTGGATTAAGAAAAAGGATTAATTTGAATTTGGAAAAAAGTGATTAATTAATTAAAAGGATTAATTAATTAATTTGGATGAAAAGTGGATTAAGAGAAATGATTAATTTGATTTTGGAAAAAAGTGATTAATTAATTAAAAGGATTAATTAATTAATTTGGATGAAAAGTGGATTCAGAAAAATGATTAATTTGATTTTGGAAAAAAGTGATTAATTAATTAATTAATTAATTTTAATTTTAAAAAAAAGTGTTTTAGTTAATTAAAAAGATTAATTAACTTGGTTAGGGTGGGATAATTAATTAATTAAAAAGATTAATTAATTAATTAGAGAGTGGTTGGAGGGAGAAGAAGAGAGGAATTAGTAGATAACCATCAACACTAATTCAAGAGATGTATCTTGGAATGAAGGATGAAGGGGGGGTATTTATAGGAAGAGTGGGTAAGGGTAGTTTAGGAAGTGGAAAAGTGAAAAGACCAAAAGGGTAGAGCTAGAAAAAAGCTAAAAAATCATATTTGGGGGTATTTTGAAGACTGCAGGCAAGTAGTCTGTGCGGCACCACCAGATGCCGGGGCGGCGCAAGTCGGCGGCGCTGCTTGCTGCTAACGTGGCACTCTTTTTTTTTTTTTTTTTTTTTTTAATTATTGGTTGTTGGTATGAAGTTTGAGAATTCTGAATGTCTGGTAGCAATGTAATTGAAGGCTAAAAAATTTTCTTTCGGGTAGTGAGACCATAGTAACAGTTCCGTGTAGCGTGTTAAATTCTGCAAGTGTTAAGGCTGTGGTTGGATGATGAGGGTGTAAAATTAAGGGTTCACAGCAACTCATTTGGGGCGAGATAAAATAGTTGCAGCAATCTGCAAACGTTTCTATTGGTCACAAATCCTAAAGGATGTGACCAAGTATGTTCAGAGGTGCTATATGTGTCAGACTGCTAAGGGACAGTCTAAAAACACTAGGTTATATATGCCTTTACTTATTCCTGAGAACATATGGTAAGATCTGTCTATGGATTTTGTCTTGGGCTTACCTCGCACTCAAAGAGGTGCACATTCTATTTTTGTTGTTGTTGACAGGTTCTCCAAGATGTTGCACTTCATTCCTTGCTGAAAAACTTCTGATGCTGTCAACATAGCCAGATTATTCTTCAAAGAAATAGTTTGCTTGCATGGTGTGCCAAAGACCATCACTTCATACAGAGACAACAAATTTCTTAGGCACTTCTGGCGAACTTTATGGAGGCTATTTGATTGAGCCTTGAATTTCAACAGTACTGCTCATCCTCAAAAAGATGGACAAACAAAAGCAATCAATCGTACCTTAGGAAATTTGATTCGCAGTATCTGTGGGGACAAACCAAGGCAGTGGGATGTAGCATTGTCTCAAGCCGAATTTGCCTATAATAATGTTATTCATATTGCTATTGCCAGGTCTCCTTTCTCTGTTATCTACACTAAGACGCCACAATATATTTTGGATTTAATTCATCTTCCTAAAGATGCAGAGAAGAGTGTTGCAGCAGCTTATATAGCTCAACAGTTGATAAAGGTGCATTAGGAAGTTAAGTAGAAATTAGAAGCAGCCAACCAGAAGTACAAGAAAGCTGCTGATAAGCATAAGAGGAAGCAAGTTTTTTCTGTAGGAGATCTAGTAATGGTGTTCCTTGAGGATGAATGCTCTCTAATGGGTACTTATAGCAAGCTTCAGCTAAGAAAATATGGCCCTTACACTGTTAGCAAGAAGATAAATGATAATGCCTAGGTCATTGATCTTCGCAAAAATATGGCTATTTCGAACACTTTCAATGTAGCGGATCTGTCATCCTACCATTCCTCTAAAGAACCACTGTACCCTGATCCAGAGTCCAACTCGAGGACGAGTTTTTGCCAAGCGGAGGAGACTGACGTAGAAGCTATTTTAGAGACATTCTTGAGCCATTTGGACAAGTAGCAATCTAAGTACAAAAAATAATAGCCCGGGCCAGCTGTGATTTTGGGCCTTACAAATATGCAATTCAAAAGGAAATGGGCCATCGGTTCAAAGTCATCCCTTTGGCGATGAGCGATGTCATTTTTCGGCCAAATTCCTTCATTTAAGCCCCTAAAATGGTAGTTTTTCCATTTATAAAAACTTTATATTTTTGTAATAAGTCTTAATATTTAGCTCTAATTTATGCACCGTTTATGGCGTCCATTTTGTTTAATTTCCTATTTTTATTTATGATAATATTGTAATCTCGCCATTTATGGCAATTTTGTACTTAAGGTTTCGGACCCTCTATTTAGACTCTTATTTTGGCCTGTTTGAGATATGAAATAATTTCAGACATACTTTGAAACTCTAAAATTGGATTTATCATTTTTGCTTACGCTGTATCAAATAATATAAAAATCATGTAAATAAATTTGATAAATTACTATTTATGAAACTATGCGAGAATTTAAAATGAACTTAATTTCATTCATAATATACATAAAATTTTAGCTCAATAAATTAATAAAAGATTATATAATTTCAAATTCATCAATTCACTCAATAAATTAATGAAAGATTATATAATTTCAAATTCATCAATTCACCGAGAACATAAGTTTAATTCGAACTCAGTTCTTACCTAAAATAGATACTTCAAAATTTTGAATTCATTTACAAAATTTAAATTGGTTAAATACTCAATTTAAAGATAGTATATAAAATTCATATAAATTCATAACAATTGCAAATTCATGATTAATTCAAAACATTTCACACTTAAATTCTTTCATTAATTACTTTTGATATTCAACTCAAAGATCATACAGTTTATATAACTAAATTCGTAGAAATTCCATACAAATTATAAAATTATAAAATTCATCAACATAAACACAATTCATATATATACATTTATCGGTATATGCATATGTTGTTTTTAGTTATTGGTAGCTTCCCATAGTGCAGTCTCTAGTTATTCCCCAGCTGAAATTGTTGGCACAATTCTTTTTATCATTTTCTATCTCAATCGGTACACCCAGCCACATAACTATGGTTTTATTTCTTAGTAATCCAGTGGCTTAGCAATACAATTGGGATAGCCTCTTCCATCCCACAAATCTTCCCACCTCAATGCAGTCGTTTAAACCTTAGACCTCTAAATTGGAAACCCAAGCGCTAACTGCGGGGCTTATTTAGGTATCCAGGGACAATAGTCAAGGGAAAATTACATCTCTTGGGCTAAAACAGGAGACTATACTATAGATGATGTACGGTATTATTTTACTGATAGGAAATTACAGTGGACAATATTCGACCTCAGCAGGAAAATTGGTGGTTGGATTTTGGAGTTCATTTTGATCAATTGCTTTCCATTAGCGGTTAGATTTTGGAGGTCAGTTTTATTTTTTGGTCAATTGCTGTCAGTTCATTACATGACAGGCTGAAACTATTATTTTTACAATTACCATTACCAATTTTTTCAAGGTTTTTTTTTTTTTTTTTTGGTGAATGCAAACTAGGCGAAACTTGAAAACATGACAAACAAAAAATTCCACTCAACTCTTTGTTATTAAAATTATTGAACTCTTAAATTTAAGCATTTAAATTATTTTATTTATGAAATGTTTAGTATTGAATTTTCAATTTATGGAAAATTTTTTACTACAGTGAGTGTATATACCAATTCAATAAGACAAGAACGTATAAAATAAAAAAGGAATTTGTATCTTTTTATTCAGTAAAAAATATACAAAAAAAAGTCATATTTAATAAAATATATCACCACTCGTTGATTTTGTGTATAAGATAAGTCTATATATCTTATAGATGCAAGAATTTTCCTTTTTTTTTTTTTATTTTTTTATTTTTTTTATTAAAGATTCTTAATGGAAGGAAACTGTAAAGGCTTAAATCTTTGACATGCATTTTTTATTAGGTATTCTAATCACCATACTACTAAATTTGTTGGCTCCAAAAGTAGCTTTGAATTTAATAAACTAACTTTACAATACAAATAAAAATGAAAAGGAGTTATTGAAAAAAAAAAAGTTGAAAAATACTTTACCTTTATGATCGAGATAAATTTGATCAAATAAAAGATAATGAATTTGAATTGTGATTTATGTGTAATATTGATGCAAAGATGATTTAAGGATGATCTGCCTTTTGAAGGTTTACATGTGAGATATTTATAGACAATTAATATCAAAGATACATAATTAAATAAGAATTTCTGAATTGAGTTGAATTCGGATTACTCATGTACGTATCCAATTTGGAATTAGATAGCAAACTGTGAGCTAGGTTAGCAATTTGAATCCTTTATAATCATGGAATTTTGAACACCTTTCCTTTTAATATTAGGAAAAATAGGAACTCCTATATGATTATCATCAGAAGGCCCCCTAGTTCGATTGAGTCTACTGAAGAATGGACTTAGGGAGTAGATAATTTTATAGTCTAATGTACTTTGTTGACTAGGCAATTCGCTTCACCATTTGAAGCTAATTGGGACAGTTTGCCATGTGCTTCACCTAATTCGCTTCATCATATGTTTCGTTGATCATGCTTAAATAATTATTGAAGCCCCTATTATCTTCTTTGAGGACTTTGAAGCTTATTAGCTTGAAAAATCCTGTTTTACATACAGAATTTAGATAACAATAATAATTTTCCTCACTTAGAGGTCTTTAATAAAATATATCTCGTTAATTAAGAGTTTTTGCCTAGTAGAACAGGGTCTTTGACTCCTTTTGGACTTTTGCCTATTTTGCCTTGCGGTCTTTCACTTGGCCTTTCCTAGGCTTTTGCCTCACAACCTTTCGCTTAGTGTTTCTTAGGTTTTTTTTTTTCCTATTGGACTTTCGCCTAGACTCAATTTGACATTTTTGCTTTCTTTTAGCGGCCTCGTCGGTCTTTTAAGCTAGTCTCAATATGTCTTTAGTGTTTAGTCTTATTGTCTTTTAAACTAGTCTCAATAGGCTATTTTGACTCATTTAGAGGAATTTTATTTATTTGATTGCATTTTTATTTCAACAAATAATATTGCAAATTTAAACTAAAGCACTAAAAATATAAAACTTATTTGGAATGGCGCGATCGGTCTCATAGATTACTCAATATAATTTTTAGATCCAAAAGTGGAGCTAAATAAACTGCTTTTTTGTAGTTTGGTTGACCGATTTGTAATATTTTAGTGCACATTTGGAATGGAATTTCGATAAACTAGTTTCATAATTGAGAAATACTCGTGGAATGCAAAATTCTATCTATTGGAAGCTTCACCGATGCATGGGCCCACTTGCTAGAATTTGTGACTGATGGCTAGTGACGCGGTGAGCTTTGGAGATGGGGAAGACACCGTTAGACTCGGCTTAAAGTCAGGATGCCAGATCTATGCTTCAATCCCCATAAATCTCATTTGGCAGAAAACGGCCTTGGAACATTCGATAGGTGAATTTTTTGATCTCTTTCCTTGGTAACAGGTTAGGTGCATGGTTGTGAGGCCTCGCCTGAGCACCGGTCTGATCCGCTAAGTGGGATCGAAATACTCATTTGGGTTTGAACTCACGATGGAACTCTCGAATTCAGATTATTGATTTTGAAAAGAGTCACCACCTTAATTTTATTTTGTTTGGGAAAAGATTAAGGGAAAAACCCAATTTGACTCTAATTAATATCCCAAAAAAAATATCACTAGTCTCAAAACTAAAAAGGATTTGGGGACTAAGTTTTTGATTTATTTAGAAAAATGATTAGTTTGGCAAATTTAATATAAAATGACTTAAAATAAATTTCATGAATAGTTTACATAATACATGAACAATTATATAATACATGAATAAACAAATTCATTCAAAGCGAAAAAGCAAATAAAGTAAATGAATTAACTTTACAATTCAAAATCAAAATAGGGGATACTTCCTCTAGCCCTATTGGTTATAGGGAAGTCATACATTTCCCAAAATAATTCTAAAGTAATTACTAAAGAAAAATACTGCAAAAGAAAGACAAAATCAATATTATAATAAAGAAAACAAACTAAAAGCAGATATCATAGAGAAAAGAACTATTTATAAAGTAACATACAAAAGAAGGAATATTTCTTATTTAAATTGGATTTGATGCTTTAAATAAGCAAGCCTATGTATCCCTTTGAATGGGAATCAAAATCCACGTAGTTCACCCTTTTTGAGAAGGGGTTAGTTTAACCTAGCCATTTTATCATGTTTCAGTTCATTGATTGAAAGGTGAGTTAATTGATTAAATCATATTGATTACCAAGTTGTTAATTAGATCAGGTTTTAATTAACAAGCACATATATCAATTCAAATTGCATACCAAGTTAATTAAATCAAATTCTAATCAACATGCCTCAAAATAATGAAAGAAAATGATAAAATATGTAAAGCAAAGAAATAATAAACGAAAAGAACAATTTAAGCAATTCTAAGGAAAAAATAACAAAACAGACAAACAAAACAATATAAAACAAAAGAAACACTAAAAAAAAACAAAACAAAAGAAAATAAACACCTTACGAAGACAAGACTTGGGGATGTAGGGTGGATGAAGTGGATGAGTAGATCGCAATTCCATCTTCTCAGCTCGGCAAAACGACAATCTTAGAATGGAGACTCGGACGGAGTTATTGGGACCTCCTCATACTGATTTGAGGAGAGCTACCTCAAAACGAGCACCCAAATAAAATAAAATTTTAAACTAAAAAGTTCATTTCTTTCGGACCAAACCTTAAAAAATGTTGATTGCTTTGAAATCAATTAGTTTGATTAAGCAATTCTGTGTGTGAAAAAGAGGTAAGGAAGCATTCCTTTTATAAGGAGAGAGTTGGGAGCAAAAATGGTGAATTTTCAATGTGGAATTCGCTTCCCAACGCACAAAATCACATAGGACGCTTCAAGAACTGCACACGGCAACTTTAAGACTGCACGGAACTGTGAACCCTCAAATTTGCACTTTTATGATCCGGCTGCAGCTTGACACCTACTAAGAATATTGCGCTACGCATACGGTAGTCCCGCTAGCCGGTTAGCAGGCAGGGGTTAAGGGGGTAGTGCCCTTTGCGGGGTACGGGGCAGCGCCCTGTTGAAAAATAAATTTCCAGAATCTTTCACCTTCAGTCAATTGTTTTTTAGTCACGAACTCATAGAATCAAACCCAGCTCAAATCAAAACTGAAATGGACCAGCAATAGATGAAAAAGTAGGAAACAGATTAAACTAGCCAATCAGCGCGTGCGCGGCACACCGCCTCTTCGAGCATGGGCGGCACAAAATTCATGCCGGCGGCATGGGCGGCACGCCCCTTATGCCACTCAGACGTCCGGCAAGCCACCGGTGCCGCCCGTGCCACCGGTGAGCTTTCGGTGCCGCCGTTCATACCACCAGTGCCCTCCTCAGCAGCTTTATAAATAGTGCCTCCTTCTAGCTCATTTGGGGGGAATTCCAAGGCAAAAATTCTCTATGATATTGATGTACTTGTTGCTTTTAGATTCAAAATCTAAGTCTTTTGAATTCAAGGTGGAGTTGAGATCCGAAGCAAGGCTCATTCCATTCGTCTGAAAATTAAGAAAAGCAAAGGTATAATCCCCTTTTCCATTCTCAAAATTCTAAACTTAGATCTAGAATTATATTTAGGTCTAAAACATAAAATATCTAAAATTTACTAATTTAAGAATCAGAATTAAATTAATAAACAAACCAACACTTTTTTCCAGAACCCCTCATTCACAAGAAGGAAGAACTGCTTGGGGTTTAATTCCTATTCGATAGGATACGCAAGCTGCTATTCTGAAGGGCATCAACTCCAAAATCTTTTTATCAATATTTTTTTCTTTTTATTTTAATTTATTTATACTAATATTTTATTTATGATCTTATATTAGTTTAGTTGGGGAATATATGCTTTTCCTAGTACCCATAAGGGCTAGAGGAAAGATCCTCTTTATTTCAATTGTTTTGATATTGTAATAATTAAGTAGGATTTATCTTGCCTATTTATTTACAATTGTCATTCCATCTCATCATATATATATTTGTTTCATTCATCATTATATTTTTGTTCATGCATACACGAAAATTCCTTTTTTAAGAGTTATTTTACAATTTTAGCCGAACTAAAGAAAAATACATTTTTTCTCAATTGTGTAATTACCAAAACCTAATCCCCGAGCCCTCTTTGGTCACTCACGGATTGGTGCATTTTCCATTAGGACAAAATCAAATCATTTTTGGAGTCAATCAATTTGGGTTTTCTTTAATTTTCCTAATTAAAATAAGTAAATTGAAGTGGCGACTCATTTTTCAACTTTCAAAATACAAAAATCAATTTTTTGAACTCACAGCGAGTTCCAATCGTGGAGTTTCTCCCGAAGAGCATTTCGATTCCTCGGCGAATCGGATCGGTGCTCGGGCGAGGCCTTACAGTTGGCGACTCCATTAGGGATTTAAAATCTTTTTCAAATAAAAGATAAAGTGGATTACTTTTGGTAAAATATCAAGTTTGGCTTTAAATGCAAAATAACTCTTTCATGCATCATTACATTGGACTTTTTGTACAAAAACCCTAGCTTCCTAGGAAAACAAAGGATAGAAAGTAACATCGAGTGGACAACCTTCCTTAGGTCTGCTTGCCAATAGTGAAATCATCCAGCCCACGATGTATCCTCTAATCCTTTTAGAGGTGTAACGAGTATGCACGTACTATTTGACCCACACGAGGCTCATTGTCTCACATGTGGTTAGGTATATCGCATCTCTAATGTGATGGATTGCCTTTAAACCACCCTAACCCTTTCATGTAATGACTCATAAAACTTTCCTTTAGGATTGTATGTACCATAATACTGAATTTGGTATGTCATTATCATGAAGTCTTTTCATTCATGTATACATGCATGGATAGCTTGAACTTTATGAAGAGTCAAAAACCTATCCAAACACCTTTACACCCAAAGCCCATTGTCCACCTAAACCCTATGGTCAAAACCTAAAGCCCATGGTCCACCTAAACCCATGGTCAACACCTAAAGCTCAAAACCCATAGTCCACCTAAACCCATGGTCAAAACCCAAAACCCATGGTCCATCTAAATCCATGGTCAACACCTAAAACCTAAAGCCCATGATCTACCTAAACCCATGATCAACACCCAAAGCTCAAAACCCATGGTCCACCTAAACCCATGGTCAACACCCAAAAATTGAAACCCATGGTCCACCTAAACCCATGGTCAACACCCAAAGCTCAAAACTTATGGTCCACCTAAACTAATGGTCAAAACTCAAAATTCATGGTCCATCTAAACTCATGGTCAACACCTAAAACCCAAAGCCTATAGTCCACCTAAACCCATGGTCAACACCCAAAGCTCATGACCTATAGTTCACCTAAGCCCATGGTCAAAACTTAAAGCCCATGGTTCACCCAAACCTATGGTCAACACCCAAAGCCCATGGTCCATCTAAACCCATGGTCAACACCCAAAGCTCATGACCCACTGTTCACCTAAACCTATGGTCAAAATCTAAAGCGCATAGTCCACCTAAACTTATGGTCAAAACCTAAAACCCATGATCCATCTAAACCCATGGTCAACACCCAAAGCTCAAAACCCATGGTTCACCTAAACCCATGGTCAAAACCCAAAACTCGTGGTCCATCTAAATCCATGGTCAACACCCAAAGCTCATGACCCATGGTCAATACCCAAAACCCATGGTTCACCTAAACCCATGGTCCACCTAAACCCATGGTCAAAGCCCAAAACTCATGGTTCACCCAAAACCCATGATCCAGTCTTATCCAAACCCATGTCAAACTCATGGTAAAAATAAACCCAGCTATGGTACCCTCATCCTTTTCCATAATTCTTATCCAAGCTAAACACTAACCTAGCCCAAGCTAAACACTGATATAGCTTCATCTTTCATAATTCTTATTGAAGCTAAATACTAAGCTAGCTTTCATCTTTCACAACTCTTACCCAAGCTAAATACTGATCTAGCTTTCATCTTTTATAGTCCTTACCCAAGCTAAACACTGATATAGCATTATCCTCAACCATCCTTACCAAAGCTTTAAATATTGACTTAACATCATTCTTATCCTTACCCAAACTAAATGCTGACTAGGTTTCATCTCTTACATCATTATCCAAACCCATGGCCCATCTAAGCCTATGATCTAGTCTAACCCATTATCCAACTATTACCAAACCCATGGTCCACCCAACATCCAAATCCATGGTACATCCATACCCAATCACAAAACCCATGGTCATGCTATCCTTAAGCCTATGGTAAATCATTCATAAATCACAATCCCAATCATCCAAAGCTAAATTCTGATCTAGCCACCCCAAGCTACAATCTGATCTAGCCACCCCAAGCTAAATTTTGACCTAGCTACTCAAAGCTAAAATCTGATCTAGCCACCCAAAGCTAAAATTTGACCTAGCACCCTTAGCTAAATACACACCTAGCTAACATCATACACCTCTACCCTCATCTTTACTCATACACCGTCAACCTTACCATAAGACACTGTCATCTATTGTCATTAAACCTAAGATCCTTTGGTTTGTCACACCTCCCCATAACCCTTTTTTCCAAAGCTTGATACTAACCCAGTTCCTTTTCCCTTTCAAAGAGGTTAGCAAAATGTCTGTTGCTGGAGATGAAGTCACTGCTATCAGAGCTGATAAAATCTTTAACGAGCTTCTTGTTAAGCTCTCTGAACAACAAGAGACCCGATGAAGAGGCAAGATGCCTATTTTCAAGACCTGCTCAAAGCCCAAAGGAGGGCCATTATGGAAGATGTCTGCATCTTGATGGAACAGACTTCCTTGGTCCAAAGCTTAACCGACCCAAAACTACTCAAATCTGAGCCAAAACTCGCTCCTTATCCTGTTTATGGATTCACTTCCAGAGCTAATTCCAAAGACAAAGAGCCTGCAAACACTGACACCATCCCACCACTACTTATTCTATCACCTGAATTCCTCAGAAACAACTCACTCTATCAACCTATGATAGTTCAACCACCAAATTTTCACCCCCTACTCTCACTTCCCGACCTGCGGACCCTTTCCAAAGGAAGAAAGTCAACCCTGAAATCAAAGCCTTCATGGAAAAAATGAAGCACATGGAAAAAATGCTAAATAATCTGAACAAGAAAGAGAACCTGGTTGACACAGGCTCCCTGAGCTTATTTCCCAATGCAAGAGTTCCACCAAAGTTCAAGATGCCAAATTTGGATAGATTTGATGGTAATATTTGCCCCAAGATCCATTTAAAAATGTACATAGGGGCAATGCATCCTTTTGGTATCAACAATGAGCTCCTTGCTTGACTCTTTCATCAAACCCTTATGGATACTGCCCTAAGATGGTTTATTAACATGGATGGTACCCAAAAATAGACTTGGGAGGACATTTGCAAGGCATTTGTCGAATAGTACCACTACAATATTAAAGTGGACATTACAAGAAGGGATTTAGAAACCACAAAACAACTTTCATATGAGTCCTTGTCCATGTTCCTTATAAGGTGGAGGGCTAGAGTTGCTCAAATGGTAAACAGGCTAATCGAGCAAGAACAAGAAGATGTCATTGTCAAGAATCTACTTCCCGCTTATAAAGCCCATTTGTTGACACAATACCTACCCACCTTCTAAGCTTTAGTAACAACTGCATCAAAAGTTGAAGATTGCATCCAAAGTCAATCATTTCAAGCTAAATTCTCCACCACCAACCTGAACAGTGATGAGGAATCTAATTCTAACTCAACCCCACCTTACCTCAATCCTAGAAGGCATGTCATGGAGTAATTCAAGTTCAGCTAAATCTGACCTGTCTGAGATTGAATTCCAAGTCTAAACCTGAGTCCAAGTCTGAATCTCAAAAGTCTAAGTCCAAATCTGAGTCGAAGTCTGTCTTCTTATTTTTCTTTATTCTCGTCAACTATAGTGGTTCCTTATGTCATCTTGCAATAAAGTTTCCTTTATAGTAATACACATACATTTTCTTTTCGTCTTCCTTGTTTAGTCTGACATGGATGAGCCATAAAAAAAGAGAGAACAAAATAAAAAAAAACAAGAAAAAAGAGAAAAAAGGAAAAGAGGAAAAAAGAGATTAATTAAACCCACCACAATTAGCATAAATCAGAATTTGAGGTGCTCACAAATCAGCTATCGCTTCATCGGCTCCTAATCAAAGAAGGTCAAGTAATGGACCTCTCATTAAACAATTGAAGCACAAAAAGCAAATCAAATGGAATTACCTATTGCACATTAGGTAATCAAACAATGCACCTCAACAAGTGCAATAAGTTCAGAAAAGACCTTTGTCAAATCTAGAATTCAAAGGCCAGAGCCCCTCAAAGCAGCAGCCCAAATCATGGTGGAATATTTTCTCCTAAATGCAAGCTCGCTAAGCTGAAAACCTAAAAAGGGTGACTTAGGCAAAAGTTAGAGCTGAGAAAGAGAGGGGGAGAGAGAGAGAGGAAAAAAAAAAAAAGCTCATCCAAGTCATCTTCCCTTATGTCTGAAGTTGTCAAATCATCTTCAATCAATCCATCATCCTTCCTAACTAGAGGTTTATTCTCTAGGGATATACAATCTTCTATGCCCTTATCCTATAATAGGGGCATGTCTTCCTAGGTCGTCATCTGTTGTTAATCCATTTTGTCGCTTAGCTCAAAGAGCTAAAGCACAATCCCTCATACATATCTCCAGTCTATCACATCCTTATCTCTCATTTAGAAGCATGATCCCCAATTTATCTTTTTCCTCTAGCCCTTTTGCCATTCCTAAGGGCTCTTTGTTTCAACTAGTGCAATCTATAATTAAGTGTCACTCCAAAAGTCTCTTCAATCTCAAACAACAAGAAAAGCTTGACTTGCTCTTTTTCATGATTCATGCTATAAAAAGCAAAATTATACAACCTCTATGATTCTTTTCAGAAGTTTCAGCCTACCTTCAAAACCATTCTCAAACTTTATAAAATCATATTGCTCCATCCTAAGCCTCATTGGAAAATCATACCATATACCACCTATTCCTTGGCATAATCTCAAAATAAGTAGAACCAAAATTCCTAAGTCTATTAGGGCTTATCATCTTTAAATCTAGTTTCCTTGGCAAAATCAGAAGTCGAGGCACATCTCCCAAAAAGCCTTCATCAAGAAGCCCAAATCCAAAAGCCTTCATGAAGAAGCCCAGACCCAGAAGCCTTCATTAAGAAGCCCAAATCTAGAAGCCTTCATTAAGAAGCCCAAATCTAGAAGCCTTCATTAAGAAACCCAAATCCAAAAGCCTTCATCAAGAAGCTCAAATCCAGAGGTTTCAACCTACCTTTAAACCAAGAAGCCTTTGTTAAGAGGCACATGACCCATAAGCCTTCACCATGAAGCCCAAATCCAAAAGCCTTCGCTATGAAGCCTAGATCTAAAAAGCCTTCTCCATAAAGCCCAAGACCAATAGCCTTCATCCTAAAGCCTAAACCAAGAAGCCTTCACCATGAAGCCCACTCCCAAAAGGCCTTCATTTATGAAGGTCATGATCTCCTTTAAGGCAAAATCAGACTAAGCCTTTCAAATGGATTTCTTAACCAGGCCTACCCTCCTTAGCCAAGACCTTTCCCTACAAGGACTAATCCTCAACTGTAACTTTCAATGGGTAAACCAAGTCGAGCCACCCATGTTGACATTCCCACACCCCTTGTCTTTCAAAGATATAACCTTCTCTAACACCAAAGCTGAACAGATAGTTTTGATCCCAATCCTTCTAACATCAAAGCTAAACAAATAGCTTTGATCCTAGTTTTTAGCTTTGTTCCTATTCCTCCTGAAATCAAGACCAAACAAATAGCTTTGATCTTATTCCTCCCAACACCAAAGCCGAACAGATAGCTTTGATCCCAATCCTTCTAATACTAAAGCCAAACAAATAGATTTGATCCTAACTTTCCCAACTAGTAAGGACGAATAAATAGCTTTAATCTTATTCCTCCCAACACCAAAGCTAAACAGATAGCTTTGATCCCAGTCCTTCTAATACTAAAGCTAAATAGATAGCTTTGATTCTAACTTTCCCAACCAACAAGGCCAAATAGATAGTTTTGACTATAATCCTCCCAACCACCAAAGCCAAACAGATAGCTTTGATCCCAATCTTCCCAAACATCAAAACCAAATAGATAACTTTGATCATAATCTCCCCGAAAGTAGGGCCGAACAGGTGGCCTTGCTAAACCAATTTGAATTCCCTAGGTGGACTAAATCTCCAAATCTTAAATTCTAGGCAGAACAGATAGCCTTGATTAAAATTCACCAAATCATCTTTACCTCTAACAATTAGGCTGGACATATAGCCTTAATTGAAGATCACCATGACCATTCTCACATCCAAAGCCAAAGTCAAACCAATAGCCATTGACAAAACCTCATTTCTCCTATGGGCCCCCTCCCAAAAGGTTCATATCCTTATACTATATTTGTCCTTCATAAGGTTTAGTTTGTACAAAGCATGAATGTCCTTATAAGCACAAACAAATATCACAAGTCCAGAGTCTGACAAGGTATAACCCAGGTTCTGACATGGTATAGCCTATAATCTGACATGGCAAAAAAATATATAAGCCAAAAATTTGATGTTGCAAGAGCACAAGCCCAAAGTCTGATATGGCATCTCTTCCTAGGGTTCACTATCATCAGAATTGCCTTTTGCTTAAAACCAATTATGATGAAGGGGGCAGCTGTGAACCCTCAGATTTGCACCTTTATGATCTGGCTACAGCTTGACACCTACTAAGAATAGTGCACTACGCATAAGGTGGTTCCGTTAGCCGGTTAGCGGGCAGGGGTCAAGGGGACAGCGCCTCGTTGAAAAATGAATTTCCTGAATCTTTCATCTTCAGTCGACTGCTTTTCAGTCACAAACTCATAGAATCAAATCGGGCTCAAATCAGAACTGAAATGGATAAGAAACAAATGAAAAAGTAGGAAATAGGTCAAACCAGCCGATCAGAGCGCGCGCGGCATGCCTAACGTGCCGCCCCATGGCGCTGGTGAGCTTTCGGTGCACTGCCTAGATGTCCGGAAAGCCACTGGCGCCGCCCGTGCCGCCGGTGAGCTTTTGGTGCCGCCGTCCGTACCGCCGGTGCCCTCCTCAGCAGCTCTATAAATAAAGCCTCCTTCTAGCTCATTTGGGGGGAATTCTAAGGCAAAAATTCTCTCTAATATTGATATACTTGTTACTTTTAGATTCAGATTCCAAGTCTTTTGAATTTAAGGTGGAGTTGAGATCCGGAGCAAGGCTCGTTCCATTCATCTGAAAATAAGTAAAGGTATAATCCCCTTTTCCATTCTCAAAATTCTAAACTCAGATCTAGAATTATATTTAGGTCTAAAATAGAAAAGATCTAAAATTTATTAATTTAAGAATCAGAATTAAATTAATAAACAAACTAACATTCTTTTCCAGAACCCTTCCTTCACAAAAAGAAAGAACTGCGTGGAGTTTGATTCCTATTCAGTAGAATACGTAAGCTGCCATTCTGAAAGGCATCAACTCCAAAATCTTTTTATCAATATTTTTTTTCTTTTTATTTTAATTTATTTATATTAATCTTTTATTTATGATCTTATATTAGTTTAGTTGGGAAATGTGTGCTTTTCCTAGTACCTATAAGGGCTAGAGGAAAGACCCTCTTTATTTCAATTGTTTTGATATCGTAATAATTAAGTAGGATTTATCTTGCCTATTTATTTACAATTGTCATTCCATCTCATCATATATACAACTGTTTCATTCATCATTATATTCTTGTTCATGTATACACGAAAATTCCTTTTTTAAGAGTTATTTTGCAATTTTAGCCAAACTAAAGAAAAATACATTTTTTCTCAATTGTGTAATTACCAAAACCTGATCCCTAAACCCTCCTTGGTCACTCACGGATTGGTGCATTTTCCATTGGGATAAAATCAAATCATTTTTGAAGTCAATCAATTTGGGTTTTCTTTAAGTTTCCCAATTAAAATAAGTAAATTGAAGTGGCGACTCATTTTTCAACTTTCAAAATACAAAAATCAATTTTCTGAACTCACAGCTAGTTCCAATCGTGGAGTTTCTCTTGAAAAGCATTTCGATTCCTCGGCGGATCGGACCGGTGCTCAGGTGAGGCCTCACATGAACTCATAGAGCAAAGTGTTGCTGCATATGACCTATGTCATTTTGCATAGAGCCTATGCAGTTTCGCCAAGCCCTGTGCGATTCTGTACAGGGTCTATGCAGTTTCACACAGGGTCTGTGCGATCACCGTGAGATTGCCACCGTTTTTGACTCCATTCTCATATGTTTCAGCTCTAATTTAAGCTTGGTTTGATTCTCTAATTTAAGCTTGGTTTGATTCTACAGATTTATAATCAAGTACCGATTGTCTGGAGGTGCAAATTTGAAGGTTCACAATGGTGGGTATCAAAATGAAGCTTGAGCATAAAGGAAGCCAATGGAATGAAAATCACTAGGTATGAAGTTGTGGATTGGCCCAAAATTGCCTCGGAAGCTCTAAGCTTTGGTGAGGCTTCGATCGACAATTGGGCCTGCTCTGGTGATGATTTGCCACAAGTTTGGTGTGATTGAGGTTACCAGCGTCTAAGCTCTACAATGGAGGCGGCGTGTTCGTAACTATTGGCTAGAGGCCGAGACTGTGATGGCAAGCATGACTTTCTCTCTCCTCCCTCTCTTTTCTCTCTCTTCACGATTTTCAATTTCTGTTGCTCTTTTTTTTTTTTTTTTTGCTTGATCCAATGGTGATGATTTCCAATGAAAAATTGGTCTAGAACTGTTACTTGATAATGGGAGAAAATTTTGTTATAAGAATGGTTGAATTTGGTGAAAATATTGAACTAGGGACACGGGTTTTTTGTGTTGTTCCCCACAGACGACTCCAATTTGATCGAGATAAATTCGATAAAATAAAAGAGAATGAACTTGAATTATGATTTATGTGTAATATTGATAAATAAAAGAGAATAAACTTAAATTATGATTTATGTGTAATATTGATGTAAAGATTATCTGTCTCTTGAAAGCTTACATGCGAGGTATTTATAGACAATATCTTTAATGCATAAATTAGATAAAGATTTCTAAATTGAGTTGAATTCGAATTACTCATGTACGTATCTATTTTGAAATTGGCTTAGTAATTTGAATCATTTATGATAATAGAATTTTGAACACCTTTCTTTTTAGTATTGGAAAAAATAAGAACCCCTATGTGGTCATTTTTTATTTTACATTAAATAAAGAAAGAAATCCTAATAGAGACCTAAGAAACAAAAAAAAATAAAAGGAAACAAGTTAAACAATTCTATCTTCCAAATTTTAAAAATTGAAAAGTCAAATCAAACATAAGTAACTATAATTAATATCACTACCATAGATATAAATAGAAACAAATTAAACTAAAATGTGTATTGTATATTTATCATTTTATGATTTTATAAACTTAAAAGTCATATAGTTAAATAGTATTAATCTCGACTCACAAGAAAAATAACACAAACTAGTTACAGAATCAAATGTATCCTCAATAATGAAAAGATTATAGCACTAAAACCTAGACTCAAGAGATAAGGACAATCAAAATTCATTTATTTGCACCTTTTAGAAAATCAGAACATGTATATATACATAGCCTTAGACTACATTCTTAATTTTAAAAAATATGACAACTAGGATACCACTCATATATTCAATCAGAAAAATAGATTTCAATCTTGCTCTGACAATACAAACAAATCCAACAAAAAGAAATCAATATGTCCTCAGTCACCAAAACTTAATGGGAAAAGATACATAATTATAACACCAAGACCCATTTTGGCACAATGATTAAACTGCCAGTAATAAATATTTTGATAACCAGACTTGATCAAACATATAAGAACCAACCTATCCCAGGAACATGTAGAAATAAATATGTAATTTTAAACATCAAGCCTTAAAATATACTCAAAATTAAAATGCCAAAAAAAATTATATTCTCTAGTCAGGCCCAGTTTGTATTAGGAAATTATATATAAACCATTTTTATAATCTAACAACAATGCACAAATAATACCATCAATCTACCAACTTACGTAAAATAATTACAATAAGCTCGGCACCCATTTTTATTTAACAGACACACATGAAAATATAAAATTAGACCCCTTTTTAATTTAACACAGTCATGTGAAAATAATAAAACAACGAAATAAACCAAACAGAAGCTCATTTACTAAAAAATCTATAAAAATTATTTTTGTTATTTCATATTTAAGCCCAAATCAAATTCAAAAATTAAACCAAAGAATAAACACATAATGAGAGAGGTAGGAAATATTACAAATTCATAGATGAAATCAATGATAGCTTCAATGAAGCTGAACTAAATCTATTTTTGCTTTTTGCCTTTGAATACTAAAATGGACTAACAACACGAAAATGGAAATATTATCGATCTAGAATATAGGACAAATTAACTAATCTAATAACAGTTGTTCACCCAGAGAAAATCAAAACCAAAAATGAAAAAAAAGAAAAAACATTATCAATCCACTGACAACCAGCACCAAAAAAGGACAGAGAGAGAGGTTATCAGTAAGGGAGTAAAATGGGTCAATTTGTGAGAGGGATAGGAATCAGTAAGTTGAGACTAATTAGAAAGCATGGGTCTTTGAGAGAGATGGTGATTAACGAGTTTGTTTGGGAAAGAGGTGGATGGTGTAGAGAGAAAGAGGTGTCTAGGTTAGTAAGGGTGAGTGATAGAGAGAGAGAGTGTGTGAGTTTGTGAGTCAGTGTTTAGGTTGAAAAGGAGAGATGGTAAGCATGGCTTACTAAGAGAGGATGAAGAAGAAGAAGGGGTGAATCTTTATGATGCACTTTGAGACTTCAGCCTTGTAGTCCACTAAAACCACCTACTTGTTGGAGAAATTTTTATAACATTAGACACATGGTGGAGGGTAACAACAAAGCCTCAAGATTCAACTGAATGGGTATTCAAAGAAAAGTAAGGATTTTGTGATTTGTTTCTTATGGTAATTAGGAATATAGAAAAGTAATAAGAGAGAGTAGATGATTAAAAGGTAAAATTATAAATATGCACTAAATAATAACATTTTCCCTCAAAGCTTCACTTTTTCTCTTAATTTTAGGGAAAATAAAAGAAAGAAAATATATTATATTTTCTTTCTCTTTTTTATTTTCCCTCCGTTCCCACACAGTGGAAAGTTAGATTTCATCCTTATTTTTTATCTATATTTTCTTTCCTCTCTTATTTTCTCTCAATACAAACATAGGGTAAGAATCGTTCTTTGATACCCAAGTGATATGATACCATCTATAGAAGTAATGTAGACCATAGTATGGATTGCAAGAAATTTCAATCCTTTACTTAATAAAATCTTTCAAAAAATAAAAGTCTAGAAATTTTAATTAATTAAATAGTGTCAGATCTAATTAAACTTATTAAATATTACTTGCCCTAAAGATCCCTAGATAAGAAAAGAACCTAAGAATAGGAACTCTCCTGAGTGAGCTCTCTCTTTAGAGTTAATATCTATTTCCATTTTATTCTACTAATTTTTTTCCATACTCTTTCTACTAATCCTTCCTCTATTTCTTATCTCATTTAAGTCTATTTCTTTTCTTTTAGTCTTATATCTTTATGTCTCTTTCATCTCATTTAAGGAAGGGAAAAAGGGTTGTTAGTTAGTTAATATGTAGGAGGACATGGATAATGAGCTTGAGGGGGTTACAAGAGCTTATTAATATGACTCAACAACTTCAATGTAGAGATCAAGCTATTCAATTAGTCTCAGACATAACAAGTAGTAGAGATGGGTCCATATTTATTATGCTGGTTGGAAAAATCTTATCTCCTAAGTCAATGAGTTATAATATGGTGAAAATGGCCCTTCATAAATCATAGAAATTAAGCAGAGGTTTTAAGGTTAAATGTAAAGGTGAAGAAGTGTTTGTTTTTGAATTTCATGATGAAGATGATAAGAAGAAAGTCATGGAAGACACACCAAGGTCAGCTAATAATCTCATTATATTAAAGAAATGGCTTCCTAATATAGCTCTTCGTTAGATAGATTTTTCAAATAGCCCATTATGGATCTAAATCCTAAGGCTTCCTCCTAATCAAATTAACTTGGAGAATGCTTCCAACATAGGGCAATATTTTTCCAAGTTTGAAGAAATGGATGAAAGGAAATAGGATCACATAGATGGGAGAATACTGTGAGGATTAGAGATCTGGTTAAAGTCATAGATCCCTTACCATTAGGATTCTAGATTAAAAAATCAAAGGATACATTCAAATGGGTTAAATTTAAATATGAAAGTTTGTTAGACATATGCTACCTTTGCAGGAAACTTAGACATACTATTGAGGCATATCCTCATAAAGAGGAGGACCATTACAGAGGAGCTCTTGAAGCAGAGGCTTTGAATTATACAGCGGCAATATGAGATCCTTTGGAAATAACTCAATTGCTAGATTTTGTAAGAACATAAAGAGTAGATAGAAGGAATGCTAGGGTGCAACATGCTCAGGCAACTGATCTTATATAGAACATGTAATTTTGTAACTTAGCTAGGGAAAGTCATATGTTAGAGATAGAGGTGGATATTAAGGAGGTAAATCAAGCTGGTTCATTTCAAAGTCTAATAACTGTTATTGATAGTAACAATATATGAAAATATAGCGATGGATATCAGAGGATTTGGGTTACACTCAGTATTGTTAATCAATTATTAGGGCTTACTCAAGTTCTAATTCAACACCTAACTAATAAACACATGGATTTTGAACTAAACTTGAGAGCTTTAAAAGGCATTAGGCCTTTGTAAAAAAGAAATGGGCTAGGAACTGAACTTGGATGTAGTAGAAGAAGTAGAGGTAAAAGGCTAAAAAACCTACATGGTTTAAAAGCCCTTTATACCCAAACCTTTAAACTCCTAAAAAAGCATAATATGGCTTATAAGGTTCCAAAGGATCTGAAGAACATAGGGCACAATTCCTAATATGTAGGTCTAGTTGAATCACAACAGTATGAAGTTAACTATGCAGATTTCTTCAAATAAAAAACTTAAGAAGAACTTGAAGTTATTAAAAAGTAAGAGGGGAAGGTGATTACAGTGGTGACAATAGCAAAGAGGATAAGAATTAAGCATCTTGCTAGAAATCACTCTTATGATGTCAGTAATAGTAGAGAGGCAAGAGAATGTGATGGGAGACTCTGTTGCTTTAAGAATACCTAAGCTATATGATTAAAGTAAAGAAGAAAATGGTGAATCAAATTTTTCAACAACTGAAGGTATTAGTGGCTTGCTTAAAGCCACCAATGAGCAATGAGGCAGATTATGTGGAACTTTCAAGGTTTAGGATGACCCTTCACAGTCAGTTATCTGAGGGATTCATTGAAGTCCCAATGCCCAGAAGTGCTATTTATCTGTAAAACTAATAATAACACTAATTATTTAGAAAATTTAAGAATGAAGTTCAAGTTTGATGAAACTAATTTTGTGGAACCTATAGGTACAATTGGTAGGTTGCTATTATGCTAGCAAAATTTTGTAGAGATCAAAGTAATTAGCAAATCACATCATTTCATTCATGTCCATTGCAAGAAAAAAGATAGAGGACAAGATTGATTTCAAGCCTTTGTATATAGAAACCCCTACAAAAAGGAAAAAGTAGCAATTTTTGAAGAATGGCTTCAACTCAAACTGAATGGGAATGCTGAATGGGTGTATACATGTGATATGAATGCTATTTTGAACAGCAAGGAGCAAATTAAGGAAAGACATGTTACTGAGAATAGTACAAAAGCTTTTAAGTCCTAGATTCATAAGGCTCAATTAATGGATTTAGGATTCAAAGGGCCTTATTTCAAATGGTATACCAAAAAAAAAAAAGAAAAAAAAGAAAAAGAAAGAATGGGAATTTCATAGAGACTTGATCGAGTCTTAGCAAATATTTCTTAGAGAATCTTCTTTGAAGTAGCTCAAGTGTTTCATGGCAAATTGTAAGATCATATCACAAGAGAAAGAAAGGAAAGATATTTAGGTTTGAAAATAAATGGTTTCTTAATTAGAACTGGAAATTAATAGTTGAACAAGCTTGGAGTTCATGTCTTCAAGCTCATTCTCTAAAAAGGATGGAAAAAAAGTTACAAAAGTATGCAAAAAAGCTGTTATAGTGGCATAAAGAAGAAATCGGGAACTCTGGAGAGAAAGTTCAAAGCCTTGAGAGCCAATTAGAGAAACTATATGAGGGCTAGCTATTAAAAGGCAAAAAATTGAAAGAAAAGCATATCACAAAGGAATTAAGTTTGCTATGGCAAATAGAGGAGCAATTTTTAAAATAGACGTCTCACACTGAATGGCTAAAAGAGGGAGATAGAAATACTAGATTCATTCATGCCTCAGCAATACAAAGGAAGATTAGGAACTTAATATTGAGACTAAAAGATAAGGAAGGGAAATAGATGGAGGAAGAACAAGCAATAAAAGTAGGATATCACTTCCTTCTTCTTTAATATGTACAAGACTAATGTTCATTAGCATACAGTTTTAAACAAAGTGAAAAGAGTGGTTTCAGTGCAAATAATGAAGCTTTATCAGTTTTATTTAAAATGAAGATAGTTGTTTTAGTGTAATGAAGCTCTATCAATCCTAATACAGGAACAAGAAATCAAGGAAGCAGTTTTCTCCCTTTGAGGCTTCAAGGCACTAGGACCTAATGTTTTTCCTGGAATTTCTACCTAAAATGCTGGTCCATAGTCAAAGATGAATTACTTAAAGCTGTAAAGCATTTTTTCAAACAGGTGACATGCCAGAAGCCATCAACAAGACTTTCATTGCATTCTCTCTAATTAGGTATCTCAATTTTGCTCTATTTGCTTGTACAGTTTTGTTTATAAAGTCATTTCAAAACTCATTGTTATAAGTTTCAAAACCTTAGAACCTTGGATGAATTATCTAATTCATAGATGCAAGTAGCCTTTATTCCAAAAAGAATAAGGTATCTCAATTTTGCCCTATTTGCTTATGCAATTTTATTTATAAAGTCATTTCAAAACTCATTGTTATAAGTTTCAAAACCTTGGATGAATTATCTAATTCATAGATGCAAGTAGCCTTTATTCCAAAAAGATGCATACATGATAATAGCTTAAATCGTCATAAAATTTTGCATGCTTTTAAAAATTAAACAATAGAAATATTTTGGATATGCAATTAAGCTTAATATGTTGAAAGCTTATGATATAGTTGAATGGAACTTCTTATTAGCTACCTTTGGTTAAAATGGGGTTCTCTAATTATTTCTTAAAGATTATCCAACAATGCATCTCTATTACATAATATAGTATATAATTAATGAGCAGCGAACATATTCAAGAGGTTCAGGCAAGGAAACCCATTTTCTCCTTATCTTTTTATATTAGCTTAAAATTCCCTATTAGCTATGATTGAAGATATAGTAAACAGGGGAGATTTAAAAGGATTCAGGATAACATGAAAAAGTCTAAAGATTACTCATATGTTGTTTATAGATGACACAATTCTTTTTAGAGAAACAACTATTAAAGAAGTATTTGTATTCCAAAATATATTGAAAGCTTATGAAGAAATATTTAGGAAAAAAATAAATGTAGCTAAATCCCCAATGTTATTTAGCAAAACTACACAAAAGGAGTTCAAGAACCATATTTCATTCTTTTTAAGAATGAAGTAGATGGAGGGACAAGAGAAGTGCTTCAGAATGCCTACTCAATGAGGGAGGTTAAAGTTTGCAGCTTTAGAATTTACAGTTCAGAGAATGACGGATAAAGCTCAATCATGGAAATAAAATTACTATCTCATACAGTAAAGATGTGATGATGAAAGTAGTTTTAACTACAATTCCAACACCTATAATGTCCTGTTTTAAATTGCCTAGAGGCACATGCCACAAGCTCAATGTTATTCTCCCCAAAATTTGGTGGAAAAATGATTAAAATCAAAAAGTTATAATTATGGAAAGCTAGGAAAATATGGCAACATCAAAATACAAGGGTGGATTGGGATTAAGAGACTTTAAAGCCTTCAATTTAGTAATGATTGCTAAACATGCATGGAGATTGATCTCCCTCCCAAACTATTTATGGGCAAGAATAGTGAAAACAATATATTTCTCTTAAAGTGACTTCTAGATAGTAGAGTAATGTTATAGACAATCTAGAACTGATCCAATCTCATTACGACAAGAGAATTATTAAGAACGAGAACTATGTTAAATGTTCATAAAGGATCAAATATTAGAATATGGGAACATCCTTGAATCCCAAAGCTTATTGAGTATCAAATTCAATATCTTATGCCTTTACATTTCTTCCTTTATTGTATTTCTAATATAATGAATGAGAGACGAGAATGAAACCAGATGCTATTCAGAGAATTATTCAACACTCAAAAAGTTGAGGCTATTAGTAGAATCCCAATAGGATTTGAAATGCTTGTAGATAATTGGGTATAGAGCTAGACAAAAAATAGTCAGTTTACAATTAGGTCAGCATACAAGTGGATTATGAAGTCCAAAGAAGTAGCTCATATGATACTCCATCTTTCTCCCATTCACTTCCCATAAATTTGTGGAAACAAATTTGAAATCTGGATTTATATCTAAAAATTGAAACTTTTATATGGAAGGCTTGCAAAAATACATTGGTAATAAAGGAACAACTATATAAAAGAAAGATGGTGGAGAGTCCTATCTGTGACATTTGCTATCAATCTCAATAAACTGTGAAACATACATTTATTCATTTAGTTATTTTTGCAACCATGCAAGAGTTGCATGGTTTGGGTCAAATTAGGGTTACTATCCTAGTACTAATTCAATTATTTCATTTGCAGTATGGTTTTCCTTTATGGTGTCTTATTTCCAAAAACTTCAAGACAAATTAGCACCAAAGAAGTTGGCTAGTTTTTGTTGGGCTCTTTAAAGTTTTCAAATAGAAGGAGATTAATCCAATCAAGATAGTTGAATTACCCAATAGTTACTTCCAAGAGTTTTTGGTTATCTAGCTAAATTTCTCTTTAAATGTACAACCTCTGACAAAAGATTGTGTAGCCTGAAAACCTCTTGAGAAAAAGGTTATTCCTCCTAAGAAAAAGGATGTTAAGGTAAATTTTGATGCTAGTTTTAATAGTGGAATAGGTATAGCAGCAATAGTAGTCCTTTATAGGGATGATAAAGGGAATCTGCTAGATGGCATAACATTCAGGAGAAAGACAAGATCTCCTCTCACAACAGAAGTTGAAGCTATGGTGGCAGCAATCAGGTATGCTTTGATTATTGGTATTATAATAAGATACACTTAGAATCATACTGCAAAGTGCTGGTATACGCTTATTCTATTCCTATTAAAACCAGTTCTTGGGAAGTCCAGTCTCTTTTGTCTATAGTTCAGGTTTTAAGAGTTAATTTTTAGTATTTTTATTTTTGTTGGATTAGAAAAGAAGCTAACAAGCCTGCTAATTAGGTAGCTAAATCTCTGCTGTACAATTTCCATCACTTGTGTAGAGTGCAATCCCTCCTTTAATGTTAAAATCATTACTGATTCATGATATAATTTCTTCTTAATTAATGAATGAATACTCCATTTGGTAAAAAAAAAATAATAATAATAAATAAAGGTCTCTAGATTACTAATGAAAAGATCTCACTTGATTTCTTTTTTTTTTTTTTTTCTCATACAAATAAGTTCTTTCTACTAATACCGAAAAAAAATAAAATGTATATATATGATTATTAAATTTATAAAAATATCAATTATTATTTAATATATTTTATGTAAAATTATCAATTTTTATGTAAATATATAATTGCTATAATTATTTGAATTATTTATTTATAAAATTAAATTTATTTTATTTTATTATTATTCACTTTTCAAATTTAAATGGAATTACCTTCTCAAATAATATCAAGAAGCACTAAACTAATCAAATTTGACATCACTGAGTTATGATGTGCAACTCCGTTAAGTAGATCGATTGATAAAGAAAAAACATAATGTAACACTATATTTTCATTGAATTATGTATAAGAATTGATTTTTTTTTTTTTTTTTTTAGTTTTATGGAAAATTCTCATTAAAGTGAAATTTCTATGACTTTATTTTTATAAAAAATTAAAATACTTAAAAATTAAAATAAAACATAAAACATAAATAAATAAGTTTCTTTTTGAATAAATAAATAAGTTTTATAAATAATTAAAAATAAAATCAAATAGAAATGAAAATAACAAAATACTCAATTTTCTTATGCCTTCTTTTTTTTTTTTTCTTTGCAAATTTAAATGACTCAAATGATATTTTAAAAAATAACTTTTCATTTTTTGCCTTCTTTTTTTTCTTTGCAAATTTAAATGACTCAAATGATATTTTAAAAAATAACTTTTCATTTTTTTTACTTTTTCTTTTCTTTTTTCAAATAATCATTTTTTTTATCGTTTAAATGATAAATTTAGCATGAAGTAATATAAAATTAAAATATCATTTGAGTGTTATGGAAATTAGGATAGTTTCCATCAAATATGAACAACTATGAAAAAATTATAAAAAGAAAATTTTCAGTTAATTGGAGGAGTCACAACGGTCTCACTTCAAACCCAATTAGTTTAGACTCTTATTGTCTTTTTGACAGAATTTTTCCTAAAATAATTTAAGCACAATACATCACCAAAATAAAATACCCAACAATAGCTATTAAATAAATAATAATGAGAACACTAAGATTTTAACGAGATTCGGCCAATTATGCCTACATTCTCGGATACCACCAAACTAATATTCCACTATTTTAAAGAAATATTACAAAGTGAAATAATACAAGAGAGAGAAGAGAGAAATAACAATTAAGTCTTAGAAATGAGAGAGAGACTTAATGTTTGAGATGTGTTTACAAAGGAGGAAGGAAGCTTTATTTTATAACCCAATTTTCCTTTCCATTTCCCACATCTTACCGATGTGGGATTTGGAAACTTAGCCAAAAATGCCAAATGTCAACAAATGTCCACCTTGGCGAGCAAATCCTAGCCAAATTTCCTTAATCTTCAATAGTGTCATCTAATGCGTTTTGAAGCATCAAACTTCAAATTTTGATAATATTAATCAAGTCCAAATAGTGTTGGAACTTGATACCTGTCACTACCTTAGTTGTTATATCTACGAGATTTTCAACGATTGGAATCTTCTGAAGTAGTATCTAACCTTCTTCAAGAATCTCCCTCACAAAATGATAACGAACATCAATATGCTTTGTCCTTGTATGATACACTTGGTTCTTTACTAAACAAATAGCACTCTAATTGTTACAATGCACTTTGACATGCTTATGACTAACTCCCAAGTCATTCAGCAACTCTTGAAGCCAAATAGCCTCTTTAACAACTTCTGTAGCTACCATGTACTCTGCCTCAGTTGTAGACAAAGGAACTGTTGACTGTAAGGTAAACCTCTAACTAATCGGTGCCTTTGTAAGAGTAAACACATAACTTATAGTAGATTGACGTTTGTCTAAATCACCAACATAACCAGAATCACAATATCCAACTATACACTGACTAACTTTCTCATCCTGCTCAAATAGTAAACCAACATCCACAGTATTTTGAAAATACCGCAGAATCCATTTCACAGCTTGCCAATGTCCCTTGCCAGGATCATGCGTGTACCTGCTTACAAGTCCAATTGCCTGTGAAATGTTAGGCCTCATACACACCGTAGTATACATTAAGCTACCAACAACATTTGCATATGAAACCTTTGATATATATTTTCGTTCTTCATCACTCTTCGAAGATAAAGATGCACTAAGCTTGAAATGACGAGCAAGCAGAGTATTAACTGGTTTTGTCTTTTCATCCATCCCAAAATGCTTTAGCACCTTTCTCAGATATTCTTTCTGAGTTAAACAGAGTCTCCCCAATTTTCTATCTCTGCTTATCTCCATACTGAGAATCTTCTTGGCCTCATCCAAATCTTTCATCTCAAACTCTTGATTTAGCTAAGCCTTCAACTTCTCAGTCTCTCCTTTATTCTTTGAAGCTATCAATATATCACAACATAAAGGAGAAGATAGATAAATGATCCATCTTGTAGCTTGCGCAAATATAAATAGTGATCATATTTGCTTCTTGTGTACTTCTGCCTTATTATAAACTTATCAAATTATTTATACCACTGCCTTGGAGATTGCTTTAATCCGTACAAAGATTTGTTCAATTTGCATACCATATTCTTTTTTTTAGTAGCCTTAAATCCTTCAGGCTAACTCATGTAGATTTCCTCTTCCAAGTCTGCATGTAAAAATGTAGTTTTTACATCCAGTTGAACTAGTTTTAGATCCATTTGTGCTACTAAGGGCAATAGAATTCTGATGGAGGAATGTTTTACAATAAGAGAAAACACTTCATTATAATCAATTCCCTCCATCTGTGCATAGCCTTTAGATACCAATCTTGCCTTGTAATGAGTATCATTCATATCAGAAAATCCCTTTTTCTTTACATAAACCCATTTGCAACCAATTGCCTTCTTTCCCTTAAGTAGACTTGCTAGCTTCTATGTCTGATTTTTCTCAAGGGATTGCATCTCTTCTTCCATAGCCTTCTTCCACTTTTCTACTTCAGATCTCTATATAGCTTCTCTGTAAGTGGCAAGAACTTCATCATTTTCAATTTGAGATGCATAAGTCACTATATCTTCAAGATGAGCAAGTTTGTTTATGTTCCTTTTTGGCTTACTAAGTACAATTAGTATATGTTGCTATGGAGGTTCTTGTGCTGGAACCTCTACTTCCTCATCTAATTCATCTTGTACCACTTCTTCAGATTCCTTATCTAGTGTAGGAGTGTTAGATTCTACTATTGCTGGGTCAGTTACTCATCTTTTATCAAACTCCACCTATTTGGGAGTACACTTCACTTGCTATAGAGTACCATTTGTCTGCTCTGGTTACCTTCCTTAACATGATAGACTCATCAAAGGTAACATCCCTACTGAAGATTATTGTCTTTGTCTTAGGGCACCATAAGCGATATCCTTTGGCACTAGAGGAAAACCCCATAAAGATAGCTTTCTTTGCCCTCAGATCCAACTTTAATTCCTTAATGTGGTAGTATGCAATGGAACCAAACACATGTAAGGAATTATCATCTGTAGCAGGTTTTCCATACCACACCTCCAAAGGTGTTTTGCCATTAATATCAGTTGATGGCAATCGATTAATGAGATGACACATGTATGTAATAGCTTTAGCCCAAAACTGTCTGCCCAACCCAACATTGCACAACATACACCGAACTTTCTCCAACAGAGTTCGGTTCATGCGTTTTGCCACCCCATTCCGCTGTGGTGTATTTTTTATAGTGAAGTGTCTGACAATTCCTTCATCTTGGCAGACTTTCATAAAAGGATCACTCTTGTATTCTCCACCATTGTCAGTTCGGAGACATTTGATCTTTCTACTTGTCTGAGTTTCTACCATCTTCTTCCATGTGAGGAAAACTCCCAACACTTCATCCTTCATCTTCAATGTATACACCCACACTTTTTTGGAAAAATCATCAATAAAGGTAATATAATAGTGTTTACCTCCCATTGAAGCTGTTTTGGAAGGTCCCCATATATCTGAGAGAACATAATCCATAATCCCCTTGGTATCATAGATTGCAGTGCCAAACTTCACTCTAGCCTGCTTCCTTTTGATGCAATGCTCACAAACGTCCAATTTATAGGTTTGAACTCCTTTTAATAATCCTTGAATTGCCAGAAGTTTCAAGGATATTTCACCAGCATGCCCCAAATGCATATGCCATAATCTAGTTGCTTCTAACTCATGATCATCACTAGAAACTGTTGCTGCTATTCTGATAACTACATTACCTTCATAGTAATATATTTTGTTACTCCTCTGAACTACTTTCATTACTACAAGTGCACCTGAGATGATCTTCATTACTCCATTTTTAGCGAACACCTCAAAGCCCTTATTTTCCAGGACTCCCACAGAAATGAGATTTCTCGATAAATTAGGCACATATTTGACATCTGTCAGAATTCTTATTGATCCATCATGATTCCTCAACTGGATTGAATCGATTCCAGTTGTCTTATAAGGACTATCATTTGCAATATAGACAACTCCACCTTCTATTTCTTGAAAATCAGAAAATTAATCCTGATTGGGACATATATGGTGGCTACAGCCTGAATCTAAGATCCAAACATCTGAATTGCTTAATTATGGCATCAATGCTAATGAAAGGTTTGAGTTTGTATCTATGTACTCAGCTACATTTGAATCTACAATAGCTTTTTCATTTTTATTTTTTAGTTTCACGCAATCCTTCTTCTAGTGCTAATTTTCTCGATAAAAGGTACATTCATCTTTGCTTACTTTGAATTTTGATCTCCCTTTCTTACCCTTGCTTCTTTTCTACGAATGGCTTCTGACTACCAAAGTTTCTATTGCTCCATTATTGATCTCCTTTTTATCTTTTCTTCTCAATTCATAACTATATAGTGCAACAAAAACTTCACTGAGAGACATCTCAGCCTTCCCATGTAGTAAAGTAGTTTCAAGGAACTCAAACTCCTCAGGAAGAGATCCCAACAACATCAAGGCCAGATCTTCATCTTCAAAAGTCACATCCAAATTCATCAGGTCTACTACAAGCTGATTGAAATTGGTGATGTGATCATTCATCGTGGTACCAAGAACATATGTGAATCTAAACAGTCTCTTCTTCGTATGGAATTTATTTTGACTGCTCTTTTTTAAGAATTTTTCCTCTAGTGCCTTCCACAATTTACTTGCAGAAGTTTCTTTACATAAGGCATACTTCTGCTCTCTGGACAGGCATGATCGAATAGTACCACATGCCAAATGATTAACTATTTTTCATTCCTTCTCATCAACACCATCTGGTTTCTCTTCTTCAATGGCAATATCTAGACCTTGCTAAAATAAGGCGTCTAAAGGTTCACCTTGCCACATGCTGAACTGGCTTGTACTATCAAAAATCTCCACTGTAATTTTTGTATTTGCCATCGGAGTTCTCGCCAAAATTGATGAAGTAAGAGCTGCTGTTGTGGTTGATGTGGATGTATTTTCGCTTTCGGCCATTTCTACTTTAAAATTTATTTATTAGCTTTCAATATGCGAAATACCTAAGATCCAATGAAACTTTTCTGATATGGAAGATCATATTAAACTACAACCATAGAGCATACTCAGTAGCCTTTGCTCTGATATCATTTGTTGTGAAAATTGGGTTAGTTTCCATCAAATATAAACAACTGTGTAAAAATTATAATAAGAAAAAATTTCTATTTAATTGGATGAGTCACAACGGTCTCACTTAAAACCCAATTAGTTTAGATTGTTATCGTCTTTTTGAGCACAATATATCACCAAAATAAAATACCCAAAAATAGCTATTAAATAAATAATAATGAGAACACCAAGATTTTAACGAGATTCGGCTAATTATGCCTACATCCTCAGACACCATCAAAATAATATTTCATTTTTTCAAAAAAATATTACAAAGTGAAATAATACAAGAGAAAAATAACAATTAAGCCTTAGAAATGACAGAGAGAGACTTAATGTTTAAGATGTGTTTATAAAAGAGGAAGAAAATCTCATTTTATAACCCAATTTTTCTTTCCATTTCCCACATTTTACTGATATGGGATTTGAAAACTTAGCCAAAAATGCCAAAAGTCAACATTGAGCATTTGAAATTTCAAAGAGTTATACATATAATAGCTAAATTTAAATCTTTTACAAGCAAAGCTTAAATAAATTCCTCAAATGTATCAAATGAATAAACTACATAAATAAAATTTATTTTCTTCTTTTTTCTTAAAATAGATTTTTTGCTACTTTTAGGCTAACATTTTCAAAAGTTGAATTAATTTCAGCCATCTACAATTAAATTGATCGCATCCCTTCGGTTTAGAGTAGCTGTGAAGCACACATCAGGATCGTTGATATCATTCTCTAATCCTATCATATTAAAATATTAATGAGATCAGATATACTGGATCTAAAAACCCATTCACCTCTGAATCTTCTCCGCTTCTCTTTCTATTTGAGTTTCTTTCAAAATTTTCAAACATAGTCCAGTCTTAAAACCAGTAAACACAAATAGTCATATATTAAAAATTCAACTAGAGTCGAATCATAATTAAATTAAATATAATAAATATTGTATACAATATATTATAATTTATATTATTTATTAAAAATATAATGAATAAAAATATATCTAAATAAAATAATTAATTAAGTAAATATTATTTAACAAATTTATTAAATAATACTTGAAATAAAATTTCAAATCATAATATTTATTTTAATAATAAGTTGTTTGCTAATTGTATGAGCAATTTAATACAATAATTTGAAATAAATAATAGATAAACATAATCTTAGAAATTAAAATAACAATATAATAAAAAGATAATAAGAATTTTAAAAATAATAAATTTCTTGTGTAAATAAAAGTGAAAGAAATTCAATTTTTTAGAGTTAAAAAATTAAATTTATTTTACAATATATTTAAAATTTACTATTTATTTATTTTAGAAAGAGATTATGAATATTTTTTATTTTAATAACATATGAATCCTCCTTAATTCACAAAACCTATATATATATATACACACACACTTGTCCATCTACAGTGAAGTCCAGTTACAAATGGCGTCAATCAACTTACCCTTTCCTCCTTTTGCAAAATGACGCCGCCAACCACTTACGCAAAACGATGGCATTTATGTAATAATCTATGTCCATGTTAGTTAAATATCATATGTGCCCTTGGCCTCTCCATTTTTTCTTTATTTGTTGCTTGGGTTTTTGGAAATTTTACCTCGTACTATCAGATCTTTCTTAGAAACCCTAATGCATACTTTATGTTTTTTTCAAAAATTGCTGCATCTGTTCATCTCTGCTGCTTTTTCCACAGACACTAGACTTTCTATTCATGACAGATCTTTTGCCAGAATAGACACATTTTCACATTGCTATTGCAGTTAATTTTTCTTCTCTTTGGATTAATTTTTTCCTAGTATAATATAAAGTCGAGACTGAGATGAGAGATAAGCTTCGTGGATTCAAAATTTATTGGAAGCAAATGAATTTTTTTTTTTTAATTGAGGGTGGGTTTACCCTTTGAACTAGCTCTGGTCAATCGATTCATTGGTTAACCAGCCATTTATATGGATTCAAACCGATTTTTACATAGATGATTAATATAACTTGATGGAACTAGAAACATAATCGATTTCTAGTTAATTTAGTCAAATCGTCGGTCCAGTCTGATTCTAACATCAGTGATTTTTTCTTACTTCCATAAAAAAAGGAAAGAGAGAGCAGATAATAAAACAAAAACTCTAGCCTCCATCGAAGAGGACCAAAGCTGATCCTTCCCCATAACGACCGTTGCATCGCTACACCACTAAAAGAACCGAACCCCTCTTTCTTCTTCCTCAGTTTCTTAAAAAAAAAAAAAAAACTCTAGATTTGAAATCCGTTAGCTCCCTTCAATCCTAATCTCTCTCCTTTTTCTTCTTATTGCACCTTCATTGAATCCATAAAGGAAAAAGGAAAACTAAAAGGATACAAAGCAAATCAAGAAATCTCCATCATCAAAAAGAGCCAAGACTTCCATAATCACCGTGCCTAAAAAATTAGAGTCGACTGGCCATTATTTTTCTCTCTCTCTCTGATTGGCTGTCTCTTGGCTATTCATATGTTCCCATGTATTTTTTTAGGATAATCCTAAATGAGGTGATTACATACGATAACATAAAAGTAATTAAATATATTTTAACACAATTTATGATGTAAAATAAGAGTAATTATTCTCTTCGTCTATAAATTATAGTCCATATTTTTTTTTGAAATTTAAAAAAACCACTAACCTTTTCAAATTAAATTTATTATTAAATTTTTAAATATATCTTTTAAAATATTTATATTCAATCATATTATTCTAAAATAATTAATGCTATTAGTTATCATAATAAGGATAAAATAGTAAAAAAAATATAAATCATTAATTTTTGTGTCAAAATAAAAGTGAATTATTATTTATAGAGAAAGAGAATAGTATTCATTTATTTATTATTGTAAAAATGTGTTCAAATTATATTGATATGCATTAATTTTTTTTTTACACATCACCTAACATTGTCCTATAAAATAATATATTTATTTCATTGATGTTTCAATTTTATGTAATTTAATATATCTCTAATTAAATTATAATTTAATTTGTATATAAAGTTTATATTCATTTATATATCAAGCGGTAATGGGATGAATTTAAAAAAAAAAAAAAAAAAAACAGTTCATAGCATGCCCTATATAATTATTTTCTAACATGTTTATTGAATAAATATTTTAGATTGTAAATAATATTTTGTTGTAAATATATAATAATAATTAGTATCGATGGAAATACATCTTGCACTCTAACACAATGGTGTTGTTTGATAATGAAATTTATTAAAATTTTTAATGCATTTTAATTTTAAATTATTTAGTAAAGTTTATCTTAAAAATTTAATGAATAAATTAAAATTTCATTGAATATAATAAGTTAAAATTTTTAACTTAAAATTTATATTAAAATTTATAAATTTTAACAATTCAACAATTTAAAATCTACACACTGAGACATAGTCTAATGATAAATGTATATAGAGTTCGGATAATAAATTCAAGTTTGATTCTCCTTTCCCTACGTAAAAGAAAATTTTTAAATTTAATTTCAAGTCTTAAATTTTCAAAGTTTAATTTTTTAATTTTGTCAAATATTACATATATATTTTGTTACATGGGGAAGAGGAAAGAAGGATAACCACTACCATCACTATCCTTTTGCACTTTAACTTGAAGTGTAAAAAATTTCAACTTGATGACGCCGAACTCCTTCCTAAATTGTCTATCAATTTATTTGTCATTTCATTGTTTTTTTTTCTTCCTTCCTATCCATTCAAACAAAATAAAATACCTCCCTTCTCTTTTCCTTCACATATTATTTTTAATCTACGAAAAATAATTAAGAAATTAATTATTTAATTTAGCAACAACAGTCAATTGTGAAGTATTCAATCAAATTAAGACCAATATAAATTTCATAATAAGTTATTTCAATTAATTTTAAAGTGTTGGATAATTCAACATCAAAGTTGTAGTTAAATAGTGTAAAATAACAAATAAATATATTAGTATTTTATATATTAATATATGATAAATTCTTATTATTATATACAATTAAGAAGATTGAACACATAAAAGATATATTAATAAAGATAACTATACATATATTTTTGTTTTAATTAAGTGAATTTTTTTATTATCTTTTATGCATGTAAATATTAAAAAGTTAAAAATATAAACAAACACTATTATTTTTTATTATTAAATATTTTTTATAAAGACTAATTTTTAAATTCAAAAATTAAAAATTTGGCCTTTTAGTTCAAAGGCTAAACATTAGAAATATAATCATTATATTATTTTTTATTTAATAAATACTCAACATTAATATAATAATTGGATACTCAACTGGATAGACCTTTCAAAAATCAAATTAAAGAGGTAAAAAAAAAAAAGATTTCTTTGTGTTCCACTCCCCACTGTTCCCGTTAAGAGAGAAACGTGTACTGTTGGTCTTGTCCAGATAGGGATCTGTGGGAAGTTGCAATGTTTATTTATTTAATTTGTTGTGATATTTATTGCCCTATGTATTCGTGGCTGAGGAACAGTTATCCTACAATTAAGGGGCATACCTACTTCTCATATGGTTGTTTGGAATATGCAAGTGAGATTTCCTGGCGTGCACTCTGATTAATTTCTTTGACTTTTACATATATATATATATATATGAAATTAACGAAATGAAGTAGAAAAATAATTTTGATTATAAACTTTATAAAATTAACGAATTAACTTTATATATAGTTGATATCTCTTGTAAAAATGTCTTAAAGCAAGATAACAATACTTAACTGACGATTTTAGTTGGAGGCATTAATGATTAATATAATTATGAATTATTTATTTTAATTTAAAAAATCCACTAAGTATAAATGTTATTTTCTCATAGCATATAACTTGACATTATAATGATGGATCTAACTTATATGTTCATCATGACAATATATGCATCTTATATCTAGATAAAAAGATTTATATTCAAATTTTTTAATACAAAAAAAAAAAAATTAAAAAATTTTTTGATAGTAAATTTTTGGATAAATTATAATTTTATCTTTGAGATTTGACCTTATTAATTAAGTGGTTCCTTATTTTTGAAAAATTAATTAAATAGTCTCTTAATTTTATTTCAATTAGACTCATTAGTCTTTCAGTCAATTTTATTTCCATAGCTCAATTTTATTTCCACTTGCAATATTTACATCAATATGTCATAGTATTCATAATCCTTTTGGAGCATAGTGTTCTGAAAATGGTATAATAGCTTATGTTTCTTTTTCTCAATGGGTTTCCGTTATTCTTGTTTATACTCTTGTTTACCTATATGATGGAACCTCCGATGGAGTATTATGGGATTGCTGATTGTAATGAAGGAGGAGGAGAAACTGAAGAAATAAATGTTGATAATTACAGTAGACCACTTCTTGTAGAAGCAGAGTTTTAAACGAAATTGGTGTTTACAATTTCTAAATAGTAATACAAATTATAAATTGAAGTAAAATTAACTAACCTAAAAAAATTCAAATTGAAATGCTTACCTCTCAAATTAAAATTTTAGTGGCTGTGAGAAATGTGAGAGTGGAGATGGAGAGTCGACGAAGCCTGTGCGGTTGCAATTATTGACTAATGACTTTTTTTTTTTTTTTTTTTTTTTTTTAATTTTATCAAAGTGACTGTTAGGTTTGTAGCAAAGTTGAAATAAATGAGTAATACTAGTATATATCACTCAGACACTCATAAACTTATCTCTCCATCTATCAAATGCATATTGGTAATTTTACATTTTTATTTGACTTTGGGGCATGGCCCTTTTACATCCACGATGCTCAGCTCATATGCATATATAATAAAAAAATGAAAATTTTTAGGGAATCGTGGCCCCCTTACCTCCATTATGTTCTGCCGCTAGTCACAAGGCATCACATTTCACTGCCAAATTGACTTATCATATTATTGTTATTGTTATTATAATAACCCGATTTGGAGGACAAGTGATTGGCATTAGAACATAGAAAAATTTAAGCTTGCAGAGTCCATAGTTGGTTGATCTATCAAACTTGTGAAAAATATCATAATATTGCCACTCATAACTATCATCTCTTTAATATCAAAACATCATCATGAGGCTCCTACTTAATAGAAAATCTCATCATCAACTTGAGGAAGCTATGATATCTATAGATCATCATACAAAATAATACATGTTGATACATATATACATATATAAATATATCCTATACGATAATTGTGGAATGCTAGACATAAAATACAGAATCATCCATATTAGAACCCATATCTGCATAAATAAAGACAATTTTCACTACGAAAAAAGAAAGGCATGGATACTCAACAAAATTTAGTTGCCTCTAGGGCTCAATTTGTAACTTGAAAAAAAGGGACATAGGATGAACACCTTAACTTAGTAAATAATACTAACTAATATACATACTTAGTGTTCTGCAATCATTTTAATAATATGAATACTCATGCATCGTGTTAAACAGACAAATAATCATATAATCAACCAAGAATGACAATTAGTCCACATATTTCATATTAAGCCTCAATTTGGGGAGTCAATCCCCAACTTGGCTCTGTCTTCCCAAATATCATCTCTTAACATCTAACACATAGAGTTATGTCATGATAGTCTATACCAAGTAGCGCCAATCCAATTGGTAAGCAACACTACGGGATGAGCACTCCTGCCGTCACGCTAGTCATAAGCTTATTACATCTCATTACTTATATCATAATCAAAATCCAGATTACAATCTTATGTGGTACTATATAATTCTAATCCCATCCAATATTCACAAGTAATATGCATCACATTTTATAATGAAATATACAAAAGCAAATGTCAAAATGCTCAATTGATCTAAATAATATATATACACATGCAAAGCAGGAAAATATACTCCCTTCATTCCAATTTGATAGTCCACTTTGTGTTTACACAAATATTAAGAAAATTGGTTATTTTTAGTTGACACCCTTAATTTTTGCTACTTTCTTCCAAAAATATCCTTATTAATTTTTTTGGTAGGTCACTCTCACTAAACACTTCATTAATGCTAGTTCACAAAAATAAAAAAAATTTAACATATACTGATTCTATAAAAATAGTTATTTAGTGATATTCAAATATAAAAATATCTCCTAACATTTGAACTCAAAATAGTTTTATTAAATAAAAGCAATTTCAAAGTCAAAGAAGTAGAATATTTATTATTAGTGATGATATTTTATGTTAATTAATGAAGGGTATTAAACTAACAATCGAAAAAGACAAATGGATTATATTTTATGATGGACAAAAAAGGAAAAAAGGACTACCAATTGGGGACGAAGGGTGTATTGGAAAGTATCATTTATAGTCCTTAAGAGGAAACACAGTAATGACTCGATCTTGGATGATCTAAAGGATATAATGAATCATCAGAATATGATTTATAATAAGATTCAAAAAGATAGTCTCTTCCTACAGACTGTGAAGAATCTATTGAAAAATCGATAGAGTTCTTCCTAAAATAGACTTAATCTCCTCTAAAACATAAACAATAAACTCAACACAAAATAACTTCAAATACCACATTTGAGCCTCATAAACCATCAACAGCATAATATCATCTATTCTTCCTCATAACACAGTCCACAATTCACATAACAAAGAAAAAAAAATTGACAGCAAGTAGCTACATCTTCTCTACTCAACAATCTTAATTAATTAGAATTAACTATCCATAATTATTTTAATTAATTATAAATAATCATTTGAACTCATTATCAACTTAACCATATAAAATAATCCAATTCAAATATCAAATTAAGCATCTGTAACTAATTTTGGACTAATGAACAACACCCATTAGAAAGTTGCTAGGAAACGATTGAAGATGGCTATTAGTGGCAAAAGATATGTCAATGGACTTGTCTCGACTTGCGGAGTCCAAAAACCACTGCCACTCTCCCTTACTCACTTGAGGTTGCAAAAAAAATGCTCCAGCAGTATAGATGTCATTGAATTTTGATCAAATTTAAGTTAGTCCATTGGAGAAAAATGAGGTGCCAATTAATGCTTAGGAGGATAGGAGTCTAATGGTAAAAATCTCATAAAAAAAAAAAGGCTAAGATCAGTAGAAATGAGCTCGAAAAGATCCTCAACAATGGCTTGATCTGATGATGAGTGTAGCAACAAGCTTCTACTTATGGACCCATCGACGGCTAGGCTTGCAGGTGGTGAGGGGTGTGCCTTCTAATCGTCGGATGGTGATGATCTAGACTTAGTAGCTCTAACACGCTCTCTCGCTTTCTCTCTCTCTCTCTCTCTCTTTCTCTCTTTCTCAATAGTTGTTGATTGTCTCTCTCTAACCAATTAGCAGTTGCCCTATAATAATAATAATAATAATAATAATAATTCTTAAAAGTTAAAAATTTCACAATTAAATTCTTTAAAATTAAATTATTTAAATAGAAGTACATATATAAAAATCAAGATATTACAGTTTCCCATTAAGAAAGTTCATCTTCAATTTTGAATAAAGATAATTACCTAGAAAACATAATATTCAAACATAAAATAATAATAGTTTTAAAACATCAATACATTAGAACATCAATTTACTAATTAGAATCAACTGGTTTCAAATAGATAGGGATACTTCCCTTTCATCTCAGCTTCCACCTCCTAAGTACACTCCTCGATGGTGTGATTATGCCATATGACCTTCACCATATGAATTTTCTTAGAATGTAGCCTATGAATTTGAAAATCCATAATAGCTATAGGAACTTTCTCATAAGATAGATTCTGCTAAATATGAATCTTTTGTGGCCACAAAACATGAGAAGGATTGGGAATGTACTTCCTCAACATGAACACATGAAACACTAGGTGGATGTGAGAAAGATTTGATGGCAATCCCAAATGGTATGCGACTGCTCTAACTCTTTCAATAATCATATAAGGGCCTATATATTGTGGTGCTAACTTTCCTATTTTATCAAATTTCATTAATCTTCTCATAGGAGAAATCTTTAGGAAAATAAGATCGCTTACATTAGGATATGCATAGTTCTTCTATCAACAAAAGGTGCTCTTCAGTAGCTTATAAGAACATTCTTAAAAGTGATATGGACCAAATCTACCAATTATCTTTTTCCACCTCTTTCTAACACACTAGAGACCTATAATTTTGGCCATACATAGCTTCATAAGAGGGCATCTCAACACTAGCATAAAAACTGTTATTATAAGCAAACTCAATCAATGGCAAGTATCTATCCCAATGGCTTCTAAAATTAGGTAGACACATTAGAGGCATGTTTCTAAATGTCTAAATGATCCTCTCGAATGGACCATCTATTTGAGGTGAAAGGCTGTATTGAAATCTAACCTTATACCCAAAACTTCTTATAATGATTTTCAAAAACTAGAAGTGAACTAGGGCCTTCTATTTGACACAATAAAGACAAAAACTCCATGTAACCAAACTATCTTTTCAACATATAGCCTTGTCTACTTAACCATAGAATAGTTGACTTTCATAGGAATGAAGTGTATCTATTTGGTCAATTGGTCTAATAACACATATGGAGTCATGCCTTGAAATAGTCTTTGGCAATCTAGTCATAAAATTCATAGTAATTCTTTCCCACTTTTACTCAGGGATGGGAAGTGGATGCAATAATCCAGAAGGTTTATGATGCTCTAACTTTAATTATTGACAAGTTAGGCATCTAGAGACAAATTTAGTAATATCCTTTTTCACGTTATTCCACCAATAAATACACTTTAAAACATTGCACATTTTGGTTGAACTTAGATGTACACTATAAGCTGTATGGTATGCCTCTTCCATGATTTCTTTCTTCGAATCATCCACATCTAGGACAAAAAGATGAGAACCATGTTAAAGCACTCTATTTACATCAATTAAGAAATCTCTGGCACAACCACTCTGCGCTTCTTCTAAAATCTTACACAATTTTGGGTCTTGCCTCTAAGCTAACTTAATTCTCTCTACAAGAATTGAGCAGACCTTAAATGCACTAACAACACTTTTGAATTATGCAATTCTCTCTACAAGAATTGAGCAGACCTTAAATGCACTAACAACACTCTTGAATTATGCAACTCTAGCTATAAACCTTCATTAAATAGTTTCTATAACTCTTTGACTATAGATCTTCTCTCTACTACCTTCATCAAATAGTTCCTATAACACTTTGACTATTAATCTTCTCTTTACCACAATATGAGCTAAGCTGTCAAAAGATTTCCTACTTAAGGCATCAACTACAACATTTGTTTTACAAATGTGGAAAAGAATGGTGCAATAATAATCTTTTAGAAGCTCCATCTATCTCCTATGCCTCAAGTTCAAATCCTTTAGACAAAAATATACTTCAAATTCTTATAATCTATATATATTTCACAAGTCTCACCATATAAGTAATCCCTCCAAATGTTTAAGGCAAAGATCACTATTGCCATTTCTAAGTCATGAGTGGGGACACTTTTGCTAATGCTTCTTTAATTAGTGAGAGGCAAAAGTAATTACTTTACCTTACTACATCAATATACATCCAAGACCAACCTTTGAAGCATCACAATAAATGATGTAACCACCTATACTTGAAGGTAAAGATAATACTAAAGCTCAGGGAAAATAGTCTCTAAGCCTCTAAAAAATATCTTCATATGCTTTAGCATACTGAAACTTGACATTTTTCTGAGTCAATCGAGTTAGAGGAGCTGTTATCTTTGAAAAAGTCTTGGATAAAGTGGTGAGAGTAGCCTACTAAACTAAGAAAGTTGTGAACCTCAATAACTATAGTATGCCTTAACCATTTATGATAGCTTCCACCTTCTTGGGATCTATTGTAATGCTATATTTAGGAACAACATGCCCTAGAAAGGCCACATTGTCCAACTAGAACTCACATTTGGAGAACTTGTCATATAATTGATAGTTTCTCAAAGTCTGCAAAACCATTCTAAAATGTTGAGCATGTTCATCTAGTGTTCTTGAGTACATCAAGATGTCATTAATAAACACAATGACAAAATGATCTAGGAACTGTTTGAACACCTTATTCATCATATCCATAATACGACAAGTGTATTAATGAATCCAAAAGACATCACAAGGAACTCATAACGCCCATACTGAGTCCTGAGTGTTATTTTAGGTATATCTTCTCTTTTAATTTTCAACTAATGATATCTAGAATAATGATCAATCTTACAAAAACATTAAGCAACCTGAAGTTGATCAAACAAATCATCAATCTGAGGAAGTGGATATTTGTTCTTTGCTGTCGCTTTATTTAACTACCTGTAATCAATGCAAAGTCACATAAACCCATCTTTTTTTTTTAACAAATAGTATAGGAGCACCCAAGGTGAAGTACTTGGCTAAATAAAACCCTTACCTAATAGATATTGTAACTACTTTTTAAGCTTTTTCAATTATGCAGATGCCATCCTATAAGGAGTCATGGATATAGGGTCTATTCTAGAAATACTATCAATATAAAATTCTATCTTTCTATTAAGAGGTAATCTTAAAAGCTCCTTAGGATATTGTGAACCCTTAAATTTGCACCTCCAGACAACCGAAACTCAATTACAAAACGGCGGGCGATTTCATGGTGACTGCATAGAGCACTTGTGACTGCACAGACCCTATGTGAAACCACAAAGGGCCTTTGCAAAACTGCAGATCTCTGTGCGAAATCGCATAGGTTTTGTGCGGCAACACTTTGCTATGTGCGTTCCGTGCGATCTCGAAGTTGCCGTGTGCGGTTCCTAAAGTGTCCTATGCGGTTTTGTGCCTTGGGAAGTGAATCCCACATTAAAAACTCACCCTTTTTGCTCCCAACTCTCTCCCTATAAAGGCAACGTCCTCCCACTCTATTTTCTTGATGATCTCTTAACCTCTTGGTTTGCTTGCTTAGCCTTTGCATCAAGCGACCCATCACCATAAGTTTGGTCCAAAAGGAACAAATTTTTTAGTTTAAATTTTTATTTGAGTGGTCATTTCAAGGTAGCTCTCCTCAAATTAGTCCGAGGAGGTCCCGAATACGCCATCTAAGTCGCCATTTGAAGGTTGTCATTTTGCCGAGCCGAGAAAGTGGAATTATAATCTGGTCGTCCGCTTCATCTGCCTTACGTCCCTAAGCCTCGTCCTCGTAAGGTATTTATTTTCTTCTTTTATTATTTTGTTTTGTTTTGTTTCATTTTTCTTAGGATTGCTTAGTTTATTCTTTTCATTTATTTTTTTTTTGCTTGGCATGTTTTATCATTTTCTTTCATTATTTTGAGGTATATTAATTAGAATCTAATTTAGTCAACTAGGTAAACAATTTGAATTGATGCATCAACTTGTTAATTAAAATCTGACCTAATTAACAACTTGGTAAACAATAATTTTGCTTGTTTAATCAATCAACCCAACTTTTAATCAATGAACTGAAACATGATAAAATGGCTAGGCTAAACTAACCCTTTTGTAAGAAGGGCGAACTACGTGGATTTTAATTCCCATTCAAAGAGACTATAGGCTTGCTTGTTTAAAGCATGAAATCCAATTTAAATAAAATATAACCATTCTCTTATATGTTATTTTATGAATTAGCTCTTTTCTTTGCGATATCTGCTTTTAGTTTGTTTTCTCTATTATAATATTGATTTTGTTTTTCTTTTGCAGTGTTTTTCTTTAATAATTGCTTTAGAATTATTTTGGAGAATGTGTGACTTTTCTAAAACCCATAATGGCTAGAGGAAGTATCCCCTATTTTAGTTTTGAATTGTAAAGTTAATTCCTTTACTTTATTTACTTTATTACTTTGAATGAATGTTTATTTATTTGTTTATTCATACATTATATGATTGTTCATGCATTATGAAAATTGTTCATGAAATTCATTTTAAGTCATCTTGTATTAAATTTTTCAAACTAATCATTTTTTTAAATAAACTGAAAATCTAGTCCCCGAATTCTATTTGGTTTCGAGACTAGTAATCTTTTTCCTTTGGGTTATTAATTAGAGTCAATTTGAGTTTTTCCCTTAATATTTTCCCAAATAAAATGAAATTAAGATGGCGACTCTTTTCAAAAATCAACCAATATGAACCCGAGAGTTCCATCGTGAGTTTAAACCCAAATGAGCATTTCGATCCCATTTAGCGAATCAGACAGGTGCTCAAGTGAGGCCTCACAAATACATATCAAGGTATTCATTTTCCACTAGCAGGTTTTTCCCATTTTCAACTTTCATAGAAACATCTCTAACCATAGCCAAATAACCCTGATAGCCATAACATAATATCTCTCTAAAACTAACAGCTGATACAAGGTTATAAAGAGTAAAATTTCTATCTCTTCTAAAAGAAAACTCCATATCACCTAGTATGTGGAAGACAACTTTTTTGCTATGATAATTGAGGGTATCTTAATAGGTTGACAATCAGTCCATACCTAGAATCATATCAAAGCTCATCACATCAAGTAAAATCAAATAAGCTGAAATAATTCTACCCTCAACTCGAAATAGACATGCTAGAAAAGATGTGTCTACCAATAAAGGATTACTCATAGGAGTGGTAATAGATAATGAATACTAATAAGCATTATGTCAAATCTCATTACAAAACTGATGGATACAAATGAGCGCATAGCACCTGGGTATAATAAAACACGTGCCTCAAAAGAAAAGACAGAAAGAATACCTATTACCATAACATTCAAAGCCTAAGCATCCTAATGATTGAGGTTGAAAACTTTAGTCTGAACTTGATTCTAACCTCTGCCTACATAGCCTCAGATATGTCTATAACTTTGTTCTTTACCTTTGCCCCTAAAATCATGGCCTGACTGGCCATTAAACCATCCTCCAAACTAAAGAGCATAAGTGTGTATAGGTTGGGCTACATTGACCATAGATCCCTTAGTAAATTCTTTATGACCATCAGATATAGGATAATCCCTAACAAAGTGGCTCGGCTAACCACACCTAAAATAGATGCTTGACTACTACATATATTATGCCTAATAGGCTCTACCACATCTACTATGATACTAGAAACTACTAAAACTAGAGCCACCATTACCACCACTATAGCCTCAAGCGTGTCTAGAACCTCCCTTGTCACCTTTTCTTTTATTTTTACTCCTATGAGAACTTTGTAGATTGATGGAATAAGCCCCCATATTACAGATACCACTAAGACCAATAAAACCATGGGTACCCTAACCTTAATAGCAATTGACTCCACAAAGATCTCTTTTTCTTTTCCTCAATGGTGGACTCTATATTTTGGATGTCATATACCAATTCACTGAAAGGTCAACTTTAACATTCACTATGTAAGGATCTGTACTCATCACCCACAGCCTTGACATATATGAAATTTCTTAGCTTTCTCACCTAGTACTGCAGCAAGTATAAATCTACACAATCCCAAGAACTTATTAGTAAATTTTGATAATGCTCATCTTTCTTTAAACCTTGAAGCTTTATAATCTTTTGGTGTACAAATTAGGAGGAACAAACCATGCCAAGAACTCTCTATGAAAATCTTTTTTAAGACAAAAACTAGTATCTCGATCTCACATAATTCTTATACCAAGCCTATGTAGGACCCTCAAACCTACAATTAGTCAAATAGATGGATTTGGTATCAATATAACCCAACTCCAAACAAATCTCTTGGAGATTATTGATGAAGTCATAAGCTTTTTCACCAAAAAAAAGTAAGGAGATATTTTTTGATAAACCTTTCAAGAGATAAAGTGGGGCTATTGTAGATACTACAATTAGAGCTACTAGAGGAATGGCTTGTCACTCCAGCCATAATCCTCTAGAATCCAACAAGCATAGCACTAACACAAGTTGGTGCCTCCTCTCTAGCTTACTTATGTCTGCCTTAACATCTAAGAGTCGGTGTAGCTGGATTTATAGATAGGGAGTGTCAGTGAGTCAAGCTAACTTGCAAGCTACTTGGAATCCACTTAGAATTATTTGTAAACAACTCGATATAAGTTGAGTCGAGCTTGAACTACTCGAATAGCTAGACAAGCTGAGCTCAAACTCTATATTATCAGCTTGATAAGATTGCAAGCCTAATCAAATTTTTACATATTTACCATTCTACCCTTTATATTTTACTAATCAAGTCTAAACAAGGCGAATCGAGTCTAAATGAGTCTAATCAAGCTAAGTAGAGCTTGTGTTTGGCACTATGTCACTCAATTCAACTCAATTAATACCTTTCTCATTTAGACTTGAACTCATTAAACTCGAGCTTGTTAATTTTTCTCGAGTTCGAGCTCAAGTTTTAGCTTTTCAAAACTCAGCCTGAGCTTAAGTTTAAATACTCCAGAATTCGACATGACTCGGTTTATATATACCCTTACTTGAGCTCTCCTCTTCCAAAGCAGCTCGTGTTCTATAGCGATGCTTGTTGTCCACACTCTTATCATACTAAAGAGAAATAGAAGCTTTGTTCAAGAAAAGCAAGGAAATTCACATATCACATAAACACACACACACATATATATAAGTGAGACATAAAAATATGTGTAGGAGTCATATAATTTACAATTATAGTTCCCTACACTACAAGAAAGTCAACTTATTACAACAAAATTAAATTGTCACAGTGAAAGTTAATTTTTTCATAACATAATTTCAGTGACGAATTTAGCTTGTTACTAGGTTGGTCATAATAAAATTGTCTTAGGAAGTTTATTGTGATAAAATACAATTTTCTCATTATAAAATAGAATGTATTATGACAAAAGGTCATTTTGTCATATAAATTAATTTGTTGCGATAAATTATTTATCAAAATAAAAAATATTTTGTCACAAAAAATATCATTTTAACACCATATAATTAGGTTTTTGGTGACAAAATAAGATATTGTGAAAATAAATTTGTTAGAAGATTTTAACTGTGAACAAAATATATTTGTCACAAATGTAATTTTGTGAAATTTGCAATAGCATTACTAATTATACTTGGTGACTAACTTATGGTCACCTTAATGTTTTTTACTTTGTCACTTTTATATTGGTGTGAAAAACTTATTTTTATCACAATAACACTACAGTGATAAATCATCCATATTTTATCATAAATTTATTAAAATATTTATTTTTTAGATTATAATTTAATTAATTATTATTTTCATCATAAATAATTATTTAATTATTGATAATAAAAGATATTAATAAGAAAGAAAATATACCATTCCTATTAAATATTCTAAATACATCACAAATTAATATTCTATTTTTACATCAAATGATTGAAAAAAAAAAAAAAAGAGACATTATGAGGTAATTATGACCGGTTTTACATTTAATTAAGGAAAATAAAAAAAAAATTCTAAAATTGGCACCAACTCTTATCATTGACCGTTTTAAGCCCATTTGCTAGCTCGATCAAGAATATAATATCTCCTACATTGAAAAGAATAAATAAAAAGAAGTTAGGAAAGGAAATTGTCAAGCTTAAACCAAAACAAATTAAACAAATACCAAAACAAGTTGTATTCACATGTGAAAGAATGAGAAAAGATAATAAATACGATGGAGACGCTTAAAACTTAAAAAAAAAATACATTATCAAAATTATTACACTAATCATTCATAGCTATTAATGATATTTTTCTTTGTTTTTTTTTTTTTAACAAAAATCACAAACATGTGAAAATAATGAAAATTATAAATTTTACAATATCCAAAATTATTGAGAAAAAAATAGATTAAAAATTTAGATAAAAGAAGAAATTAGAAAATTTAAAAATTATAAACTTTCTGGTCGATTCTGACTACAGAATCTGGAGATACCAGTCCCATTCGATTCTTTGCCTCACGAGCTTTGATTTAGTATCTGTCTCGCCCTCTGAGGTTCACCGAAGGAGGAGATTAGAAAATATCCAACCAAATGTTTAAAGGCATTTTCCAACGAAAATACAGTGTGTGGCGGCGAGTGATAGCTGTTTTTAAACTCTTGGCATTGAGGTAAACAAAGGGGTGTGAAGACCACTCCGTTTTGCCACAAGTAGCGGCAGCGGCGCGTGGCTAGCTAGCGGTGCTCTAGCGGCGGCGTACGTGACAGGTTTGGCAGTACCTTTTTTCGTTTTGGTGCAACTCTCAATGTTCATTCGATCGGAATTTGTGAGGATAAACCCAAATTCCTTGAATTTCAGTTATTATTGTATTATATTATTAGATTTTATTTGGTATTTGATGATTTGGTGATTTGAGTTGGTCGATGAGTTATTTGTATTGATGATTGTGATTTGGGAGGACTCAGGTGAAGTCATTAATGCTATGTCGAGTTGTTGATATATTTAGAAGTGTGTTTTCTCTATTATTATCGGGCAATGTCTTAGTTTAGGGGAGATTATGCTGAAATTCCTGCAAGAATCTCAATTGTCTTTTAGTTATATCTTGATAAATGAGTCGTCTCTGGTATCTTTCTATCATCAAAAGTTACACCTCTAAGGGAAGTCAGTTAGATACGTCGTCACTAGGTGAGTGATACTTTCTAATATATTATACTTTCTTCTCATGCATTTACATTTACTGTATGTATATATATATATATATATATATATATATATATATATATATATATATATATATATATATATATATATATATATATATATATATATATATATATATATATATATATATATATATATATATATATATATATATATATATATATATATATATATTATGCATTATTATTGCATAAATACATATTAATATTTGATTGTGATTGATGAATTGATATTTGATGTTACATAATGGTTGTGCTTGACAGATGAGAATCAAAAAGATATAATACCACTTAGGATTATGGATATAATTATGATTATAATGAAATTGAGAAGATAAGCTATGACTGGTGGATATTGGTTGGACCTGCTCATTGCCAGGCCTGCGTAGTACATACCAATGTCTGTTAGGCCCATTGGGTATAAGAGAACTTATTAGATTAAAAGAGCCAGGATAAGGGGATTGGCTACCCATATTGATGATTAATGTGAAACTATAGACTATATCTCATTCTTATTTGTTTGTGTGATTTGTCTGCTTCTATGACACATTGCATTAGCATAAATATTAGTTACATATTTATAGGGCATTAGTTTAATATATTAGTTAGTATCATTCATTGAGTCGAATACTCATTTCTCTTCAATTTTTTTTTCAGGTCATGAAATGAACTTGTGAAGGAAATTGTAAATTTAGTTAAACTGTCATTTGTTTTTCGGTAGTGTTTTGTATTTATAAGCACTGAATTATGTAAAAGATATTTCTATAATTATATCCCAATTCTAGAACTTCGCAATGTTATCTCTATTACCTGTATTTTATTTAATTATCAGTTGTATTATATATTTATATTCTGAGTTAAGAATTGTTTGTTAAACAGAATCTAATAATAACATGTTAATTGATATTTATGAGATAAATGACTTGATAGCCAGTGTGACATTATTTGAGATTAATGTCTAATTGGAGCTGCTTAATATGTTAGCCTATAGCCATATTCTGTGATAGATTTGTCTTTTGTATAATGTCAGGCTTACTACAAGCACTGATAACCACATGCCTTATCTATATTTTAGTGCCAGTCACGTGCCCTCAGGTTTGGAGTATGACACTTTTAATCAACCATATTAAGAAAAAAAAAATTGTAGTGTGGTCATACTAAAATTATTGTATTATATGGTTTATTTATAGGAGTATTACATAAACAACATGCTTAAATTTTAACTACAAGCCTAGTCAACAAAATCGATAATATATACTGCACATATACTATAATTTTGATTCAAATTCGATATAATATAATTTTTTCCCATTTTTGGTATATATAATATATTTAGAGAACTTTTATATATAATATCACTAAGGACACAATTTTTTTTTTTTTTAAATTTGGAGAACTATAAGTATTATGTATTTAGAGAATTTTATATATACAATAATTTTGTAAATATATAATAATGTAGTTTAAAAAAAAAGTTAAAATTTACTCAAATTATAAAGTGAATAGTATATAGTTCTTAATTATGATATTGACACGTGTTTTTAACCATACAAAGTAGTGAGACTTTAATTAACTAATTTGCTTATACCTGTCTTTCATTTATTATCACTAAAGTCTTTTAATGGCTGGCATATTTCATTAAAGTTATATTTATTAAAGAAGAAATTTAATGAAATACTCCATTCGTTTTAAAATAATAGTTGCTTAAAATTTGAGCATATAAATTAAAAAAATTATTTTATTATTATAATTTTAAATTAAAAAGATTAAAATATTTTTTTTTATTTTGATGTAAAAAAATAAAAATAATTAATGTGAATGTTTAATAAAGAGACGAAGAGATGATAGAATTAGAAAAAAAAATAATAAATACTTTCTTGAAATTCTAAAATGATAAATATTTTAAAATAAAATAAAATTTTTAAAGTGATAAATATTTTAAAATGGAGGAAAGATGTTAATAGAATTCTTATTTAATATTTACATAAATTCTTATAGTGCATAACTACTGAAATTTTTTCCATTTGACTTGTAAATTTATATATGCATTCACTAATTAGGCCATTTGTACATGTGTGCAGTAATATATATATATATATATATATATATATATATATATATATATATATATATAAATTTTTTATTAAAGATATATAATAAATTTTTAGGTTAATGACAAAAAAATTCACCAACTTTAAATATTTTTGCAATTACAATTTAACCTTTAAATCTTAACAATTTGTATAAATACTTTCATTTTTTTGCAATTTTTGCATCAACCATAATTCCGGTCTAAAATCTAGTAAGATAGAATGACGTGCATATAATAATAATATAATTAACAAATCAGCATCTTATTTGGCACTGAAAAAAAAGATTAATAATAAAAAAATTCATAAATTTTACATCTTTTGCCAAAAAAATTCACCAATTCAACACTCCGGTCAAAAAAATGTAAAGTTAGTTAATTTTTTTTATCATTAATCCTTATTTTAAGTGCCAAAAAAGATGTTAATTTGTCAACTATATTATTATTATATGTCACGTTATTTTATCTTATCAGATTTTAGACCGGAGTCGTAGCCGCTGCTAAAATTGCAAAAAAATGAAAGTATTTGTACCGAATTGCCAAGATTTAAATGTTAAGTTGTAATTGCAAAAACGTATAAAATTGGTGAATTTTTTTATCATTAATCCTAAATTTTTCTATATAAATTAATGTCAATATATAAATTTTTCATTAAAAATATTAATAATTATATGTTCAGCTTTATAATTATATTAAATTTTTTACAATTTTGCTATTATTACATTCAATTAAGGTTGTAATAAAATTATTTACCAATATAATCTTATACTTGTAATGAAATTTTAATTATATCATATGAAAATTTATTATAATATATAGTTCGTTGTTATATTAATATTTTTTAACAATAAGAAAATTTATAATGATAATTATTTTAATGACAAAACAAATTGTCATATGATATATTGTATAATATCAATAAAATTTTTTATCACAATATACAAAAACTTATGTGACAAACATAATTTGTCACTATTATATTTAACTCATTAATTTATGATGAGAAATTCATCTTGTCACTATAAAGTATACTTATTGTGAGTTTGTCATAATAAGTAATTAGTATTAGCACCAAAATTTGACACCAAATTTTAGTGACAAAATTTTCTTTTGTCATTAAACACATTGGTTTTCCTTTTATCATGACAAAAATTGTAACAAGAAGTCATTTTGTACTATTTGGTAGTCTCTCTAAGTCTGCTAGAAAAATGAACTTATAAGGCTCTGATATCAACTTTATCATGACAAAAATTGTAACAAGAAGTCATTTTGTACTATTTGGTAGTCTCTCTAAGTCTGCTAGAAAAATGAACTTATAAGGCTCTGATATCAACTTTATCGCGATCCGATTTCAAGGGTAAATAATCGACATTAGAACATAGAAATCTTAAGACTTCCAAAGCCCATAGTCAACTCGATTTATGATTTATTATAAGATTCAAATAACAAATCTTCCTAAAAATAGTAAATATTCTACCAAAAATGGGGCAGAATTTCTTCTAAAATAGACTTAATCTCTCTTGGAACACAAAGAATGAACCCAACACAAAATAAATAAATAAAAATAAAAAAACTCCAGTACCCCTTCTTGGCCTCCATAAACCATCGATAATATAATATCATAACTTCTTTCTCATAATTAAAGGAAACTTTGACAGCAAATAATTACAGAAAAAAAATCTTCTATATTCAATAATCTCAACTAAATATGAAGCTTAGGAGGAGAGGAATTGAATGGTGCAAACTTCATCGAAAAAGGAGGCCGAAATCAATCGAAATGAGCTTGAAAAGCTCCTCATCAGCAGTCTAATTAAATGGCGAATGCAGCAGTGTTCGGTAACTACTAGGAAGGAGCTTCTACCCGTAGACTTGTCAGTGGTTGGGCTTGCAAGTGGTGGGGCACGTGTTGGCTTTCAATCAACAGAGGACGATGATTCAACCTTTGCAGCTTCAACTCTCTCTCTTTAGCTCTCGACAGCTGTTGATCTCCTGCTAATCAGCGGTTGCCCCACACAAATAATAATAATAATAATAATAATAATAGTTATTTTTGAAAGCTAAAAAATTTTACAATTAAACTCTTTGAAATTCAATTAATTAAATAAAAATATAGTGTTTTTTATAGTTACTTTATTTTTATTTTGTTTTAAAATAAAGTAATCTACTTTATTTATGAAAAAATAAATTTTTTAAGAAAAATTGTAATTTTATTTATATTTTTTTATAAAATAAATTATTTTTTCACAATTCTACTTAATTGCGAAAAAATTTTTAATTTTACAAAAATATAATTTATTTTATAAAAATTAATAATTTTAAGAGAAAAATAATTTTGTAATTACGAAAAAATATATTTTTTAAAAAAAATCACAATTTTCTTATAAATAACATTGTATAAGCAAATATTTAGGTGACTTTATTTTAAAATAAAGTGCAAATTTTTTTTTATAACAAACAGAATAGTAATAAATTATAAATATAATTAAAATATTTAAAGTATTATAATTAAATTAACCTGGTATTATATTTCACTAATTAAAAATGAGAAATGTTAGGATGATTTAGTATTTTAAAATTTATACACCTATAAACTTTACAAAAAAAATTTAATTTACTAAAATATATAAAAAAAATTGTGATTTTTCATAAGAAAGCCATTTTTTCATAGTTACGAAATTATTTTTATTTTTATAAAGTTATTATTTTGCAAAAAATAAGTCAATATTTTCATAAAATTAAAATTTTTTTACAATTAAAAAGAATTACGAAATAATAATTTAATTAACGAAAAAATATAAGTAAAATTATGATTTTTCGTAAAAAATTTTTTTTTTTACAAACAAAATAAGTTACTTTGTTTTTAAACAAAGTAACTATAGAAAATATCATAAAAATATATATAAAAACAAAGTAATCATAAAAAATACCATATATATATATATATATATATATATATATATATATATATATATATATATATATATATATATATATATATATATATATATATATATATATCAAGATATTACAATTATTAATCAGAAAATAAAAGACATGTAGATCGTTCCATACTTCTAAGATTTTTTTTTTATTGTTAGTAAAATTAATATTAATTAGGACTCCAACTTGATACATCACATCTCTAAAGATGACTCAAACACTCTTACATTAAAAACTCATTATTATTATTTTTTTGATCTATCACATCTCAAAGATGAAATATTTGCACTTGTGATAAACCACATATATGTAGTGAAATTTTTATTGTACTTATATTTATATTTAGAGTTTGTTAAGAATCAAAAGAATAATTTAATATGTAGATAATCCCTAAGATGTTAAATGAGAGATATAATTTAGTTCTCCAATCTAAATAGTTAGTTTTTAAAAATAGCATTTTCATAACTATATAAGATCCCAACATTTCAATAGAGTTATTAATTAAAAATTATTGGAAGTGGAATCTGAACTCTGGACTTTTAAAAGTGTAGCACTAAATCAAAATGTTAGACATTTAAACCTTCAAAATTTTATATTAAGACATAAAATAATTTTGATACCTTATACCGCAAAACTAACAAAATGAAAAGCAAACCTCATTATAGGTACTGAGATATATGTGGGGACCTTCCACTTTCCTATATTTTGACAATAAATTCATGCATATGGCAAATATTGCATGCACATTTATTCATTATGGGGGCCATCATCATCTTCTTCTCCGTAAACAAAAACCCATTATTATTTGTATATATATAGGCTTCCAAGATGTCGGTGAGAGAAGAATAAAGCACACAATATAATATTAAGATGAAGGTAAAAGAAGAAGAAATGAATGACAAATTGGGAGAATATAGGAATAAAGAAAATAAATTATTATTATATTTGGTGTGGGAAGATGTGAGTGTGAAGATGGTCAATAATTACTTGCTGAAGAGCAAACAAAGTGCAAAAAATAAAAACAGAAAGTTGCTGAATGGGGTAAATGGGTATGCTTTGCCTCATCGGATTCTGGCCATTATGGGTCCTTCTGGCTCTGGCAAATCAACATTGCTTGATGTTTTGGCTGGTACACTCTCTCTCTCTCTCATGCTTTTTTTTTTTTTTTTTTTCCCTCTCTAAAGAAGAGTTTCTTTTTTAGTTTAATTAATTAATTATATACATACAGACACACACACTCACAGTTAATGTTGATCATGAATGGAAAAGTAATTAAGGGTATGAATTATAACTGGGTTTGGTTCGTGGAGAGGAACTCAAATCATGGGGATTAGCAGACTGCAGCATGCAGGTTTAGTAATTCAATGGTTATTTTCTATATTTTTGTTTTGTTCTTATTATCATTCTATATAAAATCTTGTTCATAAAAGTATGGATTAAAATTGACTAAATATATATTCTATGCTTAAAATTTTATTTATTTAGGTTTAGTTTTGGTTCAATTTTAGTTGTGTATAATTAATTATTTTATGAAATAGTTATTTTCTTAACTATGAATTTTGATTGAAGTTATAAATGAATAATAATTATTATAAAAAACATATATTTTCTAAAATTATGGAATATAAATTCTATATAAGAATACAGAAAATATCTCAAATTGTTATTTCATCATTTTCATAAAAACTTGGATGTGTTATTAATTTTATTTGTTTGTTTATTTTATAAAAATGGAGATTCCCATTTCAGAATGTTAGGAAGTTAAGCATCAACATGTTCATAGACACCCACCACTATTATGAAAATATATTGGCCAAACACCTGTCCTTCAAAAATTATTATCAAATCATGTGCTCCATCTGTTTCATTATATTTATCGTTTAAAATTTCAGCATATGAATTAAAAGATTAAAATATTTTTTATTGATTTTAATTTAGAAAAATAAAAGTAATTAATGTAAAATATTTCATAGAGAATAAATAAAAGATAAAACTATAAAAAATAATAAATATTTTTTTAAAATTTTAAAATGACCTATAAATTAAAATAAAAAAATTTCTATAAAAGGGCAGATATTATAGAAGAAAGGGAGTATTAAATATTTCAGCATTATTGATGTGACAAAGATACATCCTTTTTCGTAATACTAAGTACCAAGTAGAACTTTTTATGTCTTGGCAAAACCAAAAAAAGAAAAGTTCAACTTTTAATTTGTTGTTCATAGTATTATGTGAGGTGGTTTGGAAAAGGAAAGTTACAGAAGTAATTACCCCATTGTGTTTTTTTTTTTTTTTTTAAATATTAGTTGGACAGTGATCCAACTTTTAAATATTTAAAATTTAAAATTTTATGATGAATTATTTTAACTTAATTTATAATTTAAGATTCTATTATGAAATTATTTTATAATAATAATAATAATAAATTTTCAAAAAGTAACTTTTAGTATTCATTTTAAAAGAATAACAAAAAATATTAATCAACTATATAACTTGGAATTTGGCAAAAAAAAAAAAACTATATAACTTGGAGAAAAAAGTAAAAAGGAAATTAATACATATCAAATATATTTAAAAAAGAAAATCACTGTTCAGGATGAACAATAAAAGTCTCATGCTCCTTATAAAAAAATAAATAAATAAATAAAAGTCTTATGCTCTTTTTAATATAGTATAGATTAAAAAAAATATAAAATCTCAGAAAAAAATTAGGAAATATAAGAAAAATGAAAAAATAAGAAAAGAATAAGGTTAAAATAGAGAATTTACTATTCATCACTAATAGTAATCTACATATTCCCTCTCTCTCTCTCTCTATGTATTTATGCCTTTAATTAATGATAAAAAAAAGGTTTTGAACATTAAAAAAAGAAAATCGACATTTAATAATTAATTTTATAGTTCGAATAGTTCCAATCTTATTTAAATGATCAACATCCAGTTTGAAATTTTTTTCTATTGCATTATTAAACATTGAAAAACACTGTATGACCAAATACTTTTAACCTAATTTATTATTTAAATAGATGTATTATTATTTTATTTATTATATTTTTTTAAATATTGTATTAAATATTTTTTAATGAAATGATATTACATCAGTTAAAACAATAAATTGAGTTATATTTTATCCATTTCAAAATATTTATCGTCTAAAATTTTAGCATATAAATTAAGAAAATTATCAAATTGTCATAATTTTAAAATAAAAAATACTTTATGACCCGATACTTTTATCTCAACTGATATGTCATTTCTTATTTGTTATATTTCTTTTTTAAAAGTGTATTATATAAAATATTTTCTAATGTAATTATGCCATTCAGTTAGGATACTAAATTGGGATAAAAATATTGATTATACAGCATTGCTCTTTTAAAAATAAAAATACTAAAATATTTTTTATTGATTTTATCATAAATAAATAAAAATAATAAAAATAAATATTTAATGAATGAATAAATAAATATTAAAATTAAAAAAATAATAAATATATTTTTAAAATTTTAAAATGATAAATAAATTAAAATAATTTTTTTTAAAATGATAAATATTTTAAAATAAAATGAGTATAAGACTTCTCTTAAATATCACAATTTTGAGGTTTTCTCCTGCAATATCCTTTGATTCATTTAATGCCACCATATGTCTGGCTGAGCAGTTAGCAAAAAGTAATTCTGATCCTACAATCTGTGAACGGCTAGTTATTGTCCGTACTAACTTAATTAAGAAGTTTGGCTATTAAAATTAATGCATGTGGGGTTGAGCAGTTGGGAATATTTAACATTCATAATGAAGCTTCCTGAGTCAATTTATCTAAATCAAAAGGCAAATTAGGTATTTTTATTATTTAATATAGGGCAGTTTTATCATTTCAATATTCAAGTAAAAGTATATTGTTAATAATATTCTTATAAAAAATTAGAATTTCCATATTTGAAATTTAAATTTTTAATATTATTCTTAATTAATAGATTTTGAAATTGACAAACACCATTCGTAAATAATTGCATTAATACTTTGGAATTTATAATTTATTTATTTCAATACAAGAAATAGATTTTAATTGTTCATCTTTACTAATAAATTTTTCATGTTATTTTATGTTTACTATAATTTTTTAATAACATATTATTTTATATTTTCTTGGCTCTCTTCTTAATTTCTCTACTGATAATATAAATTAACCATGAATTACTAATATATATATATATATATATATATATATATATATATATATATATATATATATTCTCTATTTCTATTTTTTACATTAATACATCATGGCTTGATACATGGTTTTGTAACTTTATTCACGGTAACTTTTTTTTACCATGTTATTTCATGTTTTTTGGCCTCTTCTCAATTTCTATATGAATAATACAAATTAGCAGCAAATCACCTAATTAAAGAAGGATTTTTAAACTTCAAATTTAAATAAAGTTTAAAAAACTTCAAAAGATAATATGATGCAATTAGGCTGTCATGGGTTAGGGTGGATATGGATTGGATGGTGTGTTACCCATTTAACTAATATTAAAAGATTATTATATTAAAATTTATTTATAATTTTTATTATAATTATAAATAATAAAAAGGGTTGAATTTATATAGAACATTATGTGGCACTAATACTCGTAGTTTAATTGAGTCAAAGTCCAATTAATAAAAACATGACACTTGATTTATATACGATATTACGTGATACTATTACTATTAGTTTAATTAAATTAAAGTCCAAATGATAAAAATTGATACTTGATTTACATATAATATGATGTGGCACTATATATTATTTTTAGTTTAATTTAATCAAATAAATCTAATTAATTAAAAATTGTGGCTTGATTAATATAGGATACGATGTGCCACTATTGTTATTTGCTTAATTAAATTAAAGTTCAATTGATTAAAATTGAGACTTGATTTACATATAATATGATGTGACACTATATATTATTTTTAGTTTAATAGAATCAATTAGTCTAATTATTGAAAAATTGTGGCTTAATTAACATAGGATATTATGTGATACTATTACTATTAGCTTAATTAAATTAAAGTTAAATTTATTAAAATTGAGACTTGATTAACATAGAACATTAAGTGGTATTGGTGTTCAATATTAATTAAAATTTAATTAAATAATACTTAAATTTTAATATATAATTATCATATTAATGTAATCATATGATAATGATACTATAGTCAATAGTTTAATTTTAACAATAAAGTAATTGCCATTAATTTATAAATCAAATTCTAATACTTCAAGAAAATTGTGTAGAAAACTTTTGAAGGAAAATTAGCTTCAATTTTCTTTTCTTTTTTTATTGTATATAGAAACTTTTTCAGTGAAGTTATTTTTGCGAGTATACTTTTGTTAGTGGGAGATTTATTATTATTAATCTGGATCAAATTGATTCAAATAGTACTATTTTAACTTTTACTCTTATAATTAAGAAAATTAAATTGTTTTGTAAATTTAAATTTAAATGGATAAATTCGAGCCAGAGGAGGATTTTCGTGTCTATTAATTTGTAATAATAGATTTTAATTTTTCATAAATTTTAATTTTTTAGTAATTGCAAATGAAAAATTTTGCTGTTGAGGCCTAATTAAATTATATTTCTATTACAAAAATTAGATTAATAAATATTTTGATATTATTAAATTTATAATTAATGCAAACTTTAATAAAAAATTAATTCTAAAAAGAAAAGCAAAAAGTACACTTTCATGTCTTTGGAAGAGGAAAAAATAGGCAACAAGATTTGAAGCTGAAACAGAGAAAAAGCCTTTTCATCAGATTAATTATTATGGCCTGATGTGATTTGTTGGGTTAGACTGTTAAATGTCTCTAATATTTCATAGTCTCTTGATCGCTAGCCTGTATTGAAGTGGTTCTATTTGATTTTTTTTTTTTTTTTCTAAAAGAGATATTATATTACAAACATTTATTAATTATAAGAATCAAATACAACTGATAAAGTTTAAATCAATTCAACATAGACAAAATCACAAACAAATAAATAAAAAATAATTTTAAATAATATAATTGTATAAGATAAAATAAATGCAATTATATAATATTTTAACACAATTTATAATATAAAATAAAAATATTTATTATTTATTTATTATAAATAGTTTGCATTAATTTTTACCTATGTCACCTAATATTATTTATGAATAAATCAAATAATTTATCTCCATGGGAGTGGAGCATGGACCTCTATAACTCAAGCCATGTGTATGGCCATCCAGCTGTCCCATGGGGAAAAGTGGTTCCATTTGATAGATTAAACTTAATTTCTTTTTCTAACAAAAAAAAAAAAAAAACTTAATTTCTTTTTTTTATTGAACTTAATTTTATGCAAGAAATTGAAAACATTTTAATTTTTTACCATAATTTCCCAACTAATTCTCTCAATATTTTTATTGGCAGGGAGGCTTTCACCTAATGTAACAATGTCTGGAAATGTTTTACTAAATGGGAAGCAGAGAAGCATAGCAGGCTGCAGAAGTATTGTAAGTATTTGGTAGCAATTCTGTTTTTAGTTTTTAATTATTGATTTCAAATTATAAAAAAGAATTATATAATTAACATACTTTTATTTTTGCATGTTTCATCAATTAATATAATCTAGCTCTTTTTGAACATACAACTTCTCAATATTAAATAAAAACAGAATAATTAGTACCAAAGAAATATTAAGTATCATAAGATGAATCTTTAATAATTAATTAGGATTTTAGGAGAGGGTTGTATACATATATATGAACCATGACATTACAACAAATATTAAAATTAGTATTACTTAATATCATTTCATAGGTTAATATTAAAACTAACAATTAATAACAATTATATATCTGTGTGACCGTAAGTTGACAGTGTTATTAAAAGTCAATATATATTAAAAAAATATTAATAATGTGCATATAATAATATTACATAAAATATTTAGTTATGTAAGTTTTATATATCGGGTGATAATGCTATTAAATTTTTATTATCATCAAATTCTTTATTTTTAACAAAATGATCCACATGTTAAAAGAAGTTATTTATAATGGCATGAATAATTAGTTACAAATGTATCAATTCAGATGTTGCAATATCTCCTTGGTATAAGTGGTGGAGAATGTCCTTAATGTAGAAATTGAGGAGTTCACATTTTGATTAAAATTTCTGATATACCAATTAATGTTTTTTCCTATATTTTGCAGTCTTATGTGACACAAGAAGATTTTTTGTTGGGAACTCTTACAGTAAGAGAAACTCTTACTTACTCAGCAAATTTAAGGCTTCCTGATAGAATGAGCAAAAATGAGATCAAAGAAGTAGTAGAAAACACAATAATGAAGATGGGATTACAAGATTGTGCTAACAATAAGATTGGAAATTGGCATTTAAGAGGAATAAGTGGAGGCGAAAAGAGGCGACTTAGCATTAGTCTTGAAATATTAACACAACCTTATGTTATGTTTCTTGATGAACCTACTTCAGGGCTTGATAGTGCTTCAGCTTTCTTTGTTATTGAAGTTCTAAGAAATATAGCTCTTGATGGAAGGATAGTTGTTTGTTCTATTCACCAACCAAGTAGTTATATCTTTGATTTATTTGATGATTTATGTCTCCTTTCTAGTGGAGAAACTATCTATTTTGGAGAGGCTAAGAGAGCCGTCAAGGTAATTAACTAATTAATTAATTAGAATATTCTGATATGTATAATTGAAATAAAAATGAATCATGATTTTGGTTATCCTGTAATAATACACAGTTCTTTGCTGAGGCTGGATTTCCTTGTCCAACAAGAAGTAACCCTTCGGATCACTTTCTTCGGTGTATCAATTCAGACTTTGACAAGATAGCTGAGATTCGATTACGATCACAAAAAGACTCTGTATGTTTTTAGTCATTTTTTAATCAAATTGTATGTCTTATAATATGTCTCAATCCTAGATTGTAATTTTTGCATAATTGTTGTTCTTCGTTACAGGGATCCGCTGAGTCTTCAAATTCTCAAATCAAATTGAGTTCAGAAGACATCAAAGCAATACTCATTGACAAATACAAGATTTCTGAATATTCAATAAATACAAGAAAAAGGATTCAAGAGCTTACTCTTGAAAATGTAAGTAATTCAAAGTTGAGCAAAGTTAATTAACTTGTGGCACACCTAGGCATAACATAATGGCAAGTGTCTATATGATTTGGGCAATAAGCTCAGGTTCGACTTGTGCACGTACATACAGTAGGATATAGCTATCTCCTTTTCATTTCGCTTTAATTATACTTTGCGTACCTTGATTTCTTTTGCTTGATTTCCTTGTCCATATATATATATATATATATATATATATATACACATATAGGAAGAGCTTGGGAGTGGTTTAAAGATGAACAGCAGCAGTTGGTGGAAGAAACTTTGTACATTGACTCATCGTTCTTTTGTGAACATGACAAGGGATGTGGGGTATTATTGGATGAGGATCCTATTCTGTATTCTAGTTGCAATAGGAGCTGGAATGATGTTCTTTGATATTGGCTTATCAACCTCAGCAATCTTAGCAAGAGTAAAATGTTACACATTTTTTTATGACTTCATGCTTTGCTTGTGTGTTGGAGGCTTACCCTCTATCAGTGAAGAATGGAAGGTAAAACATATCTACAACCAAAACAAATATTTGTTAATTTTTCTTTTTCTTTTTTTTTTTTTTAATAAATTTGACTCTGATTGGAATTCAAAGTTAGAGACTTTATAATGATGAGAATGACTATAATACCACTGAACTAAAAACTCATTGATAAAAGTCATGATTTCAAGTCACAGAAATAGTGTCTTTGCTTTAGTCAGCATGATACAGACTGTAGACAATGGCATACATTTTAGCAGTGTTCCTTGTCAATTATTCCAGGTATTGTACTATGAAAGATCCAATGGACATTATGGAGAGGGTGTGTTTGTGGTATCAAACTCTCTTTCTTCTTTCCCTTTCTTGGCGATCCTCTCTCTTTCTGCCGGAACAATAGTGTATTTCATGGTGAAATTTCATATGGGATTCTTCATCTATTGGTATTTTTGTATCAATCTTTTCTTCTGCCTGTCTATTATGGAGTGTGTCACAATGATTGTTGCATTACTTGTACCTAACTTCTTGATGGGTATAGGAGTTTCAGCTGCTGTGATTGTAAGTAAAACAACTCACACTCTTCTTCTTAATTTTAATATATAGAGGAATTGGAATTCATGGTATATATTAAGGGTTATTGTATATCTTGTTTTGATACAGATGTTGTTGACAATTGCAGCTGGCCTCTACAGGCAACTTCCTTATCTTCCCAAGTTCTTCTGGCACTACCCAATGACTTATATCAGTTTCACAACATGGGCTGTACAGGTAAAGCTAAATGCACTAAGAATTAATTTGTAGAAACACCCTAAGATTATGTTTAGTATATTGTACTAGAATGCAATATAATTAAATACATTTTAAATTTTATCATTAAACTAAAAATATATTTCATTTTATTACATTGCATTTAGTCATAATAGAGACAGAGTTAGATTTTAAAAGTTGGAGGGGCATGCAGATTATATTATTCAAAGGCATTATTTGTAGTAGTGAAAATTAATATAGTTGGGTAGTATAAATAAGTTTTTTAATTAATTTTAGTTTCTAGGGAATGAAACATATATACGAAAAAAATGAAATTTTGATAAATTTAGAGAAATTAATGTGCATAATTCTAAAAATATATATATAAATTATGGGTGAAAAATTAAATTTTTAAGAGTTTGGAGAGGCAATGTAGTTGTTTCTAAAATATAAAAATTACAAGTAAAAAATTAAATTTTGAAAATTTTATGGTCCCCCTAGACATGTATGTAATTTTTTCTCTGTATTATTAGGACGATGCCAAACATAACAAGTTTTTATTTAGATAAATGAGAAGAATTTGAAATGAAAGAATATTAGAATTTGAAATAAAACGATATTTGAATTCAAGAGTAGTTACTGTGTAGTTACTGGTGTTTATATGATAAAAAAAAAAAAAATTAAAAGTTATATTATTGTTTTTTAATTGTTTTATCATACCAATTGTGAATAGGGTCAATATAAAAATGACATGATTGGGCTCGAGTTCGATCCATTGATGGCTGGAGACCCAAAGCTGAAGGGGGAGAAAATCCTTGAGACAGATATAGGGGTCAATTTGGACCACTCAAAGTGGTGGGATTTGGGAGCTCTATTGTTGCTGTTGTTGTGTCACAGGGTTGTCTTTCTTCTAGTACTAAAATACAAGCAAAGAGGACTATTGATCTTGCGCAAACTCTACACCAGAGAAAATTTGGAAAACATAGCCAAGACACCTTCAAACTCTTTTACGAGAGAAAAACATGGCTCCTCTAAGAGACACCAACCTTTGCATCCCTTGTCTTCTCAAGAAGGTCTTGCATCACCATTGCCTTAGCATCTATATGTTATCTTTTTCAAATATTTTATACGGTAAGCATGTATAGATTTATATGTATTTATCAATTTTAGTTATATATGAATAGCAAAATAATTGGTTGAGTGCTATACCACCCTAAACATCACACGATTAAATTATTTAAGCCATATTGAGGTTCATATCTTTTGGGGAAAGAAGGTTATTTTTTTTTTCTTTTTAGAAAAGTACTTTTTTGTTTAGCAAAGGCTTGATTGGCAAAGTAATATTGTACAACATGAATAAACCCTCTTTTATTAATAACTCTCTTTAAATTGTTGATAACTTTGATTATTTTAAAGATTAGACTTGAAATCTTTCACTTTATATAATTATTTTAAGACATTTATATCACTTTTATAGTTAGTAGTTTTTGAAACACAATCTTTGCACGTGCTTATGTGGTACTACCATTGTGTAGTATAATTGAGGTTTTAGATTATCAATTTTAAATCTCAACCATTGATTATATTAACAGATTACCTGATAAAGCTGGAAATTAAATTAAATTTATTTTCTTAACCTCTTACCTGGTTAACTGGTTATGTATTCTTCTTCTTCTTTCTTGAAATCTTCATTATCAATCTCTTTATCAAACAATTGCAAGTCTACATTGATCAATACTAGTTTCTTCTTTTCGATCAATACTAGTTTCTTCTTTTTCTTCTTCTTTATTTAAATCTAGCTTTCAATTCCTTTCCTATAAAAATTCATTTCATAATCCCTAAAACCCATTCAAGTTTTGTTCTCTATCTTACTCTTTTCTCGTGTCGGCGAATGCCGTTTCTACTGTTGAAGGAAGATCCAATGCTGCTTACTCAAGATTTTACTCCTTTGCTTAACGCTGCTTCAATGTAGTTATTTATATGGACCACCATAACTGAAATACTATAAACTAAAGCTTGGGTTTTGTATCTTCACCACTCTATCCTTCATTTTCTCGATATGACTATTTTTATTTAATAGTATCTAATTTTCAGTTGATTTTAATTTATTTTTTTTAAATTAAAGAGATTATTGAACTACGTAAACTTAAATCAATTAAATCTTTGCATCAAAGTGTTATTATTGATGAAATTAAATAGAAATTGATTAGTGCTTCATCAAATAAGATTTAATGGGTTGGATCTTTTGAGATGGGCCTTAGAAATGTAACCTACAAAGAAAGGACGACGATCAGGAGGGCCAGGCCTTGTGCCTAGTGAAAGGCCTTCGACGCTCAAGTTAGCAATACGCTTTGCCAGTGACCAGAGAAAAGGATTTCTCTTCTCAAGTCAATGAGTTTTTATGAGAGAAAGAACGTGAGAGAGTGTAGAATTCTATCTACTTGAGATATGTGTTGATTCATTCTTTTCGTGTGGCTTTGCATGGACAAAGTTAGACACCTTTCCACAGGAGAGAGAAAGTGTTCCCTGACAGGGAGTGTCTTTGATTAGGGTGGTAGGTAAGAGGTGGTGGGCGCATGGGCACCTATCTTATCCTTAGGGATGTGTTAGGTGAAGGACTATGTTAGGATATGGGGCAAGTCGCCTGAAAGGAGTCCTTTTGATAGTTGATGTGATATTTGTACCAGAAGCTCTCAACCACATAAAAAAATAGCTTGTCAAGGAAGTTACTTGTAGTTGAAGCAAGGCAGAGGCCTTAAGGGGCTTTTGCTACTATGTGGAGTGAATGAACTATCCTAGCTTGTTGCAATTTGGACTTCTATTAGTGGGCTTCGACCTCTCATCCCAAGCCTCTGGGCGCAGGGCATATGTGGGCTTTCATCTCAAGGAATCCATTAAACTGATGAGCCATTTTTGTCCCTCATTAGAGGCCCCCCTATTTCGTTGAGGTAAAGACAAAAGACTAAGCCTCTAGTGAGATAGGGAATGGGAATTATACTATCACTAGGATAAAAATAAGCTGATGAAGTCATCGTTATTGTCAAGGACGAATAGAGCCTTTTGCAAGGCAAATTTTATCAAAGGCTATTTGATGAAGTAAGACTTCGCAGAGTTAAGATGCTTCATTATGTGTGGAGCATTCGCTCAAGCGAATCACTTTCATTGGATGAGAGCTTTCGTTAGGAGGGAGGAATCTAATTAGTTAGGGGGCCTTTGCCTATATGACCTATATGTGGTAAGTGAACAGCTGCAGGGTCATTTAATGCATGGGTGGCTGATAGAAACATGCATTAAATGCGCATCTCTTCATTCTCCACGCATTGCCATGTGTCATTGTTACTAGTATGGTTTTCTAGGAATTTTATATTTAAACTGCCTTTTAATGATCCTAATTATTGGGCTGATGGTTATCGAGGAGGCTTCCCTATATATACCTTCTGGTTTTTCATTTTAGGGCTCTTGTTTGTTTTCTTCATTTTTCCAATCTCTCGCTTTACTGTGCCCTAATCCTCTTTGTTTCCTTAACCTCAATCTCTTTATTTTATATACCAATAGCCTAAGGAAAGAAAATGTCCTCAGGAGAGACCAAGTTAGCTCCACCCAGTATCAAAAAATTCTAAAAGAGGTGTGGGGAGAGATTGCACCTATAGGGAAGACTTCTGAGTTTCTTGTCTTTGGCAAGAATTCAAACAATAGCAATCAATTCTTGTTTTGCCTTGCTGAGGCTTATGAGAGGGTCTATTCCAATGATCCCAAAGCTGCTCTCCCTAAAGATAACCATCATTACATCATCTTCTATCATCAGTTGGAGGCTAGCGTTCTCTTTCCTTCTAATGATTTCAAAGTGGAGTGCTTCAACTACTTTGGGGTAAATCCTATGATGTTAACTCCTAATTCGATAAGGGATATGCATCTCTTTGAAGTCCTCTATTCTACTCATGGCATTCTTCCTATTGTGCATCTATTCCAGTATTTCTTAGGATATAAAATGCCTAAAGGTCGCCTCGGGTGTTCATGACATCTGCTAGTCATCTTCAAGGTCTTTTTCTTAGGAAAGAGAACAAAGTAAAGGACTAAAAGTGCAAATTTGGCCTAGTAAAGGTTACTAATGGCCTGGGTGTTCAGTCCCTAGGATTTGGCTTCTTTAATCAATTCTTACAATTAGCGAAGGGCCTGGCGGATTAGTTTAATAGGCTCACAAATAAGGAAAAGAGGGATTTAAAAATTCTTGTCCACTAAGGCTTCATCTATGATGCTGAGAGGATGGTGGGCTCCATCCACAAAAGGGATATCTATGGAGCTCCTACTCCCAAACTTCTACTGAAGGATGTCCAAGGTGATTTTCCAAACCCATGCTCTTTCTTTAGTATTGGGGAAGCATGATAAGTCTTTCGCCTGTGTTACTAACTCTTTCATTTTTCCTAATGGTAGTGAAGGCAAGGAATCTTAATCATTATTAGGATATTATGAAGAAGCTTTTGACCTTCATACAGGGAGGCCTCGGCTTCACGTTTAACAAGATTTTGACCCTAAGCCAACAAAGCATGCCCCAATTAGATGAAGTCCTCCTGCTGCTCAGGTGGAGAAAATTCAGGTGAGAGTGGAGGATAAGAGGGTTATTCGCATTGTCTGGAGGAGGCTTGTTAAGGCTTCTAACCCCATTATTCCTATTGTGCAAAAAATAGCTCTTTTAGCTTAGACTTCTACTGCACCTGCTATTAAGCTCGCTGCTTAAAAGGGGATTTTGATCCTTAAGTCTAGAAGAGCTCCCCCTTCTCCTCCACCTCTTCCCTTGGCTATTGGTAGGGGAAAGGGGTTACTTCCACCTCCTCCTCCCAAGTTGAAGACATAGGGTCCTTTGGTGCCCAGCGTCTTTAATGCCATTGTGCATACTTCCCAAAGGGCAAAGTGGTTGGGGCAATTAGAGGAGAATTTAATGAATGCTTCTAACGCTGAGTTTGAGGCTCCTGGCTTAACTAGTGAAGGGCTTTAACACCCTAGAGATTGAAGTGGGGGTAGATAATCTTCATCTTCCTTCCTTTCCTTATCCATCATCTCCTACTGTGAACCTTAGAGTAGTTAAGAAGACTCGTCTGAGGTGGTCCATAAGTATTATACCTAAGAAGCCTCCCAATGTTAAGGAGGTGGAGGTTTAGGAGATGTTTGTTAAGCAGCGAAGGATTTCTTTTCCTGATGTGGCTATCCTCAAAGCCCTTTATCCTTCATCTGTGAAGATGGTGATCGAAGGAAAAAATTTTATTTTTACAGGAAATCTCTTTCTTTTTCCTCCTTTTCCTTTATGTTTTTGCCCTATTTCCTCATTTGCTTATAATTTTTTTCTTTCTTTTTTAGCTCCTGTTAGTGTGGCCAGTACTGTTGCTCCTGAGTCTTTGGGTAAAGCCCTTACAATAGTGGTTTTTGCCATTATTCCTGCTCCTCCTGTTCTAGTAGAGGCTTTTATTATCACTACCCCTCCTACCTTAGTAGAGGCTTCAACAAAGCCTTTAGATGCTACTCCGAGGGTAGACCTTTTGAAGGCTTCTGCCTCAGCAAAGGCTCCCATAGAGGTTATAGATGCTACTCTAAGAAAGACTCTTGTAGCTAAAGAAAAAGCTAATAGTAAAGGACTTCCTCCATCATAGAAGGCTAGGATTATTTCCTCCAGCTCCTCAGTCCAATGTGTTGGGGATGGAAAGTGTGTAAACCTCAATCTGCCTTCTGAGAGGCAAAGGGTAGAGGAGCATGTGGAGGTTGTTGTAGTGAGCGTTAGCCCCATAGAGGGGCAAATTTCCATCAGGTGCTCAAAGGGGCTTTAAGCTAAGGATGGCTCCTCTCCCTTCAGTGGCAGCAACTCCTTTGCCTTTACTGCATCCGACCCCCACTTCTCTTTTTGGGTCACTCTCAGACACGCTAGCTAGGCAAGAGACTTTGCTAGAGCATGTATATTTTCTTCGCTTTTACTTTGTTATTGTATGCATTTATGTTTAGATTTCTTGCTCACTGTGATTTGTTCTTCGTAGGCAATTCTCGATGTTAAAATCTTGAGGACTGACTTTGGTCTTTTAAGGGATCATTATGAGGATGCCAGACAGGCTACAAAAGAAAGATAGGAGCTTTGTTCTAAGCTGGAGGAGGAGCTTCAGATAGCCAATACTAGGGCAGAGGAAGTAGAGGCGCAGGCGAAGGCTGATGAAGGTGTTCGCTTAAAGGCTGAGGTGAAGGCTTTGGCTGAGGCTATGGCCCTCAAAGATAAAGCCATTTCTAACCTCAATGTGCAGCTAGAGAAATTGAAGAAGAGCGATGAGGAGTTTACAAAAGAAGTTGAGGAGATTCTTTCCCTTTGAGAAGACTTAAAGAAAATCCAGCAGGATCTTCAAGTTACAGAATTTGGGTACAAGAAAATTTATGACAGAGCTAAGGCTGTGCTAGATAAGGCTAAACAAGCTAAAGAAGGCAGGCAAAGGGCTGTGAGAGACTTTATACAGTCCAAGAGCTTTGATGATATCATCACTTATCACACTTACAGGATTACTATTGAATATTACAATAATGCTCTTTGCAATGCAGTGGAGCACTTCCCTGGTGTCTTGCAAGTGGTGGCAGAGTTAGACAATGCTGAGGAGCCCTGGCCCCTGACATTTTCAAGCATCAAGAGCCTGCTACTGAAGGGGATGAAGACATTCCTAAGCCTGAGGTTTTCCTTGCTTTAAAGAAGGAAGATGCTCCAGTCTCTTCTCCTATCCTAGAGACTTCCAGTGAAGGCAAAAAGGATGAAGATGAAAGATCCTCAGGGGGAGGCGAACTACAACTTTTTGATCCTATCTCTACTATTAGCCTAACTCTTAAAGCAATTTACCTTTTGCTAGTGCTAATATCTCTGCCATTGTGCCAATCACTCCTTCAAAAGATTTTCCCTCATAAGGCCATACTTTTGTTTTTGTTTCATTTGTTTTGTTATTTTTTTTATGTAAGTACATTTATTTTACAATGAATAAATAAAAGATATATTTTTTGCTAATGTGTATTCATTTTCAATTTCCTCAAGGGAATTTACCTTTAAGCATTAAGTCTTTCTTAGATAATCTTTTTGGAATAACAATTGAACTATTTTTGTCTTTTGTTTGCAAATAAGATGACGAAAACAGGGTCTTTGTCTTAGCTTTATAATTTTTTTTCTTTTTGTACTATCTCCTTAGGGCTTCTCAATCTCATTTGCCCTTTTAAATTCTACCTTGGAGCTTTGCCCTTAGGCTTGACTTGTTATGACTAGGTTTATTAGAGCATTCGCCTCTTGTTCAAGAAATTCTTCCCACTATTTGTGGGGTAGTTCTCCTAGATTTACCAGAGTTTTTACTTCTCGTTTGAGAAGTTCATCTCACTTTTTGTGAGGTATCTTACTTAGATTTACTAGGATTTTTGTTTTTCGTTTTACAAATTCATCCCACTTTTGTAAGGTATATTATTTATTTTAAGGATTCCTAGGTATATTATTTATTTTAAGGACACCTACTTGGGTTACGTTACCATTTGAGCTAAAGCCTCGACGTTCGCCATAAGTATAACCTTCGTAAGATCAACTAGTATTTTCCTTCATTCATGTGTAGATGTCTTTTATTTGTCTTCTTTCACATTCACTGTTCATATGCATATATATTGGAAGAAAGGATTTTGGGTGAATTATGCTTCTTTTATTATTGTCATTGATAGTACATTGTCAGGTGCTGGACATTCTAAGTGTGTGAAACTTCAGCACCTTCCATTGTTACAAGTTTATATATACTTAGACCTATGACCTTCTACACTTTAAGGGTCCTTCCCATATGGGTGATAATTTGCATGTGCCTTTACGTCTTTCTGTGCCCTCTAGAAACCTGATTACCAAATCGCTCTCACAGAACACTCTGTGCTTCACTTCAGCTTGTTGCTTGTAAGCTGCCATTCAAATGCTTGCGAGGTCTCTGAGTTCTTCCAAAAGATCCAAGTCAATTCATTAGGCTTAATCATTATAATCATCTCTGCAATAGTTGACTTTGCTAATAGGGAGACCAATATCTACTGGAATTATTGTTTCAATGCCATAGGTCAGGCTAAAAGGAGTTTCTCCCATTGGTTGCCTTGGGGTGGTTTTGTATGTCCATAACACTTGGTATAGCTCGTCTGCCCATATTTTTCCATATCCATCTAATCTTCGCTTGATCCCTATATGTTTAAGGATGGGCTGCAGATGAAAAGTGTTGTTTGTTCTAGAGCTTTAATAAAAGGCTTTGACTTTAGCATTGTCGAACTATTTCCAATTGTCACTGATGAGTTGGTATAGGACACCAAACCTGTATATAATATTTCTCTATATGAAGCTAATTACTTTTTCTACAATGATGGTGGTTAGAGCTTCAGCTTCAACCCATTTGGTAAAGTACTCCACACAAGTGCATCATTCTGATGGGTTTCATCCCTTGTGTGCCAGACAAAGGTAAATAAAAGAAAGGTAAGCCAAGATATCTGAGAGCAACTAGCACAACTGCTAACAACTAAGTATATATTACAACATGTTTTTGATAGGAACATTAACATTTTGAATCATGTCTGAACTTAGCAGCCTAATAAATAATATAACATTTAACACAATTGCATGTTATAAATATAGATGGTTTACAATTTTCATTTTGAAGGGACAAGGGCTAACTAGATGATTTTCAGAGACATGGCATACATTTGCAATTTTTGAGATGTAAAGAGCTAAAAAATGATGGGATATGATAAAATCCTCTAGCATATGATGAATAGCCTACCCCTATTTTTAGCACTCGCAAGTATTAGCCCCTAACACAAATGAGAATGACATGCTAAATTTTGATACCATATGCATCATAAATATGTTATATAGGTTCACTGATCACATACCACATTGAAGTTTTACAACAACAATACACATTAATTAATCTAATATGTAAAATTAAATGCTCTAGATGAATGGTAAATACCCAAGTACCTATTTCACTTTAGACAATGATTTGATACTCCAAAGAGGAAAACAAATTTATGGAACAGTAAATAACCGAGTACATATTTCATTTTAGACAATGATTTGATTCTCCAAAGAGGAAAACAAATTCTCCTTACATAACTTATATAAGCCTATCAATGCTCTATAACAGAATTTCTTTGAACACTCACAATGTGGTATGAACTATATTTTATAACTATCTTTCAAATTTTAAAGAGATATTAGATTAAAAAAATATATATATATTTTCCTCTTGCAAGATATAAATAAGAAGCTTACAGGAGATAAATTAGAAGATTTTGATGGTACCATTATCAAGGTTCTATAGCAGTTTAGTGAAGACAAAATAGTATTAGGGATGCCATTTTGGGAACCATCATACATGGTGGCCATATCAATAGATTGCATACTATCTACCTTGAACCCAGAAATTGACAAATAAAGACTGCCTATTAATGTAACTGGTTTCTATAAAACTTTGAGGTCCTTTATAATCCTTGAAGTCAGCTATGAAGTTTCAATATTATTCTGTGGTATTTCTATTCTACAATTAGACTCATCCTCTTTTCCTTAAGGTAACTATCTAAAATATCAGAGGAAGATTCCTATTTCATAGTGGCTGAAAGCTTTTGATCCAAAAGATTCTGACTCTGAGGACTTACCAGTATCTCTTCCTCTTCCAAATCCACCAATCCATCTAAGAAACTATCCCTCTCAGGACTCATTGGTATCTCACCCTTTTAAAATCTTGCTAGTGAAATTTAGTTGATATAGAAGTATTTGTATAGTTTGAACACACCGCTATCTCCCTGTCTTCCAAATCAAGCAATTTATCAGAACCACTCAACTCTAAGACTCCCTGTGTGTCTCCCCCTCTTCTATATTATGATGGTCAAATATAGTTGATTTAGATCCTTTGCAGTATTTGAACTCATTGGTATCTCTCCCTCTTCATATCTGTTAATTGATTAGAAAGATTCTGGCACTGGAAGCCTATTATCAACCTTCCCTCTTCCAGATCTTGCTGGTAAGATGTGATTGATTTTGAATTCTTTGCATTATTTGATTCCTTAGCAATCTTATTAATCCTCTCTACGTATAGGCTAAACCCTTGGCATTCTGCAATTTAGAGCTAAACCCTTGGCATTCTGCAATTTAGAGTAAACATAGTTTACCTTACCTTCCTTGCACCCAAACTTTAAGTGCAGTTTTGCAATTTCAAGTGATTCCTTGTTATCAATTTTTTATTTCAGGAAATTAGTAGTTGTCCACACTGAATATATCACATTTATTCAGAAAACCAAATATGGAGTAAAAGAAAGAACACAAATTTATAAGCACCTTTTTTGCCAACCTCTTCAAAAAATAAGAGAAAACTTTCCAAGCCACACTCACCATTGCTTTCAAGGCCCAAGCCGACACTTTCACCCATGCTCTCAATGCTCAGTTTGCCACTTTCACTAGTGCTCTCAATTTCTAATGCCAATCCATTATCAATGAGGTCAAGGAAATAACCAATGCCACCATCACTCCTTCCCCTGCTCAGCCTGCTTCTGCTCAAGTTGGAATAAGCCATACCTCCACTTTTATTTCCCCTATTATCTATCTCACTAATAAAGGGAAAGCTCTTGAAACACCCATCTCTCATTGTTTAGATGTGAATGACATTGCTTCCACTCCCACTATGAATCCTTTTCAAAGTGGAGATTTCTATAGCTTTCCCAAAGCCAAGAGATTAATGGAAAAATTTGAAGCCATGGAATGATCCATCAAAAATATCAATAAGCATAAAGACATGATAAATGTCGATTCTCTTACTCTTTTCCCATACGCCAAAGTTCCACCCAAATTCAAGATGCCTGTGATAGTCAAATTCAATGGCACAACTTGCCCTAAGACCCACCTTAAGATGTACGTGGGTGCAATGAGACCTTTCGGCATGAATGACAAGCTCCCTGCTCAATTATTCCAGCAATCTTTAACTGGGCTGTCGATAAGTGGCTTTGGATCTCAACCAAATCACAAAAAGACATGGGATGACATCTACAATGTTTTTGTCAAACAATACCACTACAACATAGAAGTGGATGTCACCCGTCAGTATTTAGAGACCACTAAGCAAGGCCAAAGAGAGTCCTTCACTGCATTCCTTATAAGATGAAGGGAAAAAGTGGTCCAAATGGTAAATCGTCCATCCGAGGAAGAATAAATTGACATTATCATGAAAATCTCCTCCCCCAATACCAAATTCACTTGCAAATCCAGTATCTTTCGGACTTAGAGGCTCTCATCGCTACAGCTTCTAACATCGAGGATTTGATTCAGTCTGGACAAATCAAGGATGAATCCTTGAGTTTAAGATACTGCAAGAACACTAATTTCACCTCCAATACCACTCACTTTACCCCCAAAAAGGGAGGAGAAATTAATATTGTCTCCTACCATTAACCTCTGAGATTAGAAAGAAGAAGTTTCTCAGAACTGGGAATGCCTTTGAGCACTGTCTATAAGAAGGCCCTTGAAGCCCATCTTGTTAAACCCTCAGAGCCAAAAGCAGCCCCTAATCCTTTGCCTAAGATCTATAATACTAACAAGCGATGTGATTATCAATAAGGACTCGGGCATAAAACGGATGCTTGTAAAGCTCTTGTAAAGCTCTAAGGCATTGAATTCAAGACCTAATAGACAGTGGAGACATCATTGCTTCGAGAGCTAAACCCAACATCACCATAAATCCTTTGCCTAACCACTAAGCAAATATCATGTTTATTTCTTTTCATGAATTAGGATTTGATCCTCTCTCTCTCATCTACCCCACTTCAGGCTTATGTTGTATACTTGATTTAAATGACTTTTTCATTGAAGTTAATGCAATCACATAGAGCGAAAGAATTCTCCTACCACCTCTGTAACCTATAGATTCAAACCCAGTAAGTCATGTCGTCCCTCCTTTTATCGAAAAATTGAAGCCCTATAATGAACTTGAGGAGGATCCTATTCTCAAGCAATTAAAGAAAACCTGAGCAAACATATCAATATGGAGCCTTATCTAGTCCTCTTACCCTTATCGCCAAGCTCTTTGTAAGTCCTTAAACTAATGTCAGGCTCCTTTTGACATCTCACCTAAGACCCTTATGACATCTTTAACCAACACTGCTAAATCCATGACCATTTATTTCAGTTATCATGACATCCCTTACCAAGAAGAAAGCCACAACCATGCTCTCTACATCACAGTGATGACTCGAGGCAAAACTGTGCCTATGGTGTTAGTAGATAATAGGTCCAATCTAAACGTATAATGTCCACTAAAAGTGGCCAACTACCTAGGATTAGAGGCTTTAGATTTTATCCCATCGAAATAAGTGGTGAGAGCTTATGACAACACCAAGAGGGAAGTCTTGGGAGTAGCAAATCTTGATGTCACAATTGGACCAGTGACAATGCCAATCCCATTTCAAGTGATTAATGTCCTAGCCTATTTCAACCTTTTACTTGGTAGACCATGGATCCACAAAGTGAAAGCAATTCCTTCTTCCTTGAAGCAGAAGTTGAAATTTCTCTATAGTACAAATATCATAACTATCTAAGCTAATGTACATGGGAAAAGTGACATTCCGAGTTCTGTGCCGAATTTGGAAATTAAGCCCAAACCCTCTACTATTCCTCTGTCTGGCTTCTCATTTTATACTATCCAGTTTATTTAAGGAGAAGTGAAAGAGTTTGTTCCTTTCGACTTTGATCCATATAGTAACGTGGCAGTAGCTAACATGATGAAGAAAATGGGTTGTTTTTCAGGTTTGGGGTTTCAAAGAAACTAGCAAGGGATCGTTTAATTTCCTAAGTATCCCATAGCCACTCTTCCTTTCAGTCTTAGTTATATGCCCAAACCCAAAGATATTACAAAATTGGAGGAAAGGGCCAAACTGAGAGCTGAGACCAAAAAGCAATTTGAGACTTATGATTGGCCTATACGCCTTTACTTCAAAACTCTTAATGGATATTTCGTGAAAGAGGGAGAAGCTTTTCCTTACTATGGCTTTTTTGAACCTTGGTTCTGTCCTATTTCTAAAAAGCTAATCCCTGATTTTGAAATTTTCTTTGATATCAGGCTCAATCTAAAGGAGTGTGAGCCCATCTATCAATTGGAGGAAGATTAGGAAACAACAATGGAAGCTCTATTTTTGAGACCATCCATATGATCACTAACCATTAAGAACTTAATCCCACCAATCTCATTCAACCATTCTAAGTACCACTGAATAACTAGTATTTCGAGAAGAGCACCGACCTTGTTATGTCCTCATCTAAGTCCTTCAAGTCCAAGTCAGAGTCAGAGTCCCCTAAGTCTAAGTTTGTTGAGTCCTTTTAGTCTTTCCTATTAGATTTTGTAACCCATCTCCCAAGCTTATCTTTTCAAGCTAATGTAACCCATGATGATGAGACTTTTATCTTCAATGAAATGAATAAGTTTTCTGCTTACTTTCTTGTCTCTCTATACTCTACTTCCTTTGACCCATGATTAAATGAGAAATATGAAAATGAAAATGAAAATAAAAATGAAATAAAAATGAAAAAGGCAAAGAACCAATCAATTATGGCACAGAGGAAAACCCCAAAATTACATACATTGCATTTGTATATTTTAACACATAGGCATTGGTCAAAAGTTCATAAATTCTTAGACTATTTTGCATATGAATATAAGCATATGGTAAGGGTAGATCCAAATATAATAGTTCACAAGATCCCAACTTATGAATATGTAAAGCCTGTAAAGCAGAAATTGAGAAGAATGAAGATAGAATGGTCTTTAAAGATCAAGGAGGAAATAACCAAGTTGTTAGATAATGGATTCATCGAGCCCATCACTTACCCCTCATAGTTGGCCAACATAGTGCCTATTCCCAAGAAGGATGAAAAGGTTCGAATGTATGTTAATTACAGAGACCTCAACAAGGCCTGCCCAAAGGATGATTTCCCTCTGCCTAATATCGATTTGCTCATGAATTGTATGGCTGGTGCATCAATGGTCTCCCTGACCGATCTTTATGTGGGCTACAACCAGATCCAAATCTATGCCTCTGATAAGGAAAATACATCCTTTGTGATAGAGTGGGACACCTATTATTATCAGGTAATACTTGTTGGTTTGAAGAATGCCAGGGCAAATTATCAGAGAATGGCCACAACTATATTCCATGACATGATGCATAAGGATGTCGAGGTATATGTGGATGACATGGTTATAAAGTCCAAAAATCCTGAGGGCCATTTCAAAGCTTTGGATTGATTCTTCACTAAGCTCAGACAATACAATCTCAAGTTGAACCCCACTAAGTGCCTTTTCAGTGCCTCTTTATGTGTATTTATAGGGCACTTGATTAGCCAAAGAGATATAGAAGAGGATCAAACTAAGTCGAAGGCAATTATAGAGATGCCTCCTCCTAAAACTAAAAAGGAGATTAGAGGTTTCCTAGGTCGTTTACAATATATCAGCCATTTCATTGCACAACTGGAAAATATCTGTAGGCCGATTTTCAAGCTACTAATGAATGGAGCCTCTAAGTAGTGGAATGAAGAATGCCAAGAAGCCTTTTCCAGAATCAAGCAATTCCCCTTGAACCCGCTAATACTACAACTCTCAAGGCCAGGTCAGCCATTGTTGCTCTATTTATCAATAACTTCAGAAACTATGGGTGCGATGCTTGCCCAAAACGCTCTAAACTCATACAAAGAGAATGCCATTTACTATTTAAGTAACTATATGCTGGCTCATGAGCTTAGGTATAACCAAATTGAGCAATTATGCCTAACCTTGGTCTAGGTATGCCATAAGCTTTAGCACTACCTATGCTCATATACAACCCATGTGCTAGCTTACAGGAGCCCCTTGAAATTCCTTATAGAAAGACCAATTCTTGACAGTAGAATAGCACGATGGATGGCAGTTCTTATAGCATTTGACCTAAAGTACGTCCTAAGAAAAGCAATTAAAGAAAACATAATTGCTAACCAACTCGGTGTTGCCCCTATGGAAAGTGAAGTATTTGAGCCTGAATTCCCGGATTAGGACATCTTGATCATAGATCTTAAAGTATGAAAGCTATTCTTCGATGGTGCCTCCAATAGTAAAGGCTACGGAGCTTGCATAATTCTGGTTACCCTTAAAAGAGATCATCTGCCCATGGCGATCAAGCTAGCATTTGAGGTAACCAACAATGAAGTAGAATATGAGGCACATATAGTTGGTCTAGAGATGGCCAATAACATGAGAATAGACTACTTGGAAGTCTATGATAATTCTAACCTCATTGTTTTCCAAGCTCTCGGTAAGTAAAAAATTAGAGAAGAGCATTTAGTTCCTTACCATCAACACTTAAATGACTTAGCTGAGAATTTTTATGAACTCTCCTTTCACTACTTACCAAGAGCAAAGAATCAATTCACCAATGTGCTAGCCATCTTAGAATCAATGATAGACCTGAGAGATTATGAGATACATAGGCCTGTTGTCATTGAAGTAAAGTGGTAGCCTAGATATTACATTATATGCATAAATCTTCAGCTGGCTGATGTTAAGCCTTGGTTTTGGGACATCCTCAATTACATTTAGAATGATAAGTATCCAAAAGGTACCTCAAAAGCATATCGAAGAACCCTAAGGTAACTGTCTATTAGTTTTATTCCCAATGTCGATGTGTTGTATAAGAGAGTCTAGGACAACATCCATCTACGATGTGTGACAGAAGCAGAAGCCCAGCAAATTATGGAGTGGGGCCAAGGTAGAAAGGAATGCCCAAACATGAATGGCGTAGCTTTAGCATGAAAAATAGTGAATATGGGCTACTTTTGGCTAACCATGAATGAGAACTGTGCAAAGTATGTGCAAAATGTCATGATGTCAGATTTTTTTCACACTCCAACATTGGCCCCCCCGTTCCTTTGAATCCAATAGCAATACCAAGGCTTTTTGCTACCTGGGGTATAGATGTCATTAGGAGGATATCTCCAAAATCCTCCAGTGGACATGAGAACATTCTGGTGGTTATAAACTAATTTACAAAGTGGATTGAGGCAGTGTCATATCAGGTCTTAAATGCAAAGAAGGTGACACACTTCATCCAAACCAATATCCTTTATCAGTTTGGAACCCCCTTCGAGGTAATCACAGATAATGGCTCCCACTTTCAAAAGGAGATAGTCTGCCTACTTTAGACAAAAAGGATTCAACATCATCGCTCCTCTCTTTACCAACTAAAGACTAATGATGCAGTTGAAACTGTCAATAAGACCATTAAGACTATTTTGCATAAAGTTATTAAGAAATATAGGGACTAGCATGAACGACTACCAGTTGCTTTATAGGTATACAGAACTGCCGTTTGTGCTCCAATAAGGGCAACCCCATGTACTTTGGTTTATGGAATGGAGGATGTCCTTCCCATCGAGATGCAAATTCGATCTGCTAGGGTAATGAGAGAAAGCCAGTTGAGCGAAGCAAACTAGATTAAAGGATATCATGAGCAACTGAATGCTATTGATCAGAAGAGAATGAATGCCTTGTACAAAATCTAAGGCTAGCAATAGAAGCTAGCCAGACATTTTAACAAGAAGGTAAAGGATAGGGGGTTTGGAGGAAGGGAATTTAGTTGTGAAAGAGATTAGGGCCTCGGTCCATGACCCAAGGGAAAAGTTCAAACCAAATTGGGCCAGACCATATGTGCTCAAGAAGATTTTATTTGGCGGAGATGCCATCCTCGCAAGCATGGCGGAAACTAGTTCTCCAATCCTTACAATCTCGATCAGCTGAAAAGATATTTTATCTAAGGACGACATCTATATCCTTTCTATCTATTTTTCTATTCAAAGAAATATAATCAAAACTACGTGGACCTAATTCTTCCCAAAAAAATTAAAAAAAATGATGATAATGATAATTGTAAGGAATACATAGGCTGCCTTATTCAAGTATGGTCTAAAGCATAATGCAAAAAATATTTTATTTGTATCGCAATCTCATCTCCTCTGTGCCTAATGCATCATTTAGTTCTTTTGTCTAAACAAATAATAATAATAATAAGAATAATAATAATAATAATAATAATAATAATAATAATAATAATAATAATAATAATAATAATAATAAAAGAAGATGCTCACTAAGTTGAAAACCTGAAAGAGCGGCTTAGGAAAAAATTAGAGCAAAAGTAGAGATATCTCATATAATGATGATCAGATTTTACAAGAGCATACAGTCCATCATCACAAAAAAGATAGCCTCTCTTTGTACCTATGGCTTATCCTATGATCATGTCAGCTTATGGGAATTTACAAAATAGAAACCTGCAGCTAGTATCCTAACAACCACCAAAATAGGCAGACGACTGTGAACCTTTAATTTTACACCTCATCATTTGGCCACAGTTTGACACCTACAAAGATTAGTGCGCTATGCAGAGCCAGCATGGCAGTCCCGCTAGCCAATTAAAAGGCAGAGGTCAAGGGGGCAACACCCCTTGCGAGAGTGCTAGAGCAGTGCCCCCAAAGCTAAAAATAGAATTGTAGTCACTTTAATATGAGAATACTTAATTTTTTCAAACATTGACACTTTTCTTACTCTGACCGGACCTTTTATATTATATAGCATTTTTTCAAAACTGACCGGATCTCTTCTCAAACTGGCTATTTAATTATTCTAAAATTAATTTCGAACCTATCGACGCTGACCAATTAATTTTCTGAGTTTTGTAACTCCCAAAAACTGATTCGAAAGTTCCAAAACCTAGCTGAGCAAAAAAGTAAAATTCCAGCGAGCATGCCCATCGAGGCTCAAGGGGTGCCGAAGCTGGTCTGGGCGGCGCCAATGACCCTTTTGGCGACTCGAGTAGCGCAAGCCCCACTGCCCCGCCTGCAGTCCCCAAAATATCCTCCAACCTGATTTTTCGATGCTTTCTAACCCTACCTCTTGTGGTCTTTTCACATTTTCACTACCTAAATTACCCTCATCCACTTTTCCTATAAATACCTCCCTCCATCCTTCATTCTAAGATGCCTCCAAAGTTGATATAGATGGTTATCTATCAACTTTTCTTCTTCTTCTCCCTCCAATCACTCTCTAATTAATTAATTAATTAATAACCTCACCCTAATTAAGTTAGTTAATCTTTTTAATTAACTAAAACTCTTTTTTAAATTAATCACTCTTTTTTCAAAAATCACTCAATTAATTAATTAATTAATCTTTTTTATTAATTAATTAATCACTTTTTTTCCAAAATTAAATTAATCTTTTTTCTCAATCTACCTTTCATCCAAATTAATTAATTAATATTTTTAATTAATTAATTCATCAATCCATCTATTTCATCACGTTAATTAGTTAATTAATCATTTTAATTAATTAATTAATCTCCCAATCAATCCAATATCCGATCCCGATAAAATGAAATTTCGGTCTGGTAAAACCCTTTGCCCTCCAAAAACAAAGGTATCAGCCTTTTCCTCTCAAATCCAAACCAAATCAATCAATTTGATTAACTGCTAAACCCCCTCCACTTAATCATGGAACAAACTACGTGGGTTTTGATCCCCATTCAATGGGATACGTAGGCACGTTTGGAGTTTAGATCCAAATCTCAAATCCAAATCCCAATCAATCTCTTTTTCCCTTTTTAATTAATGTAATCTATGAATGTTTCATTTTAATTTTATCATTGCACTCATGCCATACTCATGCATTATAATATAATATTTGTTATCCATGAAATCAATTTGTCAAAGTCAAATTAAACTTAAGAGCCAAATTTAGATTATTTAAAACCAAAAATCTAGTCTCCAAACTCAACTTGGTTCGAGACTAGTAATTTTTATCCATGGGTAAATTAATTAAAAATCAATGAATTGGAGTTAATTTGGGTTTTTTCTTTAATATTTTCCCAACTAAATAAAATTAAGGTGGCAACTCCTAAAATTATTTTTAAAATCAACCAAATCCGAATCCAAGGGTTCCATCATGAGTCTAAAACCCGAATAAGCATCCTGATTCCCTTTAGCGAACTTGGCTGGTAATCGGGCGAGGCCTCACAACGACTATCTCTACCTAATCAACCCTCCCGCTCCTTCTCCTCCTCCTCCTAAGATGAATATCTCCCTCAAAATTAAACCTTGCCACAATCTTCTCAGTTGTCACACCTTGATCCTAATCTTTGTATCCTCATATGTAATGTCAATAGTCAAAGCACTCGCAATACCAAAACTACTTCTTGTGGTCGCTCTGGATGGCCTACTCCAAGTCCCAGTAACTCCAGAGCTGCTCCTCACAGTCATGCTTGAAACTTTTCTCTAAGAGCCAATAGCTCCCTAACCACTCGCTACAGCCCTCCTCTGTATCGAAGTTACTGCAATTGGAGATCCCCTATATACTCTGGCAATAACAGTCCTTCTCTGTACACTCACTGCTGTAATCCTCCTCTGTGCAACCACAGTAGTGTTGCCCTAGCGTCTAACTGCAGTCACAGTCTGGGTCACCACTGCAACCTATAATGTCAATCCTCCTATAGCACCTCCAATCTCTCTTGCAAGTTGAGTCACCTCCTCTATCTTGGTAGTAGTCCCTAGGTTACTAGTATCTCTAGTAGCTGCCTTGTCCGTCTTGTCACCCTCTATCTCTCTAAGCAAAGCAGCGTGATGCTCTCTTCCGACTAGCCAGATAGTCTCATTCGACTAATTGTGGTACCTCTTTATAGTACCAAAGCTAACCTCCGGTCTCACTATGTGGAAACTCCTCATCCACCCTCCTCTGATGGCCTTGGCAATAGGAGCCGTGATCTATGCAAACTCTAAGAAAGGCATAACCGGGGGCATATCTTGAGTTTGATCTATTTGTCATAAGACTCTCGTACCCTAGTAAAATGATGTCCATGTCAAATCCAGCAAATAGACCACTTTATACCTATGGCTTATCATTATAAAAGACCTGATCCCATACCATTGGTAATGCCAGAGTATGTCCTCTGGGCCAAGCTCTAAAAACCATCCAATCCACTCTTAAATTGATCCCCGCCTCACCAAGATGGGCCACATTTGATACTGAATGGTTATATATGGGCTCTTGGCAAGAGCAGTAACCACTCTCAAGTGGTCCATCAACCATACCTATAAAATAAATCAAAAATAAAAAAATCAAATATCCACAAAATACTCATCACAAAAAGCGTAAGAACAGATAAATTTCTTTTTTCTTACCTAAAAGACTACTGGAGATACAGTCTATCTCTCTAAGTCTCAAACAAAATAGTCAAGACTCATCAATGTCTCTACCAGCATGGCCCTAATCACAGAGCAGCTCTGCTCTATCTATAGTACTAAGCCTGCCACTATAGCATCACGCCAAAAGACAGGCCCAGAAAATAGATATCCAGCATTCAAGTAGAAAACCAAGGATCACAACTTAAGCCTCTCTCTCCCCATATTGCCCTAATCATCGAAATCATGAAACTCCTCGATGACGGCAGTCAGATTCACCTACCCCTTTACCACTATTCGACTGGCTGTGTCTTTTGACAAAACAAAAAATTCCTGAAAAACTCTATACTACCCAACTTTGAACTCCAGCACTACTAGAGTCGCTTCTAGATCACTACCAAATATGGCACAGAATTCCTCAAACGTGAGGTATAGCTCCTCCATACCCACACAGAATTGAAAAACCCAGGCCATTGGATCCCAAAATTGAGAATACGCCCTCAAGAAGTCCCAATCTACCCGAACTCCTCTCAAAGCCACCATAGCTGTAATTTTATACCTACCCAAATTTATCTTATCCACTTTGTCAAGTTTCTTTATCCATATATGCCTATAGTGGCTGAAGTACGGCTCCATGAATGTGAAAAAGAAGTGAAAGGAGTGAGGAAAAGTGAAAAACTAGGGAAAAGAAGAAAAAGTCAACAAATGGGCAGAGTTTTAGTTCTTAATTGAAAGAAATGGAAAAATCTGCCTTTGAACAGCTGCGCATATATAGGCTTTAAGATGTCAACATTAGAAAGTACAGAAAAGCTACACCAAATAAATCTACCATATAAGTCTAGTGCTGCTTACGATTAGCCACCTGAAGCCACTATGGTGCCATATAGTCCTTTTGCAGTGCCATACAAGTTTCATATGGCACTCCCCTTAGATGACACCCTGACCTTCATTCTACCTCCTTTACGATACTCCCCTTAAATGATGCCCCGACCTTCATTCTACGTCCTTTAACATTAGAGCCATGATTTTGTATCTTTCGGTGCAAGGAGCCACAGATAAGCGAAAAGTGTGGAAATGGAGCCATTAGTCAATAAGAGGTCAAAGCATGTGCACATCACATTTCATCCATTCTTGCCTGGCACCAATGTGCATCCATAACATAAACATGCATGATAGGATAAGAAGTATTAAAAAATTACATAGAGTCATTCATATATGACACACATAACATAAGCATAGCATATAAGCATATCCATACATGATCATAAAAGTACAAATTAGTATGTCACCCATGAAAGAGTGCTACTTCCTACTAGGAAGAACAAGCAACACAACCACTTGAGAAAGCTGCATAAAAAGGAAATTACACCATCATCACCATCGAATAAATGGCATCCTCCTCTCCTCCCTCTCCAAGGAGCATCCTCATCACCAGCCTCGCGAGCATTAGCAATGTCTAAATGTGTCAGTACCTTGCCAAGAGTAGCCTCTATCCTGTGAGAAATCCTGTAGATCTGATGAGTGAAATCCCTAGGTACCTAGTGTGAATGAGATGTTAGAAATTTTGGGTACAATTAAGCATAAATACTACCCCTGCATGAGGATTATTTCTAAATATAGGACAAAACCATACCTCGATGTCATCAAGGATGTCTCGTACATCGGGCCGAACAACATCAGGAAGCTATCACATCCTCAACAAGACATCTGCCTTATAGTATGAAATCTGCTGAAGGATGAAGAAGTCCCTATCCTAGTTTATTATGCAAGTGTCCTGGCTCAACTTAGTGCCCCCATTGGTACAAGGAATAAGTTCCTTAGAAGTGCTCCCTCTAGGTATTTCAAAAGTTGCCTAGATGATTGGCTCCTTTAAGAGGGCAGAACTGATGGAGGAATGACCTCTTGAGGTGATCTCATGCATCAAAAAAGCAGAACAAAAGTCGTGATAGCTCTAACCTGAGCATTGGTGGATGTATCCCTCATTGCCATTGTAGAGCACAAGGGAAGCCTAAATCGCCGACCTATATCTCATATACACTGGCGGAGACTTAGGGATGCACCAAGAGCTGATGATTTAGAAGTATACTCTCTCACCCAAATAGAACAAGTGGTGATAGGGCGAGCGCAGTAGGAGTTGCCTTTGAAATATGTGCTCGATGAAGATCACATTATCAAGACTGAGACTCCATAATTCCCTAAAGGGCCTTAAAATCTATTATAGTAAATGGTGAGCAAAATGATTAATGTGGCAAAAAAAAAGGGAGAGGGTAAAGTAAAGAGTGAAAAACCTCAGACTCCGTCAAATTATCAAAGAAGGCCCAGAGTGTCAAAGCACTGTGATTGTCTAAATCAAGACTCTAATTAGATTCCACCCATCTCCTCTCAGCAGGGAAATCCCCCAACCTTTCTTTGATTAGTCCAAGAGCTATAAAAGGGAAATACTCATATGCCCAAAGCTGCACACAGTAAATAGTCAAAATCATCAAAGGTGTAAATCAAGGTGCAAGTCCCAGATGGGCACTGTTCCACCAATAGAAAGGACATTTCCTTGAGACAACTCTACCATGTCATGGTCCATAGCGCTAAGGACCGCATCACCCCAGTCATACTCTTTCTAGGCATTAAGGTTAACTAAGCTGGTCAAAATATTAAGGTCTACAGTATCTCTCAAGCTATGGGAGAAAGTGCAGCCTATGATGATTAGCAGATATAGTCAAGCCACTGTTGCATCTGGAATAATTTCACCTATAGCCGCCGCCCATTCCAGTTTATATGTCAGTAGGGTGCACTTCACTTGAGTACTCTCATGGGGCAAGTCAAAGCCAAAATGAGCCTGTGCCTCGTCAGCAGAGAATGTCTGTCTCTAGTCATTGCATATATTGAGACTCCGAGTCCCGAATTAGATCCCAGAAAGTAGATGCAGATCAAGAGGTGTACAGGTCATCGCCTCGCAAGCAAAGTAGAAGGTGTTAATGGTATCCCACCATCTCTCTGTTAAAGCCCTAATTAGATTAATGTTCAAGCGATCTGGGGTTTGCACACCAAAAAAGTCAATAAAACTAGTAGGCTCTAGCATAGCCCTGACACCACTGCCAAGGGAGGCACACCTAATCACCTCCTCAAGATTACTATGACCATCCCTATTCTTAATTGTCTGTGCCTATAATAAACCAGTAAATACACAAAACAATTTACATATATGGAATGCAAGCAGTGGACAAAATTGACTTTCAAAAGGAAAAAGCAAGACTAATGACTACTAGTTGACCATCGTAGAACACATGATCTTCTGGGTCCTATAAGAGGAGAGTTGGGTACGGGTCGTCTCTTGGTGCCTTATATTGGCACCCTCAAGCGCTTGCAAAAGAAGCAAAAGTCCTCCTTGAGGAAGTAGCTCTATGATGAGATGTGGATGTCATCTTAATCAAATGCTTGACTTGACAAACAACATAAGCAAGTAGGTATAAAAAAAAAAAAAATCATTAATTATTAAAAAAAAAAAGAAAAAAAAGAGAAAGAAAAAAAGAATATTTCATTTATTATTCAAGAAAAAAGAGGAAAAAGAATTTTTCATTTATTATTCAAAAAAAAAAAGAAAGAAAGAAAGGAGGCTCACGTTGGAGTGAGCTATGTGAGGGAAGGTTGTGTTGTGTGCAGCACAAAGAGAGGAGATAGTTATTTATAGACTTCAGGGTGAAGAAAAGACGAAATAGTGTGCAATAAAATGTGCTCTATAATTATCCAATTGCATAAAAATATATTTTAGCCCATATCAATTCAGAATCTAAATTTAAAAGTTTTTATGTGTTCATGAGATTTTTATCTTTCCATAGACATCTGATCCATTGATTTTGACCATAATGTAGTTTTTACATCAGAAAAATCTGAAAAACTATGAACCTGAAAATTCATCAGTCTCTCAAAACTAACCGATAAACAATTTTGATGAGAGAGCAGTTGTGAACTCTCATTTCAGTACCTCCAAAATTAATTCTGAACTCTTTAGAACTGACCGAAGTATTATTGACACAATCTGACGTCTTTCTTATCCTGACCGGACCTTCTATACCAGACAGTATTTTTCTCAAATTGATCGAATTTTTTCTTAGACCGACTGTTTAATTGTTTTAAAATTAATTTTGATCCCATCAACATTGACCACTAAGATTTTTGAACTCTGTAACTCCAAAAAATTGATCTAGAAGTCTCAAAAATTGACTTGAAATCTCTTAAAATTGACAAAAAAAAATCTTGAAAAGCTAACCAGACTCATGCCACGTGGTTGCAACATGGCAGATTTTGGTGCTGCAGACAGTGTCTACGGCATACCACAATGATCTGTGCGGCGTTGCACCTCTCTGGTACAGGTGGACCCCTTTCTATGCACAAAATGACCCTTTTACCCCTCTCCAACTCATTTTTCAGCTTTTTTTAGCTCTACCTCTCATTGTTTTTTCATATTTTTACTTTCCAAATTACTCTCACCCTCATTTTTACTATAAATACCTCCTCATTTCCACTATTTTTTCACACTCCAAAGTTGATATTAATTGCTATCAATCAACTTTTCTTTTTCTTCTCTCTTCATTCACTCTCTAATTAATTAATTAATCATTTTAATTAATTACTTCCCTTTTTAAGATTAAATAAAAAAAAATTATATTCATCCACTATTTTAATTAATTTATTCATTCACCAATCACTTTTTTAAAATCCTTTTTTAAATCCTTAATCAATTCATTCGTCCGGTCTGATAAAACAAAACTTTGGTCTAGCAAAATACTTTTTCCATCTCGTCTACCAAAATCCATGTATTTTTCATCAACTCATCCCCCAAATTAAAAATCATTTTAATCAATTCATAAACCCCTCTACTTAATTGTGGAATGAATTACGTGGGTTTTGATCCTCATTCAATAGGGTATGTAGGCATATTTAGAATTTAAATCCAAATTTCAAATCCAATTTTTAAATTAAATTTATTTTTCATCTTTCTAAATATAATTAATTACTTTCTACATAATATTTATAAGGGAATCTGTGATTTCCCTAGAATCCCATAAGGAATAGAGAACACATCCCAATTTTTATTAATATAACTGTTTTAATTGGAATTAAGGAGTGATTATGTATTTCCCCTGAATCTTTAAGGATTAGAGGGAACACTCTCCTTAATTTGTGAATATTTACTTTAATTGTTTTATCAATCTCCATACACCATACAATCATTTTATATCATATTCATACATTTTATTTACAATTATCATCTTATAAATGTCATGTATGAAATTAATTTTTCAAGGTCAAATTAAACTTAAGAGCTAAATTTTAATTATTTAAAACAAAAAATCTAGTCTCCAAACTCAATCTGGCTTGATGTTAGTAATTTTATTTTTGGGTAAATTAATTATAAAATTAATAAATTGGAGTCAATTTAGGTTTTTTCCTTAATATTTTTCCAGTTAAATAAAATTAAGGTGGCGATTTTTAAAATCATTTTCAAAATCAATCAAATCTGAATTCGAGAGTTCCACCATGAGCGTAAATTCGAATGAGCATCCCGATTCTCTCTAACAGATTGAGCCGATATTCGAGCGAGGCGCAATAATTACATGTTAATTATATGCTATTTTTAAAATAAATGGAACCCACTTTAACTTCAAGTTAAAGTTTACTTATTGTTTACCTATGATAGCAGGTCATTGTTTTAGGTGTAATACAACGTTGTACTGTAGAAATAGCCTAGTGGATAACAAATTATCAAAAGATACTCAGATTAAAAAAATATTAGAATAATAAATTTTATCCAGGAAAATCTTGAAAAATATTGAGAAATCGATCCAAAAGAAATTTTTATTGTTGTTTATTTAATTAATATTAATAATAATAATAACAATAATAAAAATATAAAATCTCAATTGTAATTAATTAAAATTTAGTTCTACAATTCTTTTCAATCTCAATTAATTGCACCTTTAATTTCACAATTAAAAAAAAATCAAATATGTAAAAAAAAATACTAAAAATTTAAAATATGTAAAATAATTAATATCTAAATAAAATATTAAAACTTTTCATGACAATTTGAGGAATATTCTGACAAAAAGTTATATAGGGCCTACATTTAATTTTGTAAGGTAAAATACACCAATAAATAATAAATTTACGAATCGCAATGGGTAGGGCGGGGTGAAATTTGAGATTCCTATCCCACCCAATAAATGATCGGGGTAAAAGGCAAAGTGGGGTAGATAATTTTTGAGGCAGGTATGAGGTAGATCAGAGATCCTTATTTGTGTTTTTCATAATTTTATTAATATTAAAAGTTCATAAGTTATATATTTTGGTGTTAAGTTTTATATATTATTAATTGATATTTAAAAAATAATAATAAAATTGAATACTCAATAATATAATTTTAAAAAGAATTAGTAATTATATATATATATATATATATATATATATATATATATATATAAGAAATTATAATAAAAAATACAAATATATTAATTTGTGGAATCGAGAAGAGGAGACTCAATCCCATCCTGCCTCTTGCCATAGACGGGATGGAGATTTCCTGTTTGGTTTAGAGTGGGAATGTGTTTCTCGCTTGAGTAAATCAGATTTTGCCAAATTAAATAAATCAACACATCGTTCTTATAAGATGTTGATGATTAATTCTATTGAATTAAAAAAAAATAGATGCAAAATTAAAGAAACAATTAAAAAAATTATTTCAAGCATAATAATTGTATATATAGATCACAATACTATGATAAATTTAAATTAAAAATAAAATAAAGTATAAAATTAAAATTAAAACATAAAAATTCAATTCTATAATTCAAATTCTTGGACAATTATGAATTTTTTAATAATATAATAATATGGTATAGCATGGTGATTAATATCTAAAAATTCTAATTTTTTTAAAATAATCAAAAGCAAAAAAAATTGAAGTAAGACATTTCATTGGCATGATATATAATTAACTTAAATTATAAGAAAATATATTAGGTTTGAATTTAAATGAAGATGATATGTGAAAAATCCAACAAACATTTAAAATTTGATAGATAATATAAAAATTTGATGGAGTTTTTTTTATAGGAAATTATAAAACAAATCTAAATCCTTGTATAATAAGATGTCCATATGTAATAATGATGATGATGATAATCTAATTTAGAGATTTTAAAAAATTAATAAGTGCAATAGAGAATTTAAAAAATTAATAAGCGCATTTTTATGTATCAACGCGTTCTCTCCGTCTTTGCACATTTTTATACATATTATAGATTATGGATATCTAAAAATTGGCCTAGTTTTGTAATCAACAGGGGTTAAGATTACTTGAGTTTTAATTATGGGGTAAAGGATCAATTTAGCCTTTGTGATTTTTCTTGTTTTCAATCAAGTCCCTTTGATATTTTTTGGCCTAATTTAATGTATGAGTTTTTATTTTTGACCAATTAAATCCAATTTTTTTGTTTAAAAAGGTTAACAAATTATCTCTTTTATATTTGAAGAAAGTAATATATATCTTGTGTGTTTGACCCATTTTCATTTTTATAATATGTGAATTTGACAAGTGGAGCAAGAAATTTCTTCTGTTAGTAATATGGGATCTACACTACTAGGGTGTAATGGCCTAGCACAAGAATGTGATAAAAAAAAAATATTATTTTAGTGATGTGCATCCAACTCAACAACTCACTATTTATTTCAATGTATATTAAAATTTTCAGTAAAAATCATTATTGGTTTAGATCATATTATCCGGTCGGATTATAAGTCTAATCAAATTATATTAATTGGCTAAATGAAAATTGACCTGAATTCGTAAGAACCAGCCAGTTAATTGGCGAACAAGTTGAGAAGCTAATCCAATGAGTAAACCAACCTTCGACAAAAAATTAAAAAAAAAAAAAAAAAGGTTCAAACCAACTATTGATTGCAAAAAAATTTCTCCTTAAATACTTTTATATTTTGTTTGACTTTCATCTCAATCCCCACCTCATATTTTGTATTTTTTATATATATATATATATATATATATATATATATATATTATAATAAACTTTAGGCTTCGTAAATTAAGAGGACTCATGTGTTACTAAAATAAAAAATATTGATAACCTCTTCATAAAATAAATAAATAATAAATTTAAAATATATGATAAAATAAATTTAATTTTCTAAAATAAATAAACAGTAAATTTTAAATATATTATAAATTTTAATTTTTTTAATATTAAAAATTTTTAATTTCTTTAATTTTTTACCCAAAAATTTATTATTTTTAAAATTCTTATTATCTTATTATTATATTACTATTTTAAATTCTAAAATAAACAAATCATTTATTTCAAAATTATTCTATTAAATTGCTCATAAAATTAGCAAACAAAATAAATATAAATCTTATTAATATAAATATTATGATTTAAAATTTTATTTTAAATGTTATTTAGTAAATTTTTTAAATAATATTTAATTATTTATTTATTTTATTTAGATATATTTTTATTTAATATGATATTTAACAATATTTATTATATATTTAATTTAATTACTTTTCGATCTCAATTCAACACATGAGAGAGTTATGTTTTAAATAACACTTATTTCATGAGTTAGTTAAGTTTTTAGCATTATTAAGCTCAATTTGAATTATATATACCAAACTAATATTCTTTACTAATATTATGATCTAGTTAAGCAAACTCATGTACCAAATGGACTGCAGTGCTCTAAATTTTATATCGCTAGCAGAAATACCTCATACTCCATTTTATCAAAAAAAATTAAAAATAAAAAATAGAAAGAGAATAAAAAGATTTGAAGAACAAAGATGTGAGATTGGAAATTATTCATTAGGTAGATCACTTTCTGTTAACAACATAAATAATTTGTAGGCTTTAATTTTAATTTTAAACCTGTAATTAATTTGAGTCCATAAATTTAATTGTTATTTGGGTTTGATAATTTAATTAGTTTAAATTAATTGATTGGGCTTGATATTTGAGTTTGGGCCATCAATTAATTTAAATCTCAAATTTAATGTAAGCTACTAGCAGTTCCTCCAAAATTAGATACAGGAGAGAGAATGTGTTACAATAAATTTAGGAAAGTGCAAATGGAGAATGTGTTGTCATGTGTATAGGAAGCTATCAAAAGAACTCCTATAAATACAAGAACATAATACCTAATAAAGGGATCAATCAATCTGACAAATCAGTCAAACAAATTAATCAAATACAAATTCTAGTAGATTAATTTCAATTTCAACAATTTTCTTCAAGTTACAATAGCAAATTCAAGAGTTCCAATTCTATCTATTCCGATTAGTGTTTATTTTCTTCATGCTTTTTTAATTAAATTCCTATTAAATTAGTTATAACTTGTTAATTTTCGTAATTAATATAAGTGCCCAGTTACTTGCCTAACTCCTTCGGTCATCTTTTCCATTTATTGCTTATTTTTTTTACATAATTAATTTTAGTTATTTTTTAGTGGATCTATTTTCTATAAGTGAAGGTAGGAACCTAAAAGTAATTTGGTCCCTTATGTGCTTTAATTTATTATTTTATTTTTGAAAATCCGCTTTTCTAGCACATTCACGCTATATTTTATTTTGCTATTTGTAAGAGCCAAACTTGTTGACTCCAAAATTACATCCATAATATTATTTGGCATGCTCGGTGGGAGCGATAGATACTATTGATTATGCCACCAAAAATACATGGAAAAGAAGTAGCAGAGTCTCATGATTATTCCCCCCAATGCTCCAAAAGCTGTTAAAGGTCAAGCCTTGGCAGATTTTTTAGCTCATCACCCAACAAAAGATGAACCTACATATATGAAATCAACTGTGTATTCAATAACACTTAACATATGTGGTTTAATGGGTCGAAAACTACAAGTTCAACCGGAGCAAGAGTAGTTTGATTTCACTAAGGGGCATCACAAAAAGGTTAGGATTCATGCTTGGGTTTCACACACTAGGCCAAATATGAAACATTGATAATTGGCTTAGAGATCCTCGCTGACCTAGTGGTACGTTTGGTTGACATTAAAGGAGATTCACTCTTTGTTATTGAGCAAATCTCTAAGAAATACAATTGTGAATCACCAACTCTTTGGCCATATTACAACAAAGTAAAGCACATCCTTGATAGTTTTGAGCATTTTTCATTGGAGGATGCCTTGATAGCAGAGAATGAGGAGGCAAATCAACTTGCACAGGGAGCATTAGTTTACTTAGCTTTGTTCGATAAAGTACCTTTGGAATCTAAGTTGACTTCTATCTTAAGCATCAAGAGGTAGGTTGGCTAGAAGAGCAAGTTGAAAGACAAGAAGGAAGCTTTAGCATTGACTTGATCAACAATTAGTAAACCAAGTTGTTAAGTATCTTTAAATTCCTTCCTTAAGGGCAGATCACAAAACTAGGCTCACTACTCTAAGGTTTTAGGAAGATAATAAAGAATTGTATAGAAGACACCCATAAGGAGAATGGTTGTTATATCTTAGCCCTAAAGAGGCAACATTAGCCATGGTTGAGGTACATGAAGGTTTAGCAAAAGCACACCAATATGGAAAAATGATGTGACAAATATTGGAGAAACATAGCTACTAGTGATCAGTATGGAAAAAGATTGCATTAGATATGCCAAAAAAGATGCGAAGCTTGCCAAAAGCATGGCTCTACCCAACTGATGAACTCCATTCAGTAATTAAGCCATGGGCATTCAAAGAATGGGCAATGGACATAATTGGTAAAATATACCCACCTTTATCCAACAAGCTTTCTTTCATTCTAGTGGCAATTGATTTTTTTCAAAATGGGTAGAAGCAATACCACTTAAAATAGCGAACCAACAATAGGTCATTAAATCCTTTAAGGAATATATTGTACACCGAAGCAGTCTACCAAAATAATAACAATTGAGCAAGGAATGATGTTCACTGGAGAAGAAGTCAAGGATTTACGTAAGAAGTTCAATTTCAAGCTTATTCACTTTACTCCATATTATGCCTAACCTAATGGATAGGTTGAGGTGACAAACAAAGTCATTAAGGTGAACATCCAAAAGACTATTGAGGACAACCTAAGGGTATAGCATGAACTTCCTTTTGCAACATTATGGGCAATTTGAACCACTTTACAGATGACCACAAGGGCAACACCTTTTAAGTTGGTTTATGAAAATAATATGATGATACCAACTAAGCTAATAGTGAATTCCATGAGGCATAAATATCAGGATGAACTAATAGCCAATCAGTATACTTAAGTGATGTTAAAATAATTGGATGACCTGGATTATGATGAGCTTGCTACTTTGGACCAAATCTAAGCCTAAATAAAATAGTAGAAAGGGCATATAACAGGCAGGTTCAACCTAAAGATTTTTAAAGTTGAAAATATAGTTTGAAAGGTTGTTTTGCCAATAGGGCACAAAGACCGAGATCAGTAAATAGACTCTTAATTGGCAAGGAACACTTGTGGTGAAAGAAATCCAAGAGAATGGCATTTACAAACCTTAGGGAATAAGGATCCTGAGATCAATAAATGGACTCTTAATTGGCAAAGAACATTTGTGGTGAACAAAATCCAAGAGAATGGCATTTACAAACTTTCATATTAAGACAATGAAATACAAGACTAGTCCATAAATGGAAAATTCTTGAAACTTTATGTCCCATCCTTATGGGAGGGAGTCAACCGATCTTAGTTCAAATAAGAATAATCAAGATTATGGCTGAATTAATAGAAGTTTGGCCCTTACTAATGTAATTGTAAGATCGATTTCATTTCTAGCTGATCTAATACCTGTACATGTTTATTAGTATATAAAATTTCTTACTACTCCTATTTATTTAGTTAAATGTTGCATTGGATTTTAGCAATCTATGGTTTTATTTTCATAAGTTTATTAACTAGATAAGCTAATATGCATGCATCTGTCATTAATAAAAATGCATTCATCAACAAAGTGAAATAACCAAAAAGGTTGGCCCCTTGGCCACCAAATATATATTTACATTTGGAAAACAAAAAACATTCATAAACCATTGAGTAAAATGTACTAAAAAGATGGGCTTTATGACCACTATTACAAAACCAAAAGCATATTTAAGGCACAGTGACCAAGGCAATTACAACTTGAAGAAAAAGTCTTTAAGAGTTTTGCCAATCTTTGCCCGCTGAGGATTCACTTCAGCAATTTTAGGCTCGGACCCCTATACTTCAACTGACAATTTTTTGTTTACAGCTGTAACAAACTCCAACTCGACTCTGGACTTCACTAAGAAACCAACATTTTGCTCTTTTTATTGATACGTTTCAACCAATTAGGCTTCAATTTTGCGAATTTCCTCTTGATATTGATGGATTTCATTCTAAAAGTGCTTGGCTTTCTCAGCAACTTTTTAGTATATCAAGTTGTCTCCACACTTGAGTTTTGTAGATACTAGATGCTCAAAACGATCTTGATGGTTTGATTTGAATTCTATTTAAGTTTGGCTAAAATTGAGTTAGCTAATTGATAGCTCTGAGCGAGGCCATCCAGGTCAGCATACAGGTCGTCAATTGTTGCTTTATCACCAATGCTAAAGTGTTCTAGTGTTGCATAAGAAGAGAGAAATGCTAGTGATTCTTGAGGTAGCTCAAGAGAAGCATCATCCAATAGTAAAGCAAGATCGAGACCTTTAAGGGAGGCAAGTTTGTCCATATAAATTAACTACCAAGGCAATATTAAGATCTTATTATTGGATTTGTGCAGCTTCAGTAATTGTGCTCTCAGTAGGTAGAGAAGAGGGTGTGGCATCCATCATCGCCGAGTCAAAATTAGCAAAAAAAAAAGTCCCCAACATCATCCCAATTCTAAAAAAACAAAAGTGTGAGATGAGCAATTACTTGTAGGGATAAAAAAAAAAGGGGAAAATATAATCAAATGGTCTCAATTATGGTCTCCTCAAAGACCTCAATCACTACAGCCCAATCCCGAACTATTTCCTATTCAAAAGTGGCTAGCTTTCATGGTGTGACAGAATATCCTCAATTTTATTCATGGAAAGATGAGGCTAATTTTGAGAAATTTTGGTGAGAAGTATGAGAGGTTGGCACTTTGATCTTTTCTTTGTAGGAAGATTTAGTTTTGGAACGAACAGCTTACGATTTGCCTACAGGAGATACAAAAATTAGGATAACACAATCAAAAGTGTGGTCAAAGTTCAACTTAAATTAAATCCTTGTTTTTGTTCTTTTCGAAGGGGTTTAGTGACTTATAAATCGTCCACTTCCCCTGGGACATCAAGATCTCCTTTAGAACAGCAACTAGTATAAGGGAAAAAGAATCGGTCAATTCAGAATTGTTAAAAGGAACATGAAAGGGGAAGATTTGATACCTAGTCGAATTAAACAGTGCTCATCTAAGAGCTCAACCAATACCACTCAACATCACTTGGCCAATCTTTTATACATGAGCTGACATAAGTAACTTGTTCTCTCTTTTTCTTCTCAGTTTAGCTTAAAGGTGCCTAAGCTATAACTAAGGGGGCAGTCAATAGATTAGGCCATTTGAGGCAAGGAACTCTAACTGGTATCCACCCTAGACAAACTGTGGCCTCTTTGGTCAAATCTCATCTATCCTGGATGAGCCTTTCCACAGTTAGAATTTCTTACTTATTCTCAGCCATATTTCTCTTTCAATCAAGGTTTGCCTATTCGCCTCTATTTAAAGCTCTATTTGAATTGCTTGGATTTGTCAAAGTAATTTATTTGACTACATGTAATTATATTTGAAACCAAAAAACTTCTTAAAAGCAATAATTCCATGAATATGCATACCTTTGTTCTTGGTCAATCTAAAGCCCTGCATAGTATGAGGGGAACATGTGTCAGATGGAGTTTTCTTATAAACAGATAAAGGGATAGCGAAATCTTACATCTCCTAAACTAAAACCTAATCAAGTTAATAAAAAATAACTAAAAAAGAAAGAAAAAATATATATAGAGAAAGGGAAAAGCAAATGTGAAATAATTTACAAAACAAAGATCTCATGAGAAGCCATTGAAATAGCATCACCAATCTCCAAGTTCAATCCCTCAAGACTCTAACCTTTTCCCTATAACAAAGATAAAAAGGAATTCCATTCTTTTTCTTCATTTTTTTTTACTAATTAATTTTCTTAGAATTTAGAACTTTATTTATTAATTTATTTTTTAAAGAAAATGGTCAACATGAAGGGATGTTAGATTCCCACAATTAACAATGGAAGCTTAATAAACCAAAGCAAATCCTAAATCCTTATACCTCTGAAATTTTGGTTTTTAATGTTGGTGGAGATGGTAAATTAAAATTAAAATGAGGGCTATTTTAATCTTTTAACATGTAATTAATAGTGAAATTAGATGGAAAGATTAAAGTGTTGATAGAATAAAAAATAAGAGATATTAGTTAGTTTCTCAAAAAAAATGGATGAATTAATTAATTAAGACAAATTAATTAAGTCAAACTTTAGGGGGCTAAATAGTATTTTTTTTTTTTTCTCAAAGTAAAGATGACTGGGAGAGGAAGATATTGAATTAGGCCGAGTTGATGGGCACATATTTGGGTGATACACTTCAATACCACATTTTATTCTCTAAAATTATGCTGAAATGAAGGTTCTAAGATAATAAGACACTAGCCCAAGGCTAGCCCGCTCATTCAAAAGAATTTAATTTTTGGCTGAATAATTTTCATATTTAAATCTTATCCATTAGGACGAGTTCCAAAAGCAAGGAAATTGTTCTAATGGACAAGATTTACATACTTGATTATAGCCCAAGTTGCGAAAACTAAAGCTCTTAGCCCATTAACTGCACTTCAATATGGTTCTAGGAGCAGATTTATGAATGGTATGGACGAGTTCGGAAAAATAGACCATGAGCCAAATTCGGATCATAAAGGACCACAGATGGTTTCAAATGACCAAGGTTCACTACCATGAAGGTATGGATGCTTCTATACATGTAAGGATATATGGGCTGAGCATAAGATGTTGGCTTAAAGCAAGAGCTGTAGCAATTTTTACTTGCTTGTTGGTTACCTTGATCGAAGTTTTGTAGAAGATAAATTTGCATAGCCAATATAGCAAAAAGGAGATGTTTTTCGAAGGACGGTTTAGGTCAAGGGTTTAATTATTGGCCAAAAAATTGCTATACCTAGAATAAGTTTTTCCAAAAGCAATATCAAGCTCGTTCGTTTCTACTTCCATTGAAGCATTGAAAAGTACAGCTAGAACAAATAAAGTAATGGACATGGTGGCAAATCTAAATGTAAAGACATTACTATTAGCTTACCAAAATAATAAAACAAGAAAGAAGAGTTGTTTTTGAAGACTGATTCTAGTCAAGGGAAATTCAAAGAGGCCATAAATTATTAATGTTTTCCAAGACTCAATGAATGAAGTTTTGAGCTGATCATACTAAATAGTATAATCCTCAACTATGGTTTGTCATGATCTAGGAGCTTTGGCATGAGTCTAAGAGTAGGGAAGGTTTTTTACATTAAACCTAGGGTCTAAACTTTTACTGTAAAGAAAAAGCTCATAAGGAGTGTCCATGACTTTGATGTTGACCTTTAGACTAAGCCAAGGTTAGTAGAATTTAGTGCTTTTAAGGAGATTGCTTGATAGATTAGACCATATTGTAATAAATTTCCCTTGGATTGCTTAAATAAGCCACCTCTTTATCCTTAGATTTGGTCATTTTGGCAGAACCAAGCAAGAGAGTTAGAAATTGATTAACTAAGTTGTATAGATAAGAAATTTGAAAATTCAAAGTGGAAACAAAATCAAAATGTAAAATTTTTTGGGGAACTTGAGTAAATAAAGAATAGCTGAAGAACTTAGAGAATTTTGGAAAAAAAAAAAAAAAAAAAAAAAAGCAAGTGGCCAAACTAACAATAGACTCATTAAAAATTACCTTTTATCTTCTCAAAACAAAGGGTTGTAAGGGGCATTGTTGACTAGGGGCATAGTTTCTTATTATACCAAAAAACTGAACAAGCTTGTGTAAAGAAGAGTTAGTTTATTATTGGGCCCAAATGCACACAATGAGCCCATTCATCTTGTATTTTCCCTAGATTAGGGTTAGGTTTTTGTGAATATTTTGTAATTATTTAAGTACCATGTATATCCTCTATAAATAGCTTTGTAAATTCATTGTACAGTTTTATCACTCATTTCAATAAATAACCAATTTTCTCTCATTTTTTCGTGATCAATTATTCTTTGAATTGACCGCACCTTGCTGCCTAGATATTTGTATCATTTAATTGATGACTCCTAGAGCCCAAAAATCATACTCCTAGACAATATTTGATATTTCCATATGCCTACATATAAAAGGTTAAGTTACTTTTTTTTGCACAGATCCCTATATCGAGAGTTGATAGTGCCATGATGCTTATATATAGTATATTTAGGTTAATTAGATTGCACTACTAATAGAAATAATAATAACATTAATTAAAGCCAATGATTTGACATAACTAAAACAAAGAATCCATTTCAAACAATCTAACGATATTTGAGACTAATTAATCTACCTAAACATTTTTAGGGCAGACATCTTCATATTTTTTTTAGTATTTTTCCAATTGAAAAACTGACGTGTACTTTGCATTAGATAAAAAGTTTTACTTTCACACATCGCATTAATTATACTCATTTTTTTCCTTCATTTTTCTGTCAACATCACTTAATTTTCTCTATTATTCGATTTGGCAGAAGGTTTTTGTTTTTATTTATTTAATTTGAATTCAATATTCTCAGTCTAACTTAAGAAATTTCAGATTTTATAAATGATTATTGATTAGACAGATAAAAGCCAACCTTTTAGGTAGAGTTTAAGAAAGCAACAGATTGAAAGATTAGAGAAGAAAAAAGTAAGATGGGAAGGGAATCACGTGATGTTAAGGGGAGAGGGAAAAAATGAGTATAGTAGATGAATTGTATAAAAAGTTAATCTAATATAAGAGTTTTTTCTAAATTGATTTAATGTAGAATCTACATCTTTTTCTATTGGAAAAGATTGTCCAAAAATTATAAATGTGATTATAATTGCAATATTAATTTAAAGTTAAAGATTAATTTGTTATAAATTAAAAATAAGAAATTTTGATATTGTTAAGCATAAAGGTTAATGATATTTGACCATCACAAATTAAAAATAAAAGATTTTGATACTATTAAGTATAAATATTAACAATATTAATATTACAAATTAAAAAAAAAATGATTGTGATGTTATTAAATATAAAGATTTAGAATCACGAGTGAAATTATCCCACAAAAAGTTAACCTAAAATTTTTATCCTTTAATAACCAAACAAATGAAATCCTTAAATGTTTAACTCTTTCGCCCAATGACATAGTTCTCAGTCTCTCTCTCATTTAGTCCTTTGTCTCTCCTTTATCTCATTGTGAGATCTAACCCACAACATGATTAAGATTATAAAAACTTGATTCAATTCATAAATTTCTTATTCTTCCTTCTCTATTCAAGGTTTATGTTTTCCATGTCAAGTTTTTATAGTGTGTTGATTTTCCTCTATTAAGGAATAAAACTATTCTTTTTTCACTTGTCGTTTCTTTTTTGTTTTAATCTGCCATTTTTTTAATTTTAATTTTGTAATCATGTTATTTTTTCTGACATTTATGTTATTTTAATTTCCTTTATTAAATATGGTTAAATCTAATCCAAAAAAAAACTCCACTTTTTTTTTTTTTTAAATAATCTGATGGTGTTATCTCTTTTTTCTTTTATCTTTTCTGGATATACATGTTCATCTTCATCTATTAGATTTGCTCCAACAAAAACTATTCCATTTTTTTACTTCTTGAATTTTTCTTTAAATTTTTTGCCATTAAGCTCATTTCAAAGGAGCTGAGTTCAAGCTTGACTCTTTTACATTATAAACAAGCTTGTGATAAGCCAAACTCAATTTTACAAACAAGAAGAGCTCAAATTGTGATTTTAAACCTGCATTGAGTTCAAACCTGGAGAATAAGTGATGAGCTGAGCCTAAGCTATTAAAAATTTGACTAAGATCGTTTACATTCCTAATCTTCTCATATCAATACAAGATCAATAATCAATTTTTATTATCTACTTTTTATTTAACTTTTAGTTCCAATAATCATCAATATTCTTTTTTTTTTTTTTTTTTTTGTCATCATAACCATTAATATTCTTATGTATACAATATAAGAGGTTATAACAAGTTATAATCAAGTTAAGCAAATCAATTCATTTAAAACATATTTTAAAGTGTGTTTAACATATCAATCTGTTTATGATCCAAATAGATTAAGATTTTGCTCCCTTTCTTATTAGGGTTTTCACTAAAGGAATCTTTTGATGGCTACGTCCACCGAAAGGAACACCCATTTTTTCAATTTCCATCTGTCTTTGCTTAAATAAAAGTTTATCAATGGTCTTTCTTGGATTCTTCTCTTCTCTCTCTCTCCTTTTTTTTTTTTTTTTTTTTTTGTCTCCATTCTGGTTTACGGCTATGGCTGTTGGTGAAGTTCAACTCTCCTACCATCTACACCTTCTTTGCATTATACATCTAGATGGATGGTGGTTGGAGGAAATCGAGTCCGTTAGAGCTAGTGGTGGAGTTTCATGAACAAATGTGGGTATTTGTTGCAAAGTTCCATGGCCAAGGATAGCCAACAAGGACAGATCTGATGAGAGACCTCATATCTAGGATTATTTTGGTCCGTATATGTTTTTACAAATATGAGATGAATTAAGTGGTTGTATTCACTAGTAAAAATTTATCTGTTATCTGAAAAGGTCAAGCTGTTACCCAAGTTCATCTAGAATGGTCAAACTGTTACCTAGCTCTACACGTTGCCTCTTTGACCTCTCTCTGTCACCAGCGACGATGGGTTATCTAAGGAGAGAGAGGACATCTTTGGAAGGAGTGCTTAGAGCAAGGATCAATTAGTAATTTTGCTCTTATAAGCCTTTGGCTGTGTACTTCCCAGACCTTTGTGTATGTAGCTTAAAGCCCACTGTTAAGAACCGTATACTGGGTTATCTTTGTGACATTTAGCTGGCCTCGATTTTTAACAGATTTGACAAAACTATAAAGGATAGGGGGAAAAAATGAAAGATATATATATATATATATATATATATATATATATATATATATATATATATATATATTGGAACTAGCCTTCAAAAATTAGGGGTGAAAAATAAGAACCCAAAAAAAAAAAATTTTTAAGTTCATCAAGGCAACATAAAAATTATTAATTTTTTAAATATCATAATTATATATGAAAATATTTATATAGAAATTATAATGATGCAGGGAAAAAAATAAATAGAAGTTTAGAGAACCTAAGCTTACTTTCACAAAAAAAAAAAAAAAAAAAAAAAAAAAAAAAAAAAAAGAGGATCTAAATAAATATACTTCTCGAAATATACGTCAATGCAAGTATAAAAATAAATTTTTGAAAATTGTGAAGAACAAATTTTAAAAAGTAGATAAAATCTTACGACTGCTCATCGTCCCTCCTGATTCTGCTAGTGTACACATACAATTGATTATTTCAAATTTATCCATATAAGTGAAAAAAATGTATGTTTATTTTATAAAATTTATGCTATCTCAGCGCACACAAAGCATACCAACCATTACAGGCTAACACTTCAATGAATATCACAAAATTTAGCATTAAGGAGCAAATTCAGACTATAAAATCTCAAATTCGAACTGAAAACTTACAGTTGAAATCAAATTTATAAAATTAAAAAAAACTATATCGAAATTTAGAAAACTCAAACCAACTGTCTGCGTCCAATTTTGAAAAAGACAGTCAAAATATATATTATTCATCAATTTAAATTTGTTTTCATCAACCCTACTCATGTAGATAGGCCAGCCAAATAAGTAAGCTTCATGATGTTACAGTGATTCAAAATGCCTGCAGATCCCATTAGTCCATATCTTGAGTGGCCATGGGACCAAAAAATTACATAGGGAACGTCCGCCATTAATGTACAGATTGAAGTAAATACAATACAGGATTGGAAATTGATTAAAATCCCTAAATTTGCTTTGGAAGCTCTGCATATATAATCTACAATGTAGTGGAGCAATACAAGGTATCATAGTAAGAATTATAATGCATTATTTAACTTAAAAAAATAAATAAACAGTTTGCTAGGAACAAAATTGAATCACAAAATGATGTCATCAGCCAAAGAAGTGTTTTGAAATACCCACTCATATATTTGCTTCAATGAATTCTCTGTACTCTTTCTTCATCTTGACTCCTGATACAGTCCTGCGTAAACAAATATAGAAAATTTTACAGCAGCTGAAAACAACGGACCACATGAATAATAATAGCTATATGTGCATGAAAAAAAAAAAAAAAAAAAAAAGTTTAGCAAGGTTTATAGATAATTAAATAGTTTAAAAAATATATATATCTAGCCAACCTGATCATCTCCTTGTTCTTGAAGAACTGCACACATGGTGTACCCATAATTCCAGCTGCTTCTGCTATTTCTGGATCTTCCTCAATATCAATCTCAATAAAATGCACATTTTCATCAAATTCATCAATCACCTGCCATTTTATCATTCAGCACCAAAAAAGGGTCATAAGCATAACAAAGTTTACTCGATCAACATAAAAAATTAAAAAATTCAAAATAAAAAAAATAAAAAATAAAAAATAAAAAGAATGAATAATATGACATGTATGAGAACCTCTGTTAATTTCCTTCATACACTCTTCATAACTTTATCCTAGTAAATCATTGTTTGGCCATGTGCAGAGTTGCCCTTATTCATTATATTTAATAAAAATTACATAATGACACCAGTGTTTCTCATTGCAATTCCAGTGGCATTTCACTAGAAAGTTTGGTTAGAAGTGGCTCAAAGTTTAGACAAGCTTGAAGACTGACCAGAAATTTGAGGCTGCTACAGAGCAAATAATAGAAAAGAACAGGAATTTCACATTAGCTCATTCTATCCATCCACTATCCACAAAAGCAAAACTGGATTAATGAGGTTCAACATCTCAAATCTCAAACTGTGCCCCAAAATCTGGCTTGGACTTTTCCTGCTGAATCAACTATCACCACAACTGCCGATCTCTAATTTTCATCCCAATATAGAGTAGGTTATCACTAAGTATTTCAGAATTGCAAAAATAATTTACTCTTTTGCTTGGGTTTTTGGATTGAGGACTGTCCTTTACTTTGTGCTTAATGTTTCAGCAGGGTCAAGAAACTCATATTTTTATAATATATAGAACTTAAAGGTGATCTTTCATTCATGGAATGCCTCCCATAAATGAAAGCTGGATTTTTCCAGAAATGCAAGTCTCAAAAAGTAGAATATCATGTGAAATCCGACAAAGCAGGAACCTTACTGCATATGACTCTGGAAGGAAAACCCACATGGCACACTGATTTCAAACATGTCTTGGAAAGTAATACAATAAGATTCAATATAACGTGATAGCATCATAAAACTATCATTTGTTACATAGGCTGAATCATGGGTGGATCTGACCCTTTGTAACCATGATCCCACTGGAACTTTTGAAAACATTTGAGAGTTTATATAAACATTTGAAGGTGCCCCCACTCAAATAGAAAGTGTGCCCTTAAATAGTTTCAAAGATTAGCTAAAACACAAATGAAAATATACAGGACAACTTCTAACAAGAGAAGAAGACCAAAAATACCTAAGCTCAATCCCAAAAACCAAGAAAAGGAATGATAGATTTAAGTGGCATGTCATGTTACAGGAAAAAATAAATAAATTAAAGTAATACCTAACCTTCTTCACACACTTTCCTCCATTTCTCTCCAAAATTCACATCTATAATTTCTAATTGTATCTCTCTCCCTAATTTATTAGTTTTTGTAATCTTATTTTAATTTATAATTTAATATTCAAAAATTTCTAATGATTTTTACTTATATTCAATTAAAAGATAAATTAATACCCATTCAACTTTTTTTTTTTTTAAATTTGTATCGATTATATTTAATAATAATATTCATTTTATAATAGCTAAATATTGACAAAGGCATCCTCAACAGAATTGAGGAAGCAATCATGCCTAACTTTCAAAATATGAAGACAAGTTGGAGGTAAATTGTAAATATCATAATTAAGATACTTTTTTATATGCTCACATGACTATACTATGATAACTATTATTTTCATTTATTTGTCAATAATACATGGCATGTAATTGTGCCCCACTGACTAGGTTTTCTGGATCCACCACTGGGCTCAATGATTTGAGTGCATTTATATTGCCATCTCCCACTTCTATGCTTTTAAGGGTTGTCATTTTTACAACTTAGAAGACTTAGGAAAGTCAAATTTTAGTTATATTTGAACTTCTAGCAAATCTCATCATCCAAATAGTTTTATATAACAAAACCTACAGAACTGGCAGAGCAATATGCCCTAGAAATTATAAACCACATTGAGGTCATGTTCAATGTCATAGTAACAAGGCCAATATATGTTGGCATTGAGATCACAATAATACCAAACATGCTGGAAGTAACACACCTTGCTAAGAATTGGCTTCAAAGTCCTACATGGTCCACAAGTTGGTGAGGTGTATAGTACACATATGAGCCTTGGACTTTCATGGTACAATTTTCGTAAAGCATACTGCAAAGGAAAAACAAGGGCAGGAAAAGAAGATAAATAAGATTTTAGCTAAGAATAAATCAATAATAACATAAATGAGAACTTGACTCGATTAGATGTGAAATAAGGAATATTTCATCATGTTAGTGCTCATATCTTATAAATCATGAAAAATCATCTCATCAAAGAAGAAGAAGAAGAAAAAGATGGCATCTTATTCTTAGGTATCAATATGCACCTGGCCTCTATGCTTTGTAAGCGTAATGTCAAAGCCCTCTTGAACATCTCTGTCGGTGAGCTCCTTCTTAACCTCTTCAGTTGCAGGCTGTCACGCAGCATCACAAAGAACAAGTGCATTTAGTTGAGACTATGTTATAGACAAACAATTAAATACATCAGCCAATTAAAATAAATACTTGAGAATACCAATTTATGGATGAGCATACCTTTTCTCTAGACAACTTACAACCTTTTCCACAAAACTATGTTATCATAAGTTTTTAGATTATATTATATTATACCTTATCCCAAGGGAAGTTGAGCTATTTCTCAGATTCTAGTTTGGGACTAAGGCTAGTGGAATCGAGTTATGTTTCTCAGTTTGAAAGATGAAATTCAATCCTAAATGCAATGCAAATAGAATCTTGGATGTGATGCTTATAACATGCTACTGTATCATTGATTCAGGTTCTATCATTCTCTACAGTGCAACCAGATAGGCAATATTCAATAGTGATTATGTGAAATGGAGTTTAATGAGAAATCAGTACTTGATAACAGCAAATCATGTATTAGACAGGAAAATGGCCTAAGGAATAAGCTGAGCAGATTTTCTCCTTTCTTTCATGATATATACCTGGTGGAACTCTACAAGTAGATCATTGCTAACAAGGTATCTCTCAACCGATAAAGCAGCAATACATCCAGATCCAGCAGCAGTTACAGCTTGCCTCCATTCATGGTCCTATTCCATCAGTAAATAATAAAATTATAAAATATACAACAATTACAGGATTTCCAAACAGAGACAATTTCTAATCACTTTGCAGCAACATAGAAACATTTTAAGTGAACATGCATAGAAGATGTGTTTACCCTCTACTTAAACAGTTTGAGTCTATTATGAAGAGATATATTTTGCCTTTCATGAATATTATTTATTGTTTTGTAACTTTCTATAAGCAACTAAAGAGGTGATTCAACCCAAGCCTCTAACTTTAATGTCAAATTCGGCAGCCAACTTTTGATGAGCACCTAACAAGGAATGTACGCCAAGAACAATATGGTTCCTAGTTAAAGAAAAGTGCAAGCAAGACGGTTTAACTCGGTCATGGTGACCAAGTTTTCAGAATATAAGAGAATCACCAAACAGAAATCCTTTTGATAATCAGAGGAATCCGATTTGCACTCAGATCATTAATCTTCAAAATATCACCACATTAGACAATTTTCAAAGAAAGGCAACTGGTTTTATTTTATAACAAGCATTGCTTACATTTTAGTTTATTCCCAATTGACTAACATTTTGAAACTAATTATTTTAGTTATCATATTTTGCACAAAATATTATAGTACTAATTCATCAATACAAGTTTTATTATTTACACTGAAAATTATTATTTATTCCCAATCACAAAGTTTTGCCATTATAGATTCCATAAATATATTTCCACATCTCAAATGTAGTCATCAGTTGAACTGAAGAAATAATGCAATCACTGCCAGAACAATCACCATATAACTACAGCAATAACTTTTCACAGTACCTGTACATCCCCAGCTGCAAACACACCTTCAACAGAAGTTTTTGCAGAACCATCCTGAACTAATATATAGCCTGCACTGTCAAGTTCAACTTGGCCTTCCAACAGTTGGCTATTAGGCGAATGACCAATGCCATAGAACAAGCCTTTTGCCTCAAGTACAGATTCTTCCCCAGAATCAATTTTTCTAGTCAAAATACCAGACATCTGCCCTTTAATATTGCTAACAACATCCGCAGCCTCTGTATTGAAGTGCACAGTGATATTCGGATTGTTGAACACTCTGAAACATTCGCGATAATCAACCTGTTAAACAAACATTCAGGGAGTTGAAAACTCAACATACAAATTGTTCATTAGTATTTAGTTCAGGGCATCAAGACAGCCAACAGATAAAGAAGAAAAGAATATAAGCACCATAAAGCAAATAAAGCAACTGCACAATTGATGTGATGATCACCTAGAATTTCAGAGGCTAAAATACTGTCAAGCCAAGGATGAATGCAAGTCTTTAGAGCCAAATTGTAAAACATTTGCTTTTAAAGAGAAATTTCATTTTCTATAAAATGGAATGCTGTAGTGGGTAAATTTCCAAAATTCACAAAGATTTTCAGCACCAAAATAAACAGAACATAATGGATGAGAATATGCAGCACAATGCTCAGAGAATTAAATCTGTTATGAAGTGCACTACCATTTATGTTCAGCATCATATTGAAAAAGGAGATGTACTGAAGATAGTAGGTAGAGACAAGCTTTAATACATTCCGACCATTCATAATGCCTAATGTAAAAAAAAAAAAAAAAAAAAAAAAAAAAAAAAAAAAAAAAAAAAGGGAAGAGTACACCCCATGAGAAAGGTTCCAGCAAAACTCACCTATCTTGCATTGCCCTGGATGCCCTGAGTTGGTCCCTACGAACAAGTAAATGAACATGACGAGCATATTTAGTTAAGTATAATGCTTCCTCTGTAGCTGTATCACCACCTCCAACAACAGCAAGAACCTGCCCCTTAAACAGTGGTGATGCGCCATCACAAATTGCACAAGCACTAATTCCCCTACTCCAAAATTCATCTTCACGAGGTAACCTGAGCCTTTTTGCAGTGGCTCCTGTGGCATAAATAAGGCTATGGCACTTAACCTGAAATGTCAATGTAACAAAAATTTTCAAATCATATGGACAGTGTAAATTTTTTATTCTCTTTTAATAATAATAATATTAATAATAATAATAATAATAATAAAAAAAAAAAAAAAAAAAAAAAAAGCAAACAAAAAGGATGAACAACCAATTAGAACTACAAATGAACAAAGTATCAAGGAAAAAATAAACAAGGCTTGTTTCCTTGGCATTAGGAGATATAAAACACACTGCAGGAGACAATAGCATACAATTCATACATAAACATATATGATTATTACATTGACATGTGTATGCCAAAAAAAAAAAATAGTACAGAAGAAGCTGTGCTTTTTGTTCTCTTTTTCCCTTTATTTGTCATATGATCCTACCTTCAAATCAACACAAGGATATTTAAGAAAAAACTAAAACATTACATGTATGACTTATGGGGAACCAAATAGTAACCATAACAAGATAAATGGTCAATTAAATTCTTATTCTAGGATAAGTAGGCATCAGATTCTATAACAAGTTGAATCAATTTTAAATCCAAAAAAGGTAGAACTCTTCCAGGCTAATTCAAAGCAAGGTCTTGTGGTGATGCACAAGGCTTTATCTTGAGTACTTCAGTAATTGAAATTAATGTAACAACTCCAGCATTTGTCAAGAATAGCATGCCATAAAACCATTTATCACCTTACGTTCACTACTTTTCACAGTAAAAGGACTGTTTTTAACATCTACAAATTCCACGTCTTCTTGGAACAGCTCAGCTCCCCACCGTTCAGCTTGCCGCCGCATCCTAGTCAAACACACATAGTGAAGTCTCCATCATATAATTTCATACGAAATAACAGCTACTTATATGCATGTATACCATTGGCTCCATACAAGAACAAGAATTAACCATAAATGAATAAATAAATGCACATGAATAAAAGGAAAGCTGTTTCTTTTTTGTTACCTATCCATCAAATCTGGACCAGTTATTCCATCTGGAAACCCTGGAAAATTCTCCACTTCAGTGGTAGTCATCAGCTGCCCACCAGGCACACCACCCATTTGATACCCCTCAAACACTACAGGCTTCAAATTGGCACGAGCAGCATATATTGCTGCTGTATATCCAGCAGGACCTGAACCTATAATTACCACATTCTCAACACCTTTTCCTGCAAGAAATAACACAAAATAAGCATCAACAATAGCACACACTATAAGTGAGAACCGCAAATTTTCATGGCATACACAAATAATTCAATTGCTCTACCCCCTTCATAGCAAGAGAGAGATAAAGTTAGAGACTTTATAAATAGATTAGTCAAATCTTTAAAATCCTGAGGATGGAAACAATGTAAAAAAAAACAATATGCCTAGATAATCAAATTCTATCTTGTAAATTACTACAATTACCTAATCTACAGTGTTTACTGATAGATAGATAGAGAAAGGAGGTGGAGACAGAGAGAGACCTGGGTAGGGTGGCGTCTCAGCAGCGGAAGCTTTGACTCTGAGCGAAGTAGATTGAGTTGGAAAAGGCGAGTTGATAAAAAGAGAGCGTCGGCGAACAGTGGCGTTTTTAAGGAAGATGAGTGAATGAGGAGGAAGAGAGAGAGTTGCGGCGGCGGTCATGGCAAGTCGGTGAGCCGGAACGGCGCCGATTCCGATTCTTATCTTCGGAGTCGTAGCCATATGGGTTTCAGACCATACAATCAATTAATGCAGGGAGAGCAGCAGTTAAAACAAATGTACTTTTTCATTTATTTTTGTTTTTTAATAATTGCTAGGATTTGAGGTCCACGCGCTTCTGTATCATGTTTTCCCATACTCGCGGGAACTACATGTAACACTCACGTCCCGTTTCTTTATTTTTTTAATTAAATTATCAATATATTATTATTTTTTACATGTTATTTACCAAATAAAATTAAAATGTAAAAATAATAATTTAAATCTATTATCTCTCTCTTCAAGAAGTAAATATTCTCAAAAAGTAAACTTAATTCATATTTTTTGGTTAATAATCAAAATTTTTTATAAAAATAACTGTATTTCTTATTTATATTTTTCTTAAGTGAATTAATTTTTAAATCTAATAATTATCTTCACAAGTATAGTGACAATGAAAATAAATTCGTTCTTTGTTTAAAAATTTTATATATTTTTATCTAAATTAGTTACATATAAATTCTATAAATATTTTGAAATTTTTTGAGATAAATTTTTACTCACATTTATTTTTATAAATATATCTAAATACTTTATAAAAAAAATGATCCAATCAGTCTCATTTTACATTTTAATTTTTCAATTCATATTGGAAATCATCATGAATTGTTTAAGCTAAGTTTCTTTTCCTTTAAAATAAAAAAATATATATTCCAATTAAACTATCCTTTATCCTCAATAAATTGTTATATTTTGGGTAAATTTTATTGATTTGAAAATTAGAAAACACAAGAATGAAAACGTGTACTCTTGTACAAGCGAATAGAAAAATAAGTTCCGCGAGCGAGTAGGATAAACCATGGTCAATTTCTGTCGCTTGTCTTCTCATCAGACACACTGCCGAATTTGTAAGAAGAGGGGCCTCGTTGAGTCCGGTATACGCGAATCGTATGCCGTTGGATTTCATCAACGGTTATTAATGCTTCTTGTCGTTGATTTTGTGGGTCTGCTTAGTTTTGGTAGGCTAAGAGCACGTGATCTCTTAGATAGTAGATAGAATAAAGCCTAGATGTTTTGAGCCACAACAGATTATAAAGAAATATTTGGGCTAGCCACTCTTTGATTGCCACGTAGGAAAACATTTTCAATAAATAAAAAAAGATATTTTATTACACTTTTTTTTTCTTTTTTGTTACGAAAAATAAATAAATATTTAATTATGCAACTATTAATTTAATAATTTTAGAATCAAATAAATAAATAATTATTATAAAATAAAAAATAATTATAAAGAATAAAGAAAAAAGAGAATAGAAGAAAGAATAAATTTCTGTATGTCATTCCATTGATTATAGTATCTATTTATAAGTGTAAAAAATTACAGAGATATGATAAAAGATAGAATTTTATTTATATAAGAAAATTATTTATAAAAATAGTGATAGACATCTAATTATATCATATTTACTCAAATATTATCATTAATATTATCACAACACTTTCCTTTAGATGTCTATTATGAAGAATATATTTTGTTAAAATTTTACTAAGAAAAAATCCTATGGGAAAAAAATCTTAGTAAAAAAAAAAGAGTACATTATTCTTGTAGAGATTTGCGTCATAACACTACCTCGTTAAAGACCTTGCCAGAAAAACTCAATGGCACAAAACTTAAGCTAAGAGAAAAAGAGTACAGTGCACTAAAAATCTCCCCCTCATGAAAACATAATTTCTATCAAATATCTTTTAGTAGGCGCATGCCAATTTTGTTTAATAGCTTTTTAAATATGATTGTAGGGAGTGCCTTTGTAAATAAATCTACCAAGTTGTCAAACAATATACTTAATGATATTTAAGTAATATCCACATATAATAATTTATTTATAGTACTCCTCAAAAATATTATTTGCACCATAAATATGTCTCGTTAAAAACCTTGTTATAAAATCCAGTGGAAAAAAACATAGCTAAAGAAAAGAGTACATTTCATGCGCTATTTTGTCATTGCACAAATTACCTCATTAAAATTTTTGTCCAAGAAAATCCTGTGGAACAAAAACTAGACTAAGGAAAAAGAGTACAATCATATACTAATTCGCTTCTACTGATGAGGATAGATTTTAACACGGCGTATACTAATTAATAAAATAATGCCGTTTAAATACCACACTAGGTAAAGACTTAGTAAATAAGTATATTAGGTTGTTACTCAAACGAATTTGATAGATATCTCTTCTAAAACTCATGTGTATATAAGAATTTGGGTGAAGTTTATATATTTACTTCATCACCCTTGATATACTTACCTTTAATTTGTACAATGCAAATTACATTATTTTCAAAACACAATGGGAATATTTTTAATGAGGAACTTCAGTACCATAAAAAAACCTTTATAAAATTACAATATCACCATAAATGAATATATAGCCAGTCTAAAATCTACTATTATAAAGATAAAGCAAATAATCAATATTCTCATATAGACCAAATTCAAATCTGAATCAAAATATGATCATAATATTAATAGTACATTAAAGATAACTTTTTACACCATTCTAATATCTCTTAATAGGTGCAGAGTTATACTTAGTTAGAAATTTTTTCTTACAAATGCAAAATCAAATCTAATGCAATTTGCAAGATACATGAATGCTCCTATGGCACTTATATAGTACTTTAGGATCAAATAATTCTTTGTTGTCTTCTTTAGGTCTAAAAGGGTATCTCTTCACTTCAGGTGAGATGACCACTGCTGGTATGTTTAAGGAAAAAGATTTACCCATATAAAATTGCTTAAGTATATTTTCCACATAAGTAGACTAGTGTATTAAGATTCCTTTATAATCGGTCTGCAGGTCGATATAAAATTTCATTCCTTTAAATTTTTCATCTCGAACTCACTCTTTAAATAGGTATATACTTCTTTGAATTCTTTAAGAGTCACACTGATATTTAAATCAACTTATATTGCAATAATAACATTTACCTTTCTATGTTCTTTTATGAATATAAATAGACATAGTGTATTATTCACATATTTTTCTTTCAATAAGAATTTACTCAAACAATTATTCCACAGATCCATATTGTTTTAATCCATACAAGGATTTTTATAATTTGATGAAATATATGTCACATATTTAATATGCATTCATTTATAATATCTTTAGTCCTTTTGAGACTCTTATATAAATATCGCTTTCATAAGATGTATGTAAAGTCTTTATTTAACTGACATACTAATTAAGTATTGGAACATAATCATTTCCATAATAAGAAAATTATTTTTCTCATAATTAATTATAGAACGAGTCTAGCTCTACTTTAATTGCCTCTTTCTATGATGATCAATCATGTTAATATTCAGTTATACTTATAAATTCTGAATCCATATTTTCTCCTGAAACAGCAAGAGTTACTATTGAGGCAAATTCATCGTCGTCGATAATTGAATTTCTATCAACTTTTTCTCTTATATCACAAAAATAATTGAGATATGGAGGATCTAATTGTTTCGTTATCTCAATTCATATCTCATAATTGGCTATAACTCTTTGATTGAGATCTTCCTCTTCAGGAGGTTTCTATCCAGGAGATTTTTATGAGTGATGCTGCTTATCTTTTCTACAGATTTTTATCTTTAACTTCAATTTATTATTCACACTTCTGGCGTGTAGTGAGATTGATTGATTTTCTATTTGCAATTAGAATCACAATTCTTGCTGGGGTATTAGTAACTGTACTATGAGACTTTGTCACTCTTTTAGCATTTATAAATGCATTTGGAAGTTAAGTTGCTATTTATTGCGACTTTATTACTTTCTAAACTTCTGATTTACTTTAACTTGTACATGGATCAAAATTATTTAAAAGATTTTTCTTCCAATAAATTTCTTAATATTCTTTAGCACTGCAGTTGCTTTTCCTCCCCCTAATATCAAGAAATGTGCCTCATAAATTCTTAGTCTCTTTTGTGGACCCATTTTCGCACATTGAGATAGTAATATTAATATATTCATGGCACAACTAAATATTTGCAGCTTATGTCCTTGTACAAGTTTCAAATGAGAGTATGTATGATATACATAATGGGATTCATGCCAAATCTTCAAGGTTTAATTATTGACTATAAGTTCAATGCTTGAACTATAAGTTTAACGTAATATGTTGTGGATATATACCGAGGATAAAATAATAATGAAATAACTCATTATAATGCATAACTTGTAAAATTCTTACAAATTACTCTTTTAGGGAGTTTACATAAAATCATCAATATTGAGTTGTTTCCCTCATATGAGTTGTTAATCTTTCAGAGTTCTCATGATCTACCAAATAATTTATAACATTCACTTCAGAAAATGCAGTTGTACTAGTGGCCATTGTTTGATGATTTATCATTAGCAATTATTCTTTGCAATCACTAGAAATAAACAATATTTGTAAATTTTCACTTTTTATACTACTACTGCAGGAGCATGTAACTTTATCACCGCACAATTTCAACTGTGAAATAATTTTAGACATGATTGATTATATTTTAAAATAGACTTCAAGTATTGTAGGAGTAGATTTAACTAGTTATATTGAGATTATGGTAGTACCACATCTTTCAAGTGATCATATCTATCTTTAAAACTCTTATAGAGAATATAAAAATTAGTAAGATATTCAGTCTTTAAATTCTCATTTAAATAAGATTTAGGTATGATCATATATAACTTTTATCTTGTTTTGATTTTAATCACAAATTAAAATCATGAACTATAAAAATTTTTCATAAAAATTCATTTTGATGTTATATTTTTTCAACTTGAACCACAAATTCACAATTAAACAAATCGACTTTTTAAAGTCAGTCAAGTTATATGCAATATATGCCTTTTAATTTTGGTAAGATCTATAATGACTTCTATTTCATAAATTTATTTAATAACTGTAATAAAATTATACAAAATCAATCATTAATAATTATGCTAAATAGGCATAAACCATAGGCAATATCAAACTTAAAAAAAAATCAATTTTAAACTTTTTTTTTGGACAAAATTAGAGAAATACAGCTCTAATATATTTTTATCCAATGATAAAGTATTAACATTCTTTCAGCATAAAGCAATTAAATCATAAAACAATTAAATTTTGAATATTTTTAACAAAATCATTACTGAAAGGCAATAAATCCAAATCACAATAGAAAAAAAAATTGTTTAGTAATTTAATAATCACATAGAAAATTTTAGCTATTTAATAATTAAATAGAACTTTTGAATTAACAATATAACATATGATTAAAAAAACTTTTCAATTAAAATGCCACTAAGAACACTAAAAGATTGTTATAGACTGTAAATAACATGTAATTAGGAAGTAATTGTAGAGCTTAATTATAGGGATCCTAATTAGTATACCTTCCTAACTTAGAACACACACACACACACACACACACATATATATAGCAGATTACTCAATGAAAAATATAAGAAAATTCTCTCAGTTTACATGGTATCAGAGCCTCTTTTGGTCCATATCTACCTCTATTTCCTTTTATGAGGCTTCTGCCTTTGTTTCTCTATTTATACACAGTGGGGTGGGGAAAGTTTTAGGTCACCTATTTAGGGTAGGTTATGGTTCTCACAGCCGACATAGAAGGAAGCGCCACCCGCCAATTGGCCTGTCAATAAAGTCTGGTGACCGGAATCCAAGTGCGTGAGCTACACGTGCCTCAACAAGAACCTACCGCCATTCCACGCATCGACGCATGAAGGTCCATCAGTCACTGAAAAATTTTCCCAAACGTGAGTAGCTTGAAAAGCTTCTCTCAGAAGCCACTTCAATTAAGATGAAGATCCCTTTCTAGTTAGATCAAATAGTTTGCAAAGTGGTAATTTGAATGAAGAACAATGAAGAAGCGAACCATTTCAGTTGAAGCTATTCACATTTACTTTGGTGAAACAGTGAGCCTCTGATAAGGGATAAAATATGATGATGATTCATTAGGCCTAATTCATGCAAAGCTTATTGGAATTGATAGCTTCACCCAACGAGGATTTCATATCTCATAATGCCCAAAGTTTTCTGTCCATTAACAACTCCTTTTCTGGCAAGGAATCAATTACTCTCTTTCTCATTAAACTCTATGTGCTAGCAGGACTATGTCCTAAGCACTGTGCTATTTGCACTATGTCAAGTGCACGAGAACACACCCTGCTAAGAACGGACTTGCATAGAGACAATGCGCACCGTTCTGACACCTAAGGTCATACAATTTGGCCTACTTTAGCACAACTCAAAAAGCATTATGTAACATTTAGTATTGAACCAGATATCAATATATGTCCTATAAGAATGCCATTGCACAGGGTATAAGAGGCTAACCATGACTTCTATTGAGGTAGTTTGAACTGTACATTCTCTCACCTCTATTCTTTCTCTTAAATATATTGGTCACAAAGAATGGATCTTCCTTCTCTTCGACTACCATGCTAAATAATTCAGCACTGACTTAAGCTTCAAAAGGTCCTCTCTAGGCAATGGCCTGGCTCCTTTTGACATCATTTTCTATCTTGCAGGCTCAACGAAGTTCATCTGGCAAAACCCAATGTCCTACAATCCAGTCCATTTTTCATTTCATCTGATCTTAGATTGATCACAAATAATACTATAATATTTTCTATGATATAAAATGCATACTAGTAAGCTTACCTGCGCGATGTTGCGGGTTCAACATTAATGTATGAAATTAAATTTCATTTTATCACTTCATAGTTAGACAAATATTTTTTTTTTGAATGAAGATAATATAAATATTATCATATGGTATAAATTTAAAAAGTACAAAGTTTCAACTTCCAACTTGAGATTTATAACACTTCTTTTACATTGAGGCATACTTTATACCACTAAGTAATTGAAGCCTCAATGTTCTTTGTTGTTGCCTTGCACGTAAATCTTATGACCTATAAAAAATAATAAAAATTATATAAAACATATAATTTAATATAATTTAGAAAACTTGATAGTTGCTAAAAGTAATCACATAAATATACCTTATCAATATGAATTTCAAGAAACAACAACTGTACAATTGTTTTCGTATTGATATTTTCTCGAGTTTAATATCACAAATGGATTGATTTTCAATCTAAAGCTTAACAAATTTCATTGGTTGAATAAGCCTGCAATACTTTAATGTTATTTCCCATAAAAGAATATATAAAATAAACATAATATTTAATTTACCTTTGCTTAAAATCTTGTACTTCAGGGATATGTAGATTGATAAAAAAAATTTATTGCTGAAGAACTATTAACTGTCACCCCATCTACAACAAATAATAAAATTAAGGGAAAACATTTACATTTGAATAAAATTTTGAATATAGTTAAACTAACAAAAATAAAGATATTATTCGCCATTAAATTTCTTTATTGTCATTGATAAGAGAACAATGACAACAATATCATTTGATTTGATTTTTTACAGAAATTACAATTTTTGGAAATTGAAGAGTACCTCAATCCCAAAGAATAACATCCAGATTTCACCACTGAACAAAATTTATATATTTCTATAGAAATAATTTCTTTTAAGAAAAACAAATGTATAAATGCATTTTTGAAAGGAAAAAAAAGGTATGCTTACATTTTTTTTATCTGAATAAGTCGTCTCTTTGCAATTCTGCCAATAATGTTTGCCTTTTTAATTTTCCTTCAAAATGATCCAAAACATGTCTAAAAACATAAGTTACTTAAACATATAATGTTAAAAAAAAAATTAATATTATACAAAAAGGTAAGAAAAAACCTGTCAAAAATATTTTGTCCCCAACTCCAAATTTGGCATCCTTGAAATCAAGAAACTCAAATCTATCAAATGTTATGAGCAAATCATCTTCATCAAGAACTTTAACAAATTTGTTCATTTGTAGTTTAATTCTAAATGGATGGGCACTGACTTTATAATTATTAATAATTGATGAAAATGATCAGAATATTACTTTGGAATTGTGCCCTGCATAATATCATTCTTAGAAAAACAATAACATTAGTTTAAATAACAAATAGGATAACTGATTGAATAAAAAACAAAGAAAAAAAAAACAACAAATTTATTTGTGATATCTGTTCATCAAACATTAAAAATTCAAGACTAAAAAGCTAACTAAAATTGAAAATGTTCACAAATTTCCATATTTTTGGAACACGAACTTTAATTCCAATATTTTTTTTCTCATTGTTATTTTCAGGCAAAAATATACATGTCATCTTTTTTTGAATTCAACTAGTAAGAGAAACAATAAAAAAAATATGAAAATTACAAAAATTTACTATTTACATGGTAAACATTAATAGATAAATCATCAAAAATTTCGACATATACAATATTCTTGGTGTAATTTAAATATTCATCATTAGTTTCATTTTTTTTATTTATTATTATTTGTATACCTTTATGAGGTGTAACTCTAGATAATACAATATATTATTGATTATGACAAAAAACATGATATTGTAAGTATAATTTGTTAAAATGTCTGACTAGACTCTTATTTATTGTCATACAATAATGAATTCTTATTGAAAATTGTCTTTTTTTTTTTTTAATATAAAAGGAAACTTATTTTCACCATATGAAAAAACAAGTTTTAGGTATGTACATTTTTTCACCACTATGTGATCCAGTTATAATTAAAGCTTCTATAATTTTATTCCTAAATTAGTTATAATTAATCTTGTACCACTACATAGGATTAATATTTCGGAGCAACATAACAGAAATATTTTTCTTTAATTTTAATTCATGTTAAGGAAATCCCTTAAAATTAAGGAATTTAAAAATTTTATAGGATAAAAAAACTTCTAATTCTTCAACACCTTTTGATGTTTTACACAATTGAACCTAAACAATAATATATTCTTTCTTCTTCAGGCAATAAATCAATCATTTTTTTTTTATTAATAGCATCAACTATTTCATTAATAAGTGTTATAACAGCTCTATTTCTAATGTATAGATTATCAGCATATTTATCTAAAAAATTAGGATATGTCTCTTCAATTATTTGTTTTATTGGATCATTGTAATTTTTTACTGAAAGGTTATTAGGGATTTTAATCCAATTATTTTTTTCATTGAATTTGCTTATTTTTTCTGAAGGTGCTATTCTCTCCCATTTTTCACGATTCTAGTTGCATTGTTCTCGTTACTCAGTTTCAGATAATTTAAAAGGGTTCAAATGTCAAAAAGAAATGTTTTGATTTTTTTCGTTTTAAGAGTTTTTGGCTTCTGGAGGTTCATTTACTGAGCCTAAGTGATTCTAATGTTCAAACGCATATTGAAAGATGCAAAATTAAGGGTTCATAGACTAATCTTGAAGTTATTTCTTTTAAGGGTCTGATATGTTCATCTCTCTATTTTTAACATCTTATTACAATGTGTTCATGCATTGAATTATCTTTTTATGTTTGCAACTTCCCTTGCAGGGGTTGCTTTTATAATTCCTCCCTCTAAAGTACAGGTTGACTTAGATGAGTTCATGTACCTAGTGGAGGAACCTTCTTATATACCTTCGTTGGCACTATTAGTTGACAAAGATTTTTTTAACTTAAGCCCTTATTAAGAGTTAAGGTTTGACTTCGGAGCTCTCCCTGCCGAGATGCAAAGAGTGGGTGATGATCCTGATGAGCAAGCTGCTCCATCTAACAAATGTGAACCAACCTAATAGTGGTTGAGGGGAAAAGTAGTAAGAAGACTAAGTACCAGCACTATCTCATCCATTGCTTCACTTATATTAGGGGAAAGGAGGTCACTATTGATGGGTTGAAGATATGAGTTCTTCGCCCTAGTGCTACTATTGCAGGTCCTAGTTACATAAGGGAGGTACACGCTAATCCTTTTCTACATAAAGAGATTCCCCTGTGAGGCCAAATTTGATGAATCATTACGTTATGGACCTCTTTAGTGAGTTGAGTGGCATTCGCGAGATGATGGAGGTTAAAGGATTAGTGGGAACTCCACTGATTTTAGCCTTACTCTTTGACCATTCCTTGAGCCTTTTAATTAGAGCTTGACTTCTAATATCGAGCTTATTCAAAGGGAGATGTGGAAGGCTTATGATGTAAGTTAATTCTTTCACCTTTTTAATGTGGATAGTTCTTTAATGTTTTCAATGTGAGTTGTTGTAATCGTTTCTAATTCTCCTTATAGACTCTATGGATTAGAGGTACCTCACTGGAGTGCTTCTTCACTAATGATGATTAGTACTTCGAGGCTTATGATGTTGTTTAGTGTATAAAAGGATCATATATGAGCAAAGAACTTACCTAAAGCATCTTCAAAATTAGTTGGACGAAGCAAGACAAAGTATACTCCTTCTGAGGAGTAAGAGAAACTAAAGGAGAAAAATGCTAAGCTAAGAAAAGACTGCCTATGCTAAGAGGGTAGGCTTAAAAGATCTTTGGAGGATTTGAAAAAGGTAACTCCGCAATTTGAAGCAAGTACCTTGTCTCTTCAGTAATCTTTAAGTGAAAGAGATAAAAAGATCAAAGAACTTCAAACTTCCTTATCTAAAGCTAAGAAATATGAGGATGAGGCATAAAAGGAGATCGGTTATCTCAAGGACGACCATGATGATATGGAAAATTTCAAAAAGGAACTTCAGATAACTAAGAATGACATAAACTCTGAGAATGACAACCTAAGTTTTACTTTATTGAAGACCAAGATAGCTGAACGATGATGATGTTTAGAGGCTAAAGCAGCTTGTAAATAGCTGAACGATGATGTTTAGAGGCTAAAGTAGCTTATAAGCTAGTTATCTTGAACTTCTTAAAGTCTAATAGTTACTATAAGTGGATGGCCACCCAGGCAATGATGAAAGCAGCTCACCTCTATAATAAGGCTTTGGACGAAGTAGCCAAATACTTCCTTGGGGTCTTAGCGAAGGTGCCTAAATAAAATAGAAGGAACTTCTGCCAATGTTAGATGAGTATGAATTTGCTGTAATGTTTCCTCCTTCCTTAAATTTTGCTCCTTTTGTCCACATGCTAGCGAGTTTGCCTTGGCCTTCTTTCTAAGTTGGTAGGTGGGACTCCTTCAACTTCAATTCCTAAATCTTCAAGTGCAACTCCTTCAACATTAGTTCTTAAGCCAATAGGTGGAATTCCTATAGCTTTAATTCCTGAGTCCTCTGGTGGAACTCCTCAGGCTCCTTTATATATTCTTGATCCATCTTCCCACAAGTATTTTCAAGATCCTCTTTTATAGCCTTGTGATTTTTTTTATTATTTCTTTTTTTCTCTTTCTTCCTCTTTTTTTTTTTTTTTTTTTTTTTTTTTTTTTTTTTATAATGTAAAGGTACATTGTACATCATACTTTTTTTTTCTAATGATGAAGTAAATTTTTCTCTAATGATTTGTGTCGATTTCTTTTACATGCAGTTTTTAGATGCTCATTTTTTAGCCTCTAAGCTTGCTTGATTGCTAGTTCTTATTTTTGTAGCAAAATAACTTTAACAATCAAGCAAGCTTAGAGAATGACTTTCTCTTTTTAAGCTTTATGTATTTTTTATTTCAACTCCTTATGTTTGCATAAAGTCGTTGGATTGTGTCTTATTGTCCTTCATATTAAAACTTAATGCCTTAGAAGGCTTATTACTTTATAAGAGATTCAAGTGCCTGCTACATTAAGGTTTCGTTCCTTATTTAAGTACTTTACCTTAATAAGGGCTTTTGTCTTTATTTGTAGGGCTTCGCTTCCTGACCAGCTTGGGCCTAGGTGCCTTACTTTAGTAAGGGCTTTTGCCTCGCTTGGAGGGCTTCGTTGCCTGAACAGCTTAGGGTTAGATGCCTTACTTTAGTAATGGTTTTTGCCTCACTTAGAGGGCTTCATTTGCCTAACTAGCATAGGGTTTAGGTACCTTACCTTGGCAAAGGCTTCATTGCCTTGCTTGAAGGGCTTCATTGCCTGACCAACAGAAGGCTTAGATGCCTTACTTTAGTAAATTTTTTTCCTTGCTTAGTGGGCTTCATTGCCTAACCATTATAAAGCTTAGGTGATTTGTTTTGAAGACTTACACAAAATTTGTATGATGATAAACTTGCTTTCATTAATTGCTTTTATGAATAATACATCTTAAGGTGTTGAATATTTTAAGTGTGAGAAATTTCAACACCTTCCATTGTCTCAAGCTCATAAATGGCTAGTCTAATGACATTTTTACTCTAAATGAGCTTTCGTATGTTGGAGTGAGCTTGCCAGTGCCTTCTCATTTCCTTGTAGCTTTTACATACCTTATCACTAGATCTTTATAAACACTCGATTCTTCACTTTTTTTTGTTGAAATAATCGACTTCCTTATGCTTATATATGACTAGTCGAATGCTCGCCTGATCTCTTAATTCTTCTAGGAGGTCCAAGTCAATTCTTCTTACTTGTTCATTATGCTCATCTTCACAAAAGTTCACCCTTTTGCTTGGATATTAATATCAATAGGGATAACTACTTCGATCTTGTAAGTCAAGTTGAAAGGGATTTCTTTAGTTGGCTCTTTAGGTGTAGTTTTGTAGGCCTATAGGACATTGTGTAGTTCATATGCCCAATTTCTCCCATATCTATCCAATCTTCTTTTAATGCCTTGTAAGATAGTTCAGTTTGTTACTTCAGCTTGGCCATTTTACTGAGGATGAGCTAGAAAAGAGAAGTGCTAACAAATGTTGATACTTTTACAGAAGGCTTTGACCTTTACATTGTCAAATTATTTCCCATTATCATTAATGAACCGATAAGGGACTCTGAATCTGCAAATTATATTCCTTCATAGGAAGTTTATAACTTTGTCAGTCGTGACGGTGGCCAAAGGTTCAACTTCTACTCATTTGGTAAAGTATTTCACTACTACTAGAAGGTATTTCCTTTGTCCTAAAGCCATGGGGAGGGTGCCAACGATGCTTATTCCCCACTTTGTGAATAGTTAAGGTCTAGAAATAGGGACTTGCTCAGCTGTTGGATGTGAGGCCTCACCCAAGCACTGCAATAGTTTTGGGAAAAGCATCACGATTGGAGCTTGCTATAAGTTTAGAAATTGGCGATTGAAATTTATAAATTGTAAAAAAGTGAGTGGCCACTTTAATTTTATTTTATTTAGGAAAATTAAAGAAAAATCCAAATTTGACTCTAAGATTATATCAATTCACCCAAAGGAAAAACAATAATCTATGAGTGACCAAAAAGGGTTCGGGGACTAGGTTTTGGTAACAAACAACTTGAGAAAATTTATTTTCTTAATTTTCTTAGAATTGTAAAATAGCTTTTAAGATATAAAAGAGATTTTTTATGTATACATGATCTATTGTAATATGGTACATGAGACAAATATAAGTTGTGCAATTCATCATATGTAAAATAAATAATAATGGCAATAAAAGAAAAGAAAAAGAACCAAGTTTATCAAAGAAAAATGATTTTACCTAATCTATGTGAAGAAGGTGATAAGGGGAAGAAAGTTGTTGGTTTTAGTGGAGTTGATGTCTTAGAGAGGCACGCCGGTGTATCCCCGTTGAATAAGAATCAAACCCCATGTAGTTCTTTTTTCCTAGGGGTTTTATGTTTCAGCCTTATTTATCATGTTTTAGTTGATTTTAAGATTGAAAATTTGTTAATTAACTTATATTTTAATTAACAGAATAGTAGATCTTGTAGGTTTAGATCCTAAAGAAAGGTAGAAGAGAGAGATTACTATATCATATTTTAGAATCTCAAAAAGAAAGAGAAGAAAGGACTATACCTTTAATCTTTTTTTCCTTTGCATGAATGGCGCTAGCTTGACTATATTTGAGGATCAGAGTCTCCCAAGATTGAACCTTACAAAAAAAAATATTAGAGAAGAAAATAATAGAATGTAATAATTGAAAAATTAAAATGACATTATTTTTGAAATAATTTTAGAAAAGAAAAAGGGAAGATTTTAAGAGAAATGAATCTTAATTTTTGAGAAAAATAAAGATTTGGCTTGAAAATTAAGAGAAATTTGAGATTTTTAGTTCTAGAAAATTGTGTCCCAATGACTAAGGATGGACTTGTATTTATAAGGAAAAGTCTGAGGGGTAAAACGGGAAAAATCAGAGGGAACGTTGGCACTAGCGGTGTGCCGGCCATGCAATGCATGCCGCCCAGTTGGGTTTTCTGCTGGTTTGACTTGTTTAAACTATTTCGACCCATTTTGGACCATTTTTGATCCATTTTGAATGATTCAAATTGTGTTGTGCTTGTTTATTTAGTCCTAGATGATTTAGGAGTACTTTCAAAGTCAAATGAGCAAGTCTTAGGTCATAAGGTTTCGATTCTTAGCTTTTCAATTTTCAACCTATTTCACTTTTTTGCCTATTCTTTTCTGTTTCTCATTTGGTTTGAGCCTGGTTTGATAATACAAGTTTGTAATTAAATGCCGGACATCTGAAGGTCTAAATCTAAGGAAATCTATTTTCTTTTCAATGGAACATTACCTTCTTGACCCCTGCTTATTGACTAGCTAGTGAAACCGCCATACTAGCTCTACATGACACACTAATCTTAGCAGGTGTCAAGTTGTGGCTAGATCATAAGGGTCTAAATTTGAGTTTTTACACTGGGATGTTCTTGCTTTTGCCAAATTTTTGGCAAGCAAGATATCTTTTGACCATTTTCTTGGCTTATCCTTTCATTTGAGGCCAAAAAAACCTTGTTAAATTGCTTTAGTTGCCAGGGCCTTTCCCTCAATATGCATCCCACAACTCCCCTAATGTTATCTTTTAAGACATACACTACTTCCTTAGGCCTCAAATACCTCAACCATGGTAAGGAGTAAGCTCGTTTACAGAGGACGCTATTATGTAGAAAGAAGGGAGCACTTTGCTACTTGATCTTTTTTGCCTCTTTTTGATCTTTGGGCTGTTTGCCCTTTTCTAGATAATTCTTGACGAGATCTATCTAGAGGGCTCATCATCAATTTCCATCACTTGCTCATTTTTTTGTAAACTTGAAAAAGGTTAAAGAACCCATAAAGATCCTTTGAGGTAGCTCAATAAGGTGAGTGGCTGCTAATTTAGTGAGGTTGTCAGCTCGACAATTATCCATTCGAGGGATCTTTTAGAATTGTACATTGACCAACCATTCTTTCATTTTCTAAATGATCATCCTCATCTTTTCTAAGTATTTTGCCATATTCTCTTCCTTGGCTTTGAATTATCCTTTGATCTGGCCCACCACTAACTGTGAGACACTGTGCACTCTGATGGTCTCTAAGCGAAGATAGTTAGCAAGGAGCAATCCTTGTATTATGGCTTCGTATTCAGCGATATTATTAGTGGTGGCGAAGTCTAAATACAGGTCGTACTCAAGCAGAAATCCATCATCTTTCTTTAACACAATTCCAACTCCACTGGCATTTGCACTGTTGGCTTCATCTATATACAATTCCCATATTGAAGTGACATCAAAACTTGTGATTCTTTTTCCTGAACTTCCTTTACATATCATTGGCATGTCTATTATTGCTGGCTCCATTCCAAATGAAAATATAGGGATAAAATTGGCTAATGCTTGGGTTTTGATGGCTGCTCTTAATCTATATCATAGCTATACTGACCCAATTTGATCAACCAACAAAGCATTCTTACTGAGGTCTTAGGTTTCTGTAGAACTTTCTCCTAGGGCTGATGAGTTATCACTAATCCTTAGTGGGCTTGCAAATACACGTCATACTTTCTAGATGACAAGAGTAAGGCATATGCTAACTTCTTTAGTGGGATGTAGTTGAGTTTGGCCTATTGAAAAACCTTACTAAAGTAGTAAATGGGTTTCTGAACAAAACCCTCTTTTTTGATAAGCACCAAACTGATTGCCTGATGCGAAGTAAGTAGATAGACTAAGATTTTTTCTCTCAACAGATAGATTAAGATTTTTTCTCTCAACAGATGTCTATTTAAAATCTGTCTAGAGACCAAAAAGGACTTCAGTTTTTTAAAAGCTTATGAACACTCGTCCATCCATTCAAACATCTCTGTTTTTCTCAACTTTTTGAAGGATGGCAAGTACTTCTTCACAGCTTGGGACATGAATCTATTTAGCGTTGCTATTCATCATGTGAGCATCTACACTTCTTTAGTGTTATGAGGAGATGCCATGTCTAATATGGTGTTCATCTTATTAGGATTTGGTCCAATTCCTTATTCACTTTCTATGTTCCTAGGAACTTGCCCCTTGTATGAAGAATGCATATTTTTCAGGATTCAACTTCATTCCAAATTGGTTCATTACATAAAAATTGTTGCTAGATCCCTAATATGATCTTCAAAGCTTCAACACTTTATAACTATATCATCCACATAAGCCTCTAGGTTATTACCAAGCTGACTCTTAAAGATCTTATTCAAGAGACATTGGTAGGTTGTCCCTGCATTTTTTAGTCTAAAGAGCATGGACACGTAGTAGTAAGTTCCTTTTTCTATAATGAAGGAGGTTTTCTCCTCGTCTTTTGGATGCATCCGAATTTAGTGGTATTGCTGCTTCGTGTCGAAGGAGGACCAATATCTATAGCTTGTTGTCTAATCAATGAACTTGTCATCATTGGCAGTAGGAAGGAATATTTAAGACAAGCTTTGTTTAGGTTGGTAAAGTCAATGCACATCCTATAACTCTCATTTGCCTTTTTTACCAACACAACATTACCAAGCTACTTGGGATACTACACTTCCCTAATAAATTCTGCTTCCATCAATTTGTTCAATTCTTCATCGATCATAGCTTGCCTCCCTATCCCAAAGCATTTATTTCTTTACTTGATGGGTTTGAACATTGGATCGATGTTAAGTTGATGAGTGATCACTTATAGGCTTACTTGTTTCATCTCTATTGATGTTCAAGCAAAGTTAGATAGATTACTTTTGAGAAATTGATGAACTAGATTACTTTTGAGAAATTGATGAACTTTCTCCTTTTACTCACCAGCAAGAGAAGAATTTATTGTAGACACATTTAAGGCACCTCTTCGTTCATAAGGAATTTCTCAAGTTTTTCCATTGGCTCTATTCTTTGCTGTGGTGCCTAGCTCTTCTTCTTTGCATTTCTATCATGGCTATTTCTTCCTGATCTTCTCCTTTTTATTTCTTTCTTGGCTTCTTTTCCATATGCCCTGAAGTTTCATTCCTCTTCCTCTTAGAGAATTAAATATAATGATAGGCATCTTGCTGAATATATTTATGTGCTAGTGTCATGGCTTCATTTAGAGACTGTGGGGCATGTCTACATAGGGCTTTAAAGTAATCTATAGATGTAGTACCATTTAGGAGTGCTTCGATAGCTTGAGCTTGATCTAACTTCGTCACCTTCAAGGCCTCTTTATTGAAGCAAGCCACATAGTTTCTGAGAGATTCTGTTAACCTTCAATTTTGCACCTTTTGATCAAGCCGTACCTTGACACCTACTAAGTTTAATGTGCTATACAAACTTGGTACAATGGTCAACAGAGCTAACCTGTAGTGTTGCATTAGGCCTATGCAGTGCTGCAAGCAACTACTGCAGTACGATAACCTCCCTGTGCGACTAGTCCTTCTTGTGCACTGGAAATTCTATTTTTGCTCTTTCTAGCCTAATTTTCAGCCACTTTTTACCCATACCTTTTTGATCTTTTTACTCTTTTACTTTCCAAATTGCCCTTACCCCATTTTCATATAAATACCCCATCCATTCTTCTATTTTCTTCACTCCAAGAGTTGATATAGATTGGTTATCTATCAATTCTTCTTTTTTCTTCTCCCTTCAATCACTCTCTAATTAATTTATTAATTAATCTTTTTAATTAATTAATTCTCTTGCCCTAACCAAAAGTTAATTAACATTTTTAATTAACTAAAACTCTTTTTTTTAATTAATCACTCAAAAATTATTTAATTAATCACCTTTTTTTAAATCAAACTAGTCCTTTTTAAAAAAATTAATTCACCCATTCATTTTATTTAATTAATCAATTAATCACCTTAGTTAATCATTTGTCTTCACATAAAATTGGTTAATTAATCCACCTGGTCCCGATATAACGAAATTTCGGTCCAGCAAAACACTTCATCCATCTCGTCCATCAAAATCCAAGGTATTTTTCATCAACCCATTCCCTAAACCAAAATCAATTTAATCAATTTATAATTAATTAATGTAATTAGTTAATTTGGAATTAAGAAGTGATTATGTGGTTCTCCTAAATCCATAAGGATTAGAGAAAACTCTCTCTTTAATTTGTGAAAGTTTACTTTAATTATTTTATTAATTTCCCATGTACCATGCATTTATACTATACCATGTTAAACTTAAGAGTTAAGTCACGATTATTTAAAACTAAAAACTTAGTCTCTGAACTCAACTTTGTTTGAGACTAGTGATTTTATCCTTAGGTAAATTAATTAAGAAATTAATGAATTAGAGTCAAATTGGATTTTTTCCTTAATTTTTCCATTTAAAATAAATTAAGGTGGCGACTCTCAAAATCATTTCTCAAATCACAAATCAATTTTCCAAATAATAGTTATTCCAATCGTAAGTACCGAAACTCATTCTATAACCTCCTTAAAAATAGCTTACCTTTCCTTAAGGTAATTCCCCTGAGTGAGGGACGAGTGTTCATATGAGGTCTCACAGTCTCGCTTTCCATTGGCATCACCTACTCAAGGGTTGGGTCAGTCTTCCTACAGGGATGTTAGTAGCAAATTCGCACATAAAGCCATTCATGAGCTGCCTAAAAGAATAGATAGTTCCTTCTTTGAATCCATCAAACCACTTTGTAGTTGCTCCTTCCAACAAGCCTCTAAAGGCTTTGCATAACACTTTGTCATTGGTTGTTTGGAACTCTACAACATGTTTGTAATCTAGAATATGGACTCTTTAGTTAGCTTCACCATTGTATTTGGTTATGGTCGGTGGTTTAAACTTCTCCGGCATCTTGTACTTGCTTATCCTCTTAATGAAGAGGGATTTAAGGGCCACCTCTAAGTTCTTGTCCATGACCTTGTTTCCCCTTTCCTCATTTAAATCTTCTAATAATTTCTTAAAGGTCTCCTTTATCTCCTCAACATCATGCTAGTTCAAAGTTTCTTAACCTCTATGACCTCTTCAGAGTGAAAAGGATTCAAACTAGGATTTTTTCCCTCCCTATGTTGGGATTGTCTTCCTAAGTCATCTTTCTTTCCATCTTTTTCTCTGTCATTCCATTGACTATTCCTGTCACCATCAATCCTATAAGATGGTAAGAATGTCTATCATTAGAGCAATTCCCACTTTATGCATGCGGACTCCTTTATGATTCATCCACCCCTTGTTCTTGTGGTGAAGGGATACCCTCTCTATGAGGGTCTTCTTTCTACTCTTCCCAACATTGATTTCATTCTAGTCCTTTGGTCTCTTGCCAGCATTTGACCTCTTTCTGCTATAGGGGTTTCTTACAACTCTAAGGGAAAAATCGATTGCCTATTTACCCCTGGTCTTTGGATGGTTTCTAGAACTATACTTGCATTGTGTGGGAGAGGAGTTTGTTGGTGCTGAGTGACCTATACTGCATTTTCCATGATGTTTATGAATCGTAAGACATGTGCTATGTCTAGGTTATAGGTAGAGAAAGGGGTGGTACTTAGACTGGCTGAAGCTTGCTGTGAGAGCAACATGCTCAAAAGTTGAAAGGAAGCATTTAAGTCTATGCTTGGTGGGTTTTCATTTCTGGTGAAGGAAAGGAGTTGTCAATGACCTGAAAGCTTTTGGCCTTATGAGATATTAACTCCTCACTGGGTGAAGTTGTCACTTCCAATAGACTTTATAGGAATTAGGCCCAATGAACCATAGTCATATTTTATCCTTTATCAATTTGTATTTGTATTTTTATTTTAATAGATTAAAATAAAATTCTACTAAAAATACATTGTATTTGATTTTAAAGTAAAAAATATCTTTTTAATAATGAGTTTTAACAGAATATTATTGATTTTTTTTTGATAATTATGTGCGTTTAAACTACAAGTGAAGTTTAATTAATAAAAATAATATAATATATTTAAAAGTAAAAAATTAGACAATTAAATGTATTTTATAAAAATTTCGGCCCTTTTAGTATAAATAATATGTATGACCTAAGTTTATTATATATGGACCAACTAAAAAATAAAAATATATTAAATTTATTTATTCGTATAAATTGTACTTGAGAAATATAAAAATGTAATAATATAAAACAATTGATAAGAATACCTAATATAAGTTTAATTTTTAAAGAAATTATACTTTATAGGTGACGAAAAATTTTATAAACGGCTTTAGAATTTCGTATAATATATATCAGAGGAAAGCAGAAAAAGTATTATGAAATTTAAGTGTTTTATTATTAGAGTCTTGTAAAATTTGTTTTAACAAAATAAGCCATGCAATATTTTTTGTTAGTTCAGGAAGAAAAAAAACCTTAATATCATTGATGGCAATGACATGGTACTGATGTGATGTGCCTATAATATTAATATTTATATTTTTGTGGGTTCGTAGCACTTATAAATTTTTTTTTATGTGTAGTGGGCCCACAAAAATATAAATAAAAAATATATTATTATACTAATATTATATTATAAATATTAATTTTTTATTTTACTAAAATTATATTTATTTAAAAAAATAGAAAAGTAGAACGATATATATTATATAACTAATATTATATAGATATAAAATTAAAAAAAAATGTATTTAGACATCATTTTTTACAAAATTTATATACTCTCACTTTTTCATCCACTCTCCTAAATGTTTTCATTTTATTAAGTGTAATAAACACTATAGAAATATTAATGTTGATATTATAATATTATATTATAAATATTAATATTATAATATTATAGACATGTCAGCACCTATTAATAATATTAAGATTCTTGTCCCACCTAATAATAAAAAGCTCAAATAATATTAAGATTCTTGTCCCACCTATTAATAATATTAAGATTCTTGTCCCACCTTGTGAAGTCCTAAAAGTTTCCTTTTATATGGTTTCTGCGCTTACCTCTTCTCTACCCTTCAATGTGGGATTTTTGTGACAAATTTACCATTGGACATGAGCAATAAAAACTAGCCTCAAGTTCACATCAAAACTTCATATAAGAATTCTGGCCCAAAAAAAAAAAAAAAAAAAAACTTCACATAAGAATTAAATACTCTGTTTTTCTTTATCACCAATTAAAGGTGTTGTATGAAGAGACTCATTAAAAAATTTAATTTTATTTAATTTTTGTATTATATAATTTAACTATAAGTTAAGTCTTAATTTAATTTCTAACATATAGTAAATTTTAAATATATTATAAAATAAATTTAAGCTTTTTAGCACTAAAAAATTAAATTTCTCTCCTTTTTCTTTACACAAAAAATTAATTACTTTTAAAATTCTTATTCCATGTTATTCTATTACTATCTTAAATTTTAAAATTATTTGTATATAATTGTTGTCAAATAAAATTTATTATATTTCAAACTATTCTATTAAATTGTTTATAAAATTTATATTTTTTATATTATATAATATTAATTTAATTATTTTTAGCTTAACTCTAATTTTACCTCAGTTTAATTTCTTATTTATAACTCTTTCTCTCTGCTTATTTGAATGTCAAGCCAAATTTAAAAACATTAATTTTATCTTATCAATAAATTAACTGTTTACTTAGCTCATACCTAAAGCACTTATAATATATATATATATATATATATATATATATATATATATATATATATATATATATATATATATATATATATATATATATATATATATATTTTAATTGTTTAGTTATAAAATTTTTTTAAAGGAAATAAAATAATATTACTATTTGACTTGTACCATAAAATATGCATTCTATCATTGGATAACATTCTAATGGCTAATTTTAAATTAATAAATAAATAATAAGTGTTGTCTAATATAACAAATTTTGTTTTACACATTATTAATTAGATTTTATTTTTAGAACTAACATATAATGGGCATTTTATTTATAATTGTTACATAAATAAACGCTTTTACTTTCCTTTTTCAAAACTCAGCAAAATTAAATATGAAAAAAATTTTTTTTTCTCCCCTTTATTTTTTTTTCAATTTTTTTCCCTTGATTGCATTTAACTTGGCCATGTCCTTATTAATAACATGACCCTAACCCATATCCATCAACAACAACTCTTACCACCCAAACCCTCAAAAAAAAAAAAAAAAAAAAATTACAAAAGAGATCTCAATCTCTTTTCTTCTTCTTCCTCCAAGTACTTAATCAACAACGTTTTAAATTTACATATCAATACTCATCAAAACATGAAGATAGGCTTGATTTAATTAGATCAAATTTTGGTTGCTTTATTCTTGAAATCTCTGTTCTAGTCTTTGAAGAAGATAGATTAATCAGTAGAACATTTGATTTTTTAATTTTTTTTTGTTAATTAAAGATTTATTAGATGGATTCAGTAGCAACAGCACATAGGCATCCTCTTCCACCTCCTTTTAATATCAGAGATCTTCATTTACATCCTCACCATCAATTCCAAGAACAATAACAACATCAATCGCCTCATAATTTCCATAAAGATAATATTGCTATTACTCGCAATTGAATATGCTCTTTGGATTGGATCTTGAATATCTTCATCATCCACATGATTATCTTCTTTAGATTCAACTTTAGTAGATCTTCTTTAGATTCAACTTCAGTAGAGGAGTGGACTGAAGAGATGGGATCGGCAGCAGTTAGTGAGTCTAGTTCGACAGTAGTTATGTGGTTGAGAAGTATGTTGCAAAACTCAATTTTAAATTTGGCCATAGCGATCCAAAGAAAAAATAGATGGAGAAGAAGTAAAAGAAGTAGTGTATAAAAAAAGAGAAATAGCAAAAAAATAAATAAATAAAAAGCAACGTATAGAAGTAAATAAAACAAAAAAAAGAGTGTGAAAATTGTAATTACCTCCAAATTATACAGGAAATGACCATATCTAGATATGCACATTTTCACTTTAAAATTTGAGAAATTTTTTTAACAAAATAAAGTTTGAGATTGTCACTATTAATATTTTGGAGTTTACAGTGAAAAGACCATATGTAATTTTTTTTTTTGAAGATCAACCTTAAAAATATTAGTAAGTGCTGATGTGACATAAGTGGACTCCATTTTTTAATTTTAATAAAAATCTCTCAAAAATAATAATAATAAATAATAATGAAAATAATTTAAAAATGCGCCAAAGAAATCCAATAACGGAAGAACCAAAAGCTTGACTTACGTGATGAAGCTTATGGGGTTAATGTAAGTTCATTGTTGTCTCATCACCTAAGAGCATCTCGTAGATTCACAATTTATAAAGTTCAAATCTGCCAATCTAGAAGCATTCAAAGAATACCGAGTAACATCCATTCCTCTAATCCAAAATGGCTTATTAACTTTTCCACTTGGAATGCAATCCTCAATTTTGGATCCAATTGCCATACCACTCCATTTTCTCATATAATTCCTTATTATATTTATTACCCATTAATTCTACTAGTTCTCTTAGTGCAAAGGCCCACATTATAAGTAATAATTAATTCTTTTGCTATCAAAATTTGAGTTTTGTTGTCTTTTTTTTGTGCTTTTTCATACCAAATTTATAGGGTAAATTGACATATTTAGTGTTTGAAATTGGCAAAATTAGTCAATTGGGAGTGTGAACTTATAAAAGTTTCAATTTGGTGTTTGAACCTATAAAATACTTTCAATACAGTGTATTTTCCTCTAGAGGCTATTGACATGGAATTTTTTTTTTTAGTGATAACATGGAAAATAATTAAAATGTGAAATATAAAGTCTATTATACCCTTCCCTTTACCCTAGCCACCCAAAAGAAATGTGGCTGCAACGTTAGAAAATTAATTAGCCACAAACCAACAGATTGGGGATTGAGAAGTGAAAATTTTAGGGATTTTTGATCTTGATTCTTATATTGTGAAGAAACTAATTGATGTTAGGGTAAAAAAAGGAATCTAATATTTAGTGAGGTCTTCAAAATGACAAGGTACTTTTATTATATCTAATGCATTTGGTTTTTTCTGTGGATTTTTTTCTCAGATTCAAGAATAGAAATTGATTTATGTGATAAATGATTAAATAATTCGATCAATTGTATATTTAATTGATCTAAGGTTAAAGGAAATATAGTAATTTATAGGGTTTATTCTTTATTTTATATGACTTGCATTGGGTTTGAATCAATTTTTTTTTTTTTTTGTGAACCAAGCATATGCTGCATGTGCACTGTGGAGGAATTTTTATTAGTGATTTGAAAGAAGAAAATAAGATGTATGTAGGGGGCACTAGAACTAAAGTTGAGGTAAATCTTCAATATTTAACCTTTGAAGATCTTTCAGCTTTTATAAAAGGATTAATGGGGGTGAGAGAGCTACAATCTTTGCACTTTAGGCCACTAAATAAGACTAATTTGGCAATATGTTTAAGGTTACTATTTGACATTTCATTTGAAGATATGGTAGAAGTCATTAAAAAATATGGGGTGGTAGAGCTATATACAGAGCATAAATTAAAAAAAAAAAAATAGTATGAGGGAGTTAATGGGAATAGTTAAAGATGGTGAAGGTGTATTAGATTTCACAAAAGAAAGTGAAATGGGTGAGGGTTTGGCTGGTAGTATAAATGTGAGGAATGAGGGTTTGGCTGGCTCAAAAGTGGTGGCTGTAGCACCTAATGAAGGGTTGGCTGGCAGTTATCAGGTAGGTGTAAATTATAAAGAGGGTTTTAATGGTGAGAAAAATAGAGAGATATCTGCAGCACTTAAAGGGATAATAGGTCAAATAGACGACAAATCTAATAGGTGTGAGGTTAAAGTTTTTAGAAGTAATATTATTCAAGAGAAAGTTGGAGGGGATTCTAAGGCATAAGAAGATTTAGCAAGCCTAATTGCAGAATTGAATGAAGATGAGGTTCTTGTTAGTCAATTCATATATAATGATGCTACATTAAAAGGATTGGCAAGATTGGGAATAGTAGATGGGATTTCAGAAGAAGTAGATCTTGCGACTGAAAAAACTCAGGAATTTGCTGCACCTAAGAAAGATACAGCAGTATTATTAGACATAGGCTATGAGGTAGATATTTTAGTGAGGGGATTGGAAGATGATGAAGGTCAGCCAATAGAAGTTGGGGTATATGCAGATAATAAATTTACAGAGCATAATGACACAGCAAGGGATAGAAATGCAAAGCAAGAAGATGAAATTAATGAAGAAGATGCTACTGAGGATGAAAACAGGGATTCTGATGAAGAAATTTTAGATTGTAGGTGGCTGTCAGATTCATATGAAGAGTTGCAAGATGCTAGAAATTGTGTAAGAAATTTTAAGCTGAATAAGAAAAAAAAAAGTAACTGAGGTCGAAGGAGGTAGAAATGAAGGAAGTAGCAGGGATGTACCTAACATACTAGGTGAAGATGAGGCTTCAAACTACTTTGAATATGATGATTCATATAGTGCAGTAAGTTCTGAAGACTCTGAAGCTGATCATGCTACTAGGAGGAAGTCAAGATTCCCTGGTTTTCAATCTAGAGCAGAGAAAATCAATTTTTGTTTGGGCATGAGATTCAATGATCTTAAACAATTTAAAGAGGCATTGACAAGGTAAGGGATACTGTGAGGTCTCGCTTGAGCACCTGGTCTAATTTGCTAAAGGGGAATTGAAAATGCCCATTTGGGAGAAGCATCACGATTGAAACCCGTTATGAGTTCAAAAAGATTGTATTTTGTAAGTTGCAAGAGGAGTCGCCACTTTAATTTTGTTTATTTTAGTTGGGAAAATTAAAGGAAAAAACCCAATTCGATTGACTCCAAAATTGTATTATTTATCCTAAGGAAAAACACTAGTCCTTGAATGACCAAAGAGGGTTCGGGGACTAGGTTTTGATTAAAATAATACAAAAAATTTAGTTTGGCTTAAATACGAAATAGCTTTTGTGAAAAGAATTTTTTTTTTATGTATGCATGAGTAGATATAATATGATGTATGAAACAAATATTACTCATGTAATGCATGACAAATGTGAGATAATGATAATCACAAGATGCAAAAAGATAAGGGAGAAGCTACTTAAAACTATTACAAGTCAAAATATTAAAATCAATGGATCTTTCCTTTAGCCCTTATGGGTTCTAGGAAAATTACACATTCTCCAAATATAATCTAAATAACTAAAAAAAAAAAAGAAGTAATGAGACAATTATAATAAAAAGAATTAAAATTTTGACTTTTATCTAAGAAAAATAATTTCAATCCTAAACTATGTGAAGAACGTGATAGAGAGAAGAAGTTGTTAATTTTAGTGAAGTTGAATGCCTTAGAGATGGCAATCCTGTGTATCCCTCTGAATGGGAATCAAACCTCACGCAGTTCTTCCTTCTTGCGAAGGAGGGGTTTTTAAGTCATAGCCTTTGTTATCATGTTTTGATTGATTTTAAAGGGGTTAGGGATTTGTTAATTAGGTCATATTTTAATTAGCAAATATTAGATCTTTTCAGATTTAGATCTTGAAATTGAATTTAAAAAAGGAAAAGGAAAGAACTTTTACCTTTGGGTTATATCGGTGAGGAACGTAAGGAGCAAGCTTAGCACCGGATCTAAGTTCCACCTTGGCCTCGAAATATCATAAGCACTCCTTTTGGAAGAAGGACTCTTGAATAGTGTGAACTCTTTTTAGAGGGACTTAGATAACACCTTTGCTTGAGAACCACAAATTCCCTTTGAAAGAAAGGGGCTTGAATTGAACCTTTTCTTGATTAGAAAGCTTAAGAATAGAACTTGAGATGATTAGGAGGCTTGTAGATGGGTTTTGAGATGATTAGGAAACTTATGAATAAGGTTTTATGTGATGGAGGAGGTTTTAGAAGATGGTTTTGATGATTGGAAGGCTTAGAAATAGGGTTTAGAAAGTTTTAGGGAGAGTATAGAAGCATGTACTTATGTGTCTTTAGCTATTATGAGGTGCAAGGTATTTATAGAAAGAGTTTGGGGATAAAAATTCATAGTTTCTGGGTAGGATTTTGAAAGGGGCATGTTGCGGTAATTGACGAGTTGGATGTGGTAACTATAGAGCCCTTTGTGGTTATCGCAGGGTTGGCTACTATAGCTAATTGGCTACCGCAGGGACCTCTGTGATAACCACAGAGGCGGCTGCGGTAACCGCAGCCGGCTACAAGTTACTGCAGCGAGCCCGCGGGCTGCCGTAGTTCATTTTTCAGCCTATTCTTCTCCGTCTTTAATCCGATTTGAGCCCAGTATGATTCCATGGGTTTGTAATCAAGTGCTAATCATTTGAAGGTGCAAGTTTCAAGAAATTTATTTTTCGATGGGGTGCTGCCCCTTTGACCCCTACCCGCTAACCAGCTAGCGAGACCGTCGTATATGTAGCGCACGAATCTTAACAAGTGTCAAACTGCGGTAGGATCCTAAGCGTGCAAATTTGAGGGTTTATAGATAGAAGAAAGGAGGGTAATTAAGCTAATTAGGAATACAAAAACTGAGGTAAAAGCAAAGTGTGTGAAAATTGGGTGTCTTTGGATGATCTTTGCATCATATGAAAGTGTTAGCAGGAGGTTCATAGTGAAGACCTAGATGGAGGAGCATAATTGCTAGATTACATTCAAGAATAAAAGAATTACCACTTCTTGGTTAGCTAATAATTATTTGTACAAATATAAGTGCATAGCTAACATGAGGTTGGTAGATTTAAAAAAGCTAATTAAAGAAGATTTAAGGCTTGAAATGAATTTATGTAAGGTAAGGAGGGTGAAGGAGAAGGCAATAGCTAAATTGTAAGGTCAAATAAAGGCTGAGTTTGGTATGCTTTGGGATTATTTAGGTGAAAAAAAAAGGAGTAACGAAGGAAACACAACAAAAATAAAGGTAATTAGGCCAATAAAAAAGGATCCTCCTATACTTGATAAGTTGCACATCTCATTTGAGTGTTTGAAAAAGGGTCTTCTTAATGGTTGTAGAAGGGTTATAGGATTGGATGGTTATTTTTTGAAAGGGGCAATAAAAGGTAAGTTACTAGCAGCTGTGGGGAGGGATGGGAACAATCAAATTTTCCCTGTGGCATGGGGTTTGGTTTAGCAAGAAAAGCATGCTACTTAGGTGTGGTTTATTGAGCAACTACAAAAGGACTTGAGTCTTGAAGATGGCAATGGCCGGACCATCATTACAAACTAGCAAAAGGTTGTTGTTTTGATTTATCTTATTGTTTAATTTGGATTGCTTTGTATTTATATTGCTTGATAATTACATTAGGAATGAAATGATGAATGCTTATCATTTTTTTTGTTATGTCTAGGAATTATTGGATGCAGTGCATGATATATTGCCTAAAGCTGAGTATAGGTGTTGTGCTAGGCACCTGTATACAAACTGGAGAAAGAAACATGGGAGGAGTGAGTAGTTATAAAAACAATTCTGGATGTGTTTAAAATCAACAAATATGCTAGATTTTGAAGCAAATATGAATGAGCTGAAGGGGTTATCTCCAAAAGGCTTTGAAGATTTGTTGTATACCCACCCTAAGCATTGGTGCAGAGCTTATTTCAATATTGAGGTAAAATGTTATATTGTGGACAATAATTTGATGGAGGCATTCAATGGGAAAATTATAGAGGCTAGGACAAAAAATGTAATTTCTATGTTTGAAGACATTAGAAAATTAGTTATGACTAGGTTGCATACAAGTAGAGAGATGGCAAATAAATGGTTAGGGAATTTTAGAAATAGGATTAGGAAGAAAGTTCATGAAAGTTATAAGGAGAGTGGTAAGTGTCAAGTGATTTGGAATGGTGACACAGGGTTTGAAGTTTCTCAAAAGGGAGATAGTTACACCATAGATTTGAGGCATAGAACATGTTTTTGTAGGAAGTAGGAATTAAATGATATCCCTTGTTGCCATTCCATTTGTGCAATACTTGAAATAGATAAAGATCCTTTAGATTATGTTCATAAGTATTATACTAAACCAAAAAATACATGCAATCATATTCCCAAATGATGTATCCAATGAATTCTGCCAAATTTTGGGAAAAGATAGGGAATGACCCCCCTTAACCTCCACCTTTTAAAAAGGAAATTGGGAGAAAAGCAAGGAATAGAAGAAAGGAAGTGGAAGAGGTTGGTGCAAGTGGGCATAAGCTTTCTAGAAATGGTGGGATAATGACATGCAGTATTGCGAGGCCTCGTCCGATCACCGGTCTGATCCACTGAGGAATTGAAATGCTCTTTGGAAGAAACTCCATGATTAGAACTCACTGTGAGTTCAGAAAATTGATTTTCATAATTTGGAACTTAAGAAGATTGAGTCGCCACTTTAATTTATTTATTTTAATTGGGAAAATTAAAGAAAGCTCAAATTGATTGACTCCAAAAAATATTTGATTTATCCCAATGGAAAAGCACTAATCCGTGAGTTACCAAAGAGGGCTCGGGGATCAGGTTTTGGTAATAACACAATTGAGAAAATATGATTTTCTTCAGTTTGCCTAAAAATTGCAAAATAACTCTTAAAAAGGAATTTTCATGTATGCATGGACATAAATAATATGATGCATGAAACAGATATATATGACAATATGGAATGACAATTATAGATAAATTAGCAAAAATAAATCCTACGTAATTATTACAAAGCCAAAACAATTGAAATAAATAGGATCTTTCCTCTAGCCATTATGGGTACTAGGGAAAGTACACATTCCTCAACTATATTAAAGAAATGAAAAGTATAGAATTGGAAATAAATAACAAATAAAAGGGAAAATGTTATTAAAAATGATTTTGGAGTTGATGCCTTACAGAATGGTAGCCTGCGTATCCTATTGAATAGGAATCAAACCCCACGCAGTTCTTCTTTCTTGCGAAGGAGGAGGTTTAGGGAAAAAATATTGGTTTGGTTTATTAATTTAATTCTGATATTTAAATTAATAAATTTTAGATCTTTTCTGTTTTAGACCTAAAGAGAATTCTAAATATGATTTTAGAATATTAAAAATGGAAAGAAGATTATCTCTTTACTTTCCTTGACTTTCAGATGAATAGAATGAGCTTAGCTCCGGATCTCAACTCCACCTTGGATTTAAAACCCTGAATTTGAACCTTAACAGCAAAAGGTTAGCAAAATAGCGTAATGAATGTAAATTAAAAAGAAATTAAAACAACAGCTTTTGCATCAAATTTCAAGCAGAACTTAAGCATAACAAATAGAGTAATATAGGAGAGTTTCTGCCTTGGAATCCATCCACAAATGAGCTTGAAGAAGGCTCTTTTTATAGAGCAGCTGAAGGGGTGTTGCCGAAAGTTGGCGGCGGCACTAGTAGCTTGCCGGCAGCATCAGTAACTCTGAAGCCTCACCCGAGCACCAGTTTGATTCGTCGAGGAATCGAAATGCTCTTCAAGAGAAATTCCACGATTGGAACTCACTGTGAGTTCAGAAAATTGATTTTCGTAATTTGGAATTTGAGAAGATTGAGTCTCCACTTTAATTTAATTATTTTAATTGGGAAAATTAAAGAAAACTCAAATTGGTTGACTCTAAAAAATTTTTGATTTATCCCAACAGAAAAGCACTAATCCGCGAGTGACTAAAGAGGGCTTGAAGATCAGGTTTTGGTAATTACACAATTGAGAAAATATGATTTTCTTTAGTTTAGCTAAAAATTGCAAAATAACTCTTAAAAATGAATTTTCGTGTATGCATGAACATAAATAATATGATGCATGAAACAGATATATATGACAAGATGGAATGACAATTATAGATAAATAAGTAAAATAAATCCTACTTAATTATTACAAAGCCAAAATGATTGAAATAAAGAGGATCTTTTCTCTAGCCCTTGTGGGTACTAGTGAAAGCACACATTCCTTAACTATATTAAAGAAATGAAAAGTACAGAATTGGAAATAAATAACAAATAAAAGGGAAAATGTTATTAAAAAGGAAAATGTTATTAAAAATGATTTTGGAGTTGATGCATTATAGAATGGCAGCCTGCATATTCTATTGAATAGGAATTAAACTCCACACAGTTCTTCCTTCTTGCGAAGGAGGGGTTTAGGAAAAAAAGTTAGTTTAGTTTATTAATTTAATTTCGATCTTTAAATTAATAAATTTTAGATCTTTTCTGTTTTAGACCTATAGAGAATTCTAAATCTAATTTTAGAATCTTGAAAATGGAAAGAAGATTATTCCTTTACTTTTCTTGACTTTTGGATGAAAGGAACGAGCTTAGCTCTGGATCTCAACTCCACCTTAGATTCAAAACCCTGAATTTGAACCTTAATAGCAAAAGGATAGCAAAATAGCATAATAAACATAAATTAAAAAGAAATTGAAACAACAACTTTTGTATTAAATTTCAAGTAGAACTTAAGCACAATAAGTAGAGTAATATAAGAGAGTTTCTGCCTAGAGCAATATAAGGGAGTTTCTGCCTTGGAATTCATCCCCAAATGAGATTGAAAGAGGAGCAATATAAGAGAGTTTTTGCCTTGGAATTCATCCCCAAATGAGCTTGAAAGAGGCTCTTTTTATAAAGCAGCTGAGAGGGTGCCATCGAGAGCCAGTGGCAGCATCAACAGCTTACCGGCAGCATGGGTAGCACCGGTAACTGTAAGGCCTCACTCGAGCTCCAGTCTGATCTGCTGAGGAATTGAAATGCTCTTCGGGAGAAACTTCACGATTGAAACTTGCTGTGAGTTCAGAAAATTGATTTTCGTAATTTGGAATTTGAGAAGATTGAGTTGCCACTTTAATTTATTTATTTTAATTGGAAAAATTAAAGAAAACCCAAATTGGATGACTCCAAAAAATATTTGATTTATCCCAATGGAAAAGCACTAATCCACAAGTGACCAAAGAGGGCTCGGGGATTAGGTTTTGGTAATTAACAATTGAGAAAATATGATTTTCTTCAGTTTGGCTAAAAATTGCAAAATAACTCTTAAAAATGAATTTTTGTGTATCATGAACATAAATAATATTATGCATGAAACATATGTATATGAGAAGATGGAATGACAATTATAGATAAATAAGCAAAAATAAATTCTATTTAATTATTACAAAGCCAAAATGATTGAAATAAATAGGATCTTTCCTTTAGCCGTTATGGGTACTAGGGAAAGCACACATTCCTCAACTATATTAAAGAAATGAAAAGTACATAATTGGAAATAAATAACAAATAAAAGCGAAAATGTTATTAAAAATGATTTTAGAGTTGATGCCTTATAGAATGGCAGCCTGCGTATCCTATTGAATAAGAATCAAACTCTACGTAGTTCTTCCTTCTTGCGAAGGAGGGGGTTTAGGAAAAAAATGTTGGTTTGGTTTATAAATTTAATTCTGATATTTAAATTAATAAATTTTAGATCTTTTCTATTTTAGACCTAAAGAGAATTCTAAATATGATTTTAGAATATTGAAAATGGAAAGAAGATTATCTCTTTACTTTCCTTGACTTTCAGATGAACAAAATGAGCTTAGCTCCGGATCTCAACTCCACCTTGGATTCAAAACCCTGAATTTGAACCTTAACAGGAAAAGGTTAGCAAAATAGCGTAATGAATGTAAATTAAAAAGAAATTGAAACAATAGCTTTTGTATCAAATTTCAAGCAGAACTTAAGCATAATAAGTAGAGCAATATAGGAGAGTTTCTGCCTTGGAATTCATCCCCAAATGAGATTGAAAATGGCTCTTTTCATAAAGCAGCTGAAGGGGTGCCACAAAGAGTCAGTGGCAGCATCAACAGCTTGCCGGCAGCATGGGTAGCACCGGTAACTGTGAGGCCTCGCCCGAGCTCCAGTCTGATCTGCTGAGGAATCGAAATGCTCTTTGGGAGAAACTCCACGATTGGAACTTGCTGTGAGTTCAGAAAATTGATTTTCGTAATTTGGAATTTGAGAAGATTGAGTTGCCACTTTAATTTATTTATTTTAATTAGAAAAATTAAAGAAAACCCAAATTGGTTGACTCTAAAAAATATTTGATTTATCCCAATGGAAAAGCACTAATCCACAAGTGACCAAAGAGGGCTCGGGGATTAGGTTTTGGTAATTAACAATTGAGAAAATATGATTTTCTTCAGTTTGGCTAAAAATTGCAAAATAACTCTTAAAAATGAATTTTCATGTATACATGAACATAATTAATATGATGCATGAAACAGATATATATGACAAGATAGAATGACAATTATAGATAAATAAGCAAAAATAGATCCTACTTAATTATTACAAGGCCAAAATGATTGAAATAAGGAAGATATTTCCTTTAGCCCTTATGGGTACTAGGGAAAGCACACATTCCTCAACTATATTAAAGAAATGAAAAGTACATAATTGGAAATAAATAACAAATAAAAGGGAAAATGTTAGTAAAAATGATTTTGGAGTCGATACCTTATAGAATGGTAGCCTGCGTATCCTATTGAATAGTAATCAAACCCCACGCAGTTCTTCCTTCTTATGAAGGAAGGGTTTAGGAAAAAGATGTTGGTTTAATTTATTAATTTAATTCTGATATTTAAATTGATACATTTTAGATCTTTTCTGTTTTAGACCTAAAGAGAATTCTAAATCTGATTTTAGAATTTTGAAAATGGAAATAAGATTATACCTTTATTTTCCTTGACTTTTGGATGAACTGAACGAGCTTAGCTTTGGATCTCAACTCCGCCTTAGATTCAAAACCCTGAATTTGAACCTTAACAGCAAAAGGTTAGCAAAATAAGCTTGAAGGAGGCTCTTTTTGTAGAACAGTTGAAGGGGTGCTGCCGGAAGCCGGTGGCATAGGCGGCACCAGTAACTCACTGGCACATCTTCTGTGTCGCCCCGCCGACAGTATGACTAAAGCTGTGGCACTCAAGGCACGCCGCAATTTCGCTGGTCCAACCTATTTTCTCATGTTTTTGCCTGTTTTTGATCCGTTTCAGATATGATTTGAGCCTGGTTTGATTCTATGGGTTCATAATTAAAAAATGGTCAACTGGAGTTTATTTATTTTTCAATAAGGCGTTGCCCCACACCTCACAAGGGGCACTGCCCCCTTGACCCTTACCTATTGATCGGCTAGCGAGACCGCCATATGCATAGCGCATTAATCTTAACAAGTGTCAAGCTATGGCTGATCCCAAGGGTGCAATTTTGAGGGTTCATAAGTATGTGTTTTAACAAAGTACACAATAAAAAGGGGTGTCCAATTATGAAAAGAAGGACAACTGATCCAGGCAGGGATATGTAGCCAAGGCAACCTCATCCTACTCAGGCAGTGAGTTATATTTCTCATTAATACATTGTTTATTTAAGGTGTATCTTTATAGAATTTAGGTTATTAATTAAGCAATGACATATACTGTTTACTTGATTTTACAGGAATCAAGTGTGGTAGTGGAGTTGCAGGGAGAACAACCTACAAATGGAGTGAATAATATCCAGCAATCACAACAATCTAACAATAAAGGCAGATCTAAGGTATTCTAACTCAATTTGTAAACGCACAAATAAATATAAATCTATCTAATCCCCAATGAACTTGTATATTTGCAGGTTACAATCAATTCAAATCAATTTTAGAATCAAAGCACTTCACTGCCAAGCATAATTATGTGCACAAGATCCAAAAGTCAATCTTATGTAATAAATGATATTTAAAACCATGCAATATCATTTTGGATAGGTAGATACTTACTTTCTTTGGTTACTAAAAATATGCAACCAGTGGTTATACAAGTTCAATAAGGAATGAGCAGTCCACATAGTCCACCCATAGAGCAACACATTGAGAACCTTGATGACAATGTACTACCTAAAATTTTTAGAAGTCCACACAGATACACAGCAAAGTTTTTTGCCCTAGGAGATCAAAGGCACTTAAATACATACCTGGGATTGTGTAATGGCCTCCTGTAGGATATGGTATCTGCACAAATATAGAGATAGGAGTTGTAATAATCAATGTAATTTTTTGCTCATTTCATTTCTCTTATCAAATGCTTTAAATTTATCTAGGGTGAATTATTGATTAGGGTTTGCATACATGTTATATACGGCCTAAGACTACCTTATACAGCCTAAGACTACCTATCAGAGGGTGATATATAATGAGAGCTTAGTGAGGATAGGAAATGAACTAGAGCCATCATTTATGACTGAAAGACAGCAAGGATTCAAAAAATGGGGAAAGCAATTTATCACACCACTTCAATTAGAGGTAAAAATTTTGTATATTTAAAATTACTTTGGTATTGCAAATAAAAAATGTGTTCAATTGTAATAACAATTTCATTGTATGTTGTAGGAGAATAAGCAAAAGAAAAAGAAGAAAATTGAAGGAGGTGGTAGAAGGAAAAGGAAAATGGATTCAAGTAATGAAGATAAGGGGGCAAACAACAAGAAACAAAAGAGCCATATTAGAAGAAGGGGTAAGACAGAGCCATCATGCCTAGATTTAACACAAGAATCAACTGCAAAAGGGCAAAATTGATATAGGATACTATACAATAGATGTTTTCCCTATTGTATTATGTCTAATGCAATATATAGTGCTATTTTGTTAACTTCAATATGTACTTGGTAGTTATTAGAAAACATCTTGTGGTTCATGTACTAGATGAGGTAGATGGGAAAATAATTTTAATTGGAAGTTTGACACATTTTGATTAATGTTAATATATTTGTCTTTTACAGAAATGAGGCACTATCATTTCTATTGGAATTTTGATCCTTTAGTTTGTGATTAAAATTGTAATTTTGGTGATGATGGAGCCATATCATGCATGTGTAGTTTTTATGAGTTTACTATAATATTCATTCAAGCTGGTGACAAGCCTCAAATTAATCATTTTTATCTCATTCAAACATTTCATCAAACACTTAGTATACACATAATAGTACTACAGCAAATAAAAAACAATTACAGAGAATACTACACACTTAGATTACCAACAAAGTAATATATCTTTTACTTATAAAAATACTGCCAATTACATCCATCATTACATAATTGAATTAAGATTTTCATCTTTAATTCAGACATTTAGCCATAACCAACACATACCATTCATACTGCATAAACCAAAAAGCTAGATTACATTGCCCTACTTTAAATTGCGTTACTAAAACCTATAGCTCTATTGCTTGAAAATCATAACCACAATGGACAAAATTAGGTATGCCCATAGCCACTTCTCTCTTCTCCTGCACCTATTCCTGTCAGCCTTATAAGTAACCCAAGAATTATTCTCTTCACCCTACCATAAGTCTCCGGATCAACTCATTTGAAAGTATCACATCCTCCATTACGTTCGTCTACCTCGCAACTTGAAAATCTCCTTCATGGATTTTCAGTCATCCATGAAGTTCTCAATTTGCACCTCTCATGCATTTGCATAAACCATTGAATTCTTCCATTAAATCGTGTTTAGATGAGAAAATTTGAGATAAAGGTGAACAAAGTGGTAGATTGTAGATAGAAATCAGAGATGAGAGAAAGAAATCAGTGATGAGATGAAGAAGAGAATATCATATGAAGAAATCTCTCATTTAAATGAATTTGGGAATTTTTTTAATGTTGGGCTCTCATTTCTTACCATTGCCATCCCATGTATGCATCCACGTAAGCATCCACATTAGCTTTATGTCACATTAATACAACTAATGATAAGATGCCATATTAGCCAACTAATCCACATCAAGTTCAAATGCAAGGTTACCAGCGAGAAACTAGGAAAATACACTATATTGAAAGTATTTTATAGGTTCAAATACCAAAATTAAAATTTTTACAAGTGGTCTCTCCTCCTACTCAAAGGGATTACTCAATCTCTTGGTATAGATCCTGCAAATAGTAATAAAGTTCAATTCTAAAAAGGAGCAGATCTCATGGTTGTTTGAGTTGGGCCTGGAGGAGCTGCTGTGGCTTTGCCCTTAGTACAAGATCAAGAGGTTCATGACTATGAGTTTTGGTTACAAGATGGTGCATCTGCTAGGACTGCATATGATGACCTTTTACTAGGGGACTAGAGTGATGAGACAAATCGGTCATGTATAAGGGGTGCCCCTAATGGTGCCCTCTTCCAGTCTACTCTAATTACTCCTATTGTGTCTAAGGCTATTACAAAGGGCTAGTTTCGAGGATTTCATATTGTTCTTCCTTCTTATCACGCTGATAGGCTGGAAGAGTATAATTTATGGTGGATGGCTATGTTTTAGCCAACAGAGAAGGTAAAGAGAGTAGACTTATTGAAGATGAAGGTACTATGAAGGAGGTTGTTCCTGAGAGGATGATCCAAAGGGGAAGAAGAAGATAACTTACATTTTTAGGACTCTAAATTTTTAGGATATCAGGGCTTTGGATGTAGCCATGGATAGTAGATTTTGTTTATTTTATTTTTTTTATATTGTTTTAAAAGGATTTTATCATTTAAATGAAATTTTAATAAAACATCATTTATTTACTCTAAATTTTGCCTAAGCCATTCTTTGGATTTTCAATTTAGCGAGCTTTTTTTTATTATTATTTTTTGAGTAAGCAGAGAACCAAAAGATAGAGATGAAAAATGGTAATTTTATTAAAATTTAGATGTACTCATAATGGGGTATCTACGTATCTCCTTACACATTCAATTTTGACCAGTGTTTTAAAAACTGCTGGCCGGACCGATTCAGTTTAGTTAAAAAACTGAATTTCTAGTTCAACCACCTTTTGACTGGTTTTTGACCAGTTTTTGACCGATTGAACCTCTATCAATGGAAACTAATAAAAAAAATAGGGAAATAAGGGGATTTCTTTTAGTCGGTCAGACCATCGGTTCAACTGGTCAAACTAGTTGAATTGCAAATCAGTAGCCTAATTGATTCGATCACCAGTCTGGTTTTTAAAACAATGATTTTGACCGATTAACATATATTTTGGAGAATCATGTCCACACAATTCTAATTTACATGATGCATGAACATTTACAAAGAAAACTAACATTCATACAAAATAACACTTCAGTTGATCTAAGTTGTATGGACTGGCAAACTCTAGACCATCTAGATCCATGAGGATAGCCCATCTACTTGATAAGATCTTTTTGAGTATGTGTGAACCGTCAAATTTGCACTTTTAGGATTCAACTATAGCTTGACACCAACTAAGATTAGTGTGTTGCACAGAGCCAGTACGATGGTCTCGCTAGCTAGTTAGAGGACAGGGATCAAGGGGACAGTGTTCCTTGTGAGGTGTAGGGCAGCGCCCCGTTGAAAAAATAAATTATCTCAAACTTGCATCTTTAGATGACTAGCACTCGGTTACAAACCCATTGAATCAAACTGGACCCAAATTGAATAAATGGATGAGAACAGGCTAAAAAAAAAGGTGCGGCAACTCGTGGGCCAGCTGTGACAACTCTCAACTGCCGCAGCCATTGTTGTGGTTGCCATGGATACCCTTGCAGTAACCTATTGGCTGCCATAGTGGGCCTTGCATTTGCCGTAAAGCATTTTTGCTGATCTCACACCAAAAATTCACTGTTTTGAGCCCCCATACTCCCCTTATAAATATCTTGTACCTCCGAACAACTTCCACACACAATTTCATATTTCTATACTCCCTCTCAAGCTTTCTGAACCCTATTTCTGAGCCTCTCAATAATCAAAATCCTCTTTCTAAACCTCCTAATCTCTAAATCCCCATTCCAAAACCTCTTCCATCACATAAAACCCTATTCATAAGCCTTTTAATCATCTCAAACCCTATCTCTAGGCCTCTTAATCAAGAAAATGTGTGATTTAAGTTCTTCATTTGAAAAGTAATTTATGGTACTCAAGCTAGGGTGTGATTCAAGTCCCTCCAAAAAGAGTTTGTGTTATTCAAGAGTCTTTCTTTCAAAATGAGTGCTCGTGTCATCCCCAAATCAAGGTGGAACTTAGATTCGGTGCCAAGCTCGTTCCCTACATTCCTCGCCACTGAAAGCTTAAGGTAAAAGTTCTTTCCTTTTTCTTTTCAATTCTAGTTTCAAGATCTAAATACTAAAAGATCTAATTTTTGTTAATTAAAATATGACGTAATTAATAAATACCTAAACCCTTAAAATCAATCAAAACATGATAACACAGGCAATGACTTAACAATCCTAACTTCGCAAGAAGGAAGAACTGCATGGGATTTGATTCTCATTCAAAATGGTATGCAGGCATGTCGTCTCTGAGGCATCAACTCCGCTAAAATTAATAATTTTTTCTTTCTATCACCTTTTTCACATAGTTTAGGGTCCAAATTGCTTTTCTTAAAAGAAAGTCAAAACTTTAGTTTTCTTATAATTATTTTATTACTTTTTCTTACTTTAGTTGTTTAAATTATATTTAGGGAATGTGTGCTTTTCTTAGAACCTATAAGGACTAGAGGAAAGATATCATGATTTTGACAGTTTGACTTGTAATAACTTTAAGTAATTTTCCTTTATTTTTTTGTATTTTGTAATTGTCATTATCTCATATTTGTCATGCATTGCATGAGTAATATGTGTTTCATGCATCATATTATATCTGTTCATGCATACATAAAATATTCCTTTTTTATAAAAGCTATTTTTTTATTTAAGCTAAACTGATTTCTCGCATTATCTTAATCAAAACCTAGTCCCCAAACTCTTTTTTGTCATTTGAAGACTAGTGCTTTTCTTTGGGATAGATGGTATAATTTTGGAGTTAATCAAATTAGGGTTTTTCTTTAATTTTTCCAAATAAAATAAATAAAATTAAAGTGGCGACTCCTTTTGCAAATTACAATTTACAAAATACAATTTTCTAAACTCACAGCAGGCTCTAATAGTGATGTTTCTCCCAAAAAGCATTTTGATTCCCTTTAGTGGATCGGGCTGATGCTTAGTCAAGGCCTCATAATATGTAAGGCTTGGCCCAGTTTAATCTGAATTTTCTCCTAGGATCATGCACTGGAGCTCTAATTTCTTTTAAAACCAAATTTCCTTCTTCTAAGCCTCTATCTCTAACCCTTTTATTGAAGTGCCTTGATATCTTCTGCTGATATCCCTAAATCCAATATAAGGCATCCATCATATTTTCGTCAATGGTGTTGAGCTAATCATGATAACCCTTTAACCATTCTGCTTCTTCTACTTGACTCTCTTGAATGATTCTACCTAATTTGATTTTAACCTCGATTGGCAAACAACTTCCATACTATATACTAGTGAGTAACGAGTAGCGCCTGTTGGGATATGGATAGCTATTCAGTATCCCCAGAAGGCAAATGGTAGTTGTTGATGCCAATTTTTGTGATTGTCAATCATCTTCTATAGAAGGATTTTGAGTGTTTTAGTCGTTGCTTCAATTGCACCATTGGTTTAACGACAGTAAGGAGAGGACCTGTGGTGCTGACTCTTCTTGTGTTCATAATATTCATTATCTTGTAATCAATTTAGGAGCAACAATCAAATCCCAAAAATATAATGTATTTAGCAAGTGATAGTACATCCTTTAATTGAGTAATAAATTTAAATTTGAGTTCCTTATTTCTAAATGCTAAAAAAAAGCAAAAATTCTTCCCAAAACTCGAGTCTATGGACTAAACTTATAGGATCTAAAAAAATGTGAAAGCTTTGTATATCCAAAATATTGAGGAACAAAATGTTATTTGATTCTAATAAGTTTTTCTAAAGATTTAATAATGTTCAAAATTAAATTTATGCTCTTCATGAGAGACAAAAACAAACTAGGTTGAATTGGGCCCAACAAAGTGCTAAGCCTATTAGACATATCATTCACTACCTAGTCTAAGTCTATACCGAGCTTGCTAGGACATAGCTTGCTATCAAGACCTCTAGCATCAAGAAGCCTGAGCAATGACCTCGCACTGCACCCACCTATAAGGAAGCTTGTGCTATAAGCTTCAGCACTGTAGCACTTGTCATTAAAAAAGTGCACAAACTTATAGTTGTCAGAGGAAGCATGCTCATAGGTGGCTCATCCCCTTCCCTGACATTCTCTCTTTATTCATAAGGCTTCACCTACCACATTTGTGACTACAAACACATGATTTTCTAGCTAAGGATTAGGCTAAGATTGAATGGCGATCACATCCCTATCAAGAGCATATTACCCTATGCTTGGGATTTACATTGAGCTCAATGACTACTCTTAGTCATATAAAAGGCAAGTGAATACACCTTTTGAAAGTAGATTGAAGTCTGCATTCTCTCACCTCTTTTTCTCACTAAAATAATTTCAAGCCATATAAAATGAAAATCTCCTTCTCTCGAACCATCGATTCAAGCTCACACTAACTTGAATGTTGAAGGATCTTCGCTAGGCATAAGGCTTGGCCCTTTTTGACTATGTGTTCTTCATCTTGCAGGCTTTTTATTTCAAACCCATATGATGAAATCTAGTCAAATATAATCTTCCTTAAATTAAGATTGATCAAAATAGACTCATCATGGAAATCATTGGCTAAATGAATAATAATATCTTTTTTTTTTCTTTCTAGGCTTGCCACACAAGCATTCCTTTCTTCCTAAGATAATAGTTTCACTTTCTTAGAGTGTAAGAAACCACCATATAGCTTGTAAGAAGATTATGTTGAACATATTCCCTGATAACGCCCTCCTGGTCTAAGTCAAGATCCTTCTAGGGATAAATCACCCCTGAAACTCAAAATACTTAAGCTATAGACATAAATGCCTTCTTACAATTTCTAAGTATGTTGATCTCTCAACAAACCTCAACTGGCCTAAGTACTACTCTTCTCAACACATCCAATCCTGATATGACCCCCACATTACAACTTCTAAATACCATAACTACTGCCTTAGAGGCTGCCCAATAACAATAAACTCCTCTTGCTTTAACTATGAGTATAGTCCTTAAAATTATGCCTAAAAAAGGTGTAAACAGATAATTGGCTTTCGAGTTGATATTACAATGAGCTCCTGGAGTGCATAAGGAACAGGCATTTGAAGGAGGCTGAGGAGGGGGACCAAGGTCAGAAATAGTAAGGGTGGGAAGAGATAAGCACCCTAAAACACAAACTCCACTACCACAAAAGGAGCAAATCCACAAGCCTAAGATTAGCTCACATGCTGAGAGCAGAGGATGATCTATAGAGGAAAGGTACTCTCGCGATAATGAGAGAGAAAATGATGAATAAGGTAGCAAGAGAGGTGAAAGAGGGAGATATAGAGAAAGAGATGATTTTGAAAGGCAGTCCATGATGGGTAAAAGAAGGGTAGAAGCATATTAATTTGAGTCCTCTTTATATCGAAGAGGCCAAAAAATATTAATAAGCCATGAATTAGTAGAAACCAACTAAAGTGAGGGAAGCTGTGAGGAAGTTCTTGGAAAAGCTTGGAGGGGGCAAGAGTGAAAAAAGGATAGACCAAAGCTTAGAGCTAACCCTTAAGTCTCCCTTTATCAGATATATACAAGATTATCGTATGACCAGCAAGTTTAAAGTGCCAAGCCTGAAGAAGTGTGATGATGAGTTAGATCCTTGGGTGCATATTACAGATTATAAGCATGTAGTCGAGCTGTAAATTGCTAGTGATAAGGCATTGTGCCAAGCTTTCAGAGGCTTAATAGAAGGAGCAGTGATGGTGTGATTTGATAGCCTTGAAAAAGGAAGTATTAGCTCATTTGCTCAATTGGCTAGGATTTTCATACAATGGTTCACCTTCAGTATCTTTGTAGAGGAGAGAATCTAATATCTAGAATCTATGAGGTAGAAAGACAATGTGTCCGTGAGAGGTTATATGGCTCACTTCAATAAAGAAGCCTTAAAGGTCACACAGCTCAACCAAGAATAGGCAGTGGAAGCTTACAAAATGATACATCTCATAGTGACTATTTTAAGGCACTATGCAAGATTGTACTTTACACTTTAGAGTGTGTAGTTGGCTTAGAAGTATATTAAACGAGATGACTCATATACCATGAACCAATTTGCAAAGAGGAGAAAGGTGGAGACAACCCCCAAAGAAGAAACCAAACCAAAAAAAAAAAAAAAAAAAAAAAAGAACTGATGTGGGTCAAATTTAATACTCTAGTCTTTAAGACTAAGTACAGAGCAAGTAAGGTGTCGAATACTGGGAATTTGGAGCAATTTTATATTAACTGAATAGATACTTAGATGGATAGGCAATTGATATAAAAGAAGATGTTGAGATATTTTAATTATCCTAAAATTACTAAAATTTACAAATTACTCTAATTAATCTAAATGTATGATTAATAAATTCATGCAATGTATATTAGAACTGCAATTCAGAATTAATCAAGAACTATAAAGTTAACAAAAATACAAACACATGCAATTATTGGAGAAAATGACCAATATTCCTTAAAAGCAATTCTTGTTGTCAATTAAGGGTATTTTCATTTAAAGTCTACAAGCACTCTGATGACATTGTAGAGATAAACAAAAACTATTAAGTTCCATGCCAATTCTTAACCCCTTAAAGTGGATTTCTTGTCTCCAAGTACTTTCCTATCCTTTAAGTAATTTTAATTGTAATTCCACCAAAGTGCCTCAACTCTCATTGTGAACAATTTGATTAACAAGTTATATATGGTGATCAAGCATACATAACATATTCCAGCACTCAATCAAAATTAAATCATCCATGTATTATAAAGAGAATAAAAATGTAATTCATAAGATTAATTCATCCTTGCAATTCTAATAAACAAGGACTTAGCCTAAATACATAGTATCTAGAACCAAACAACAAGAAAGTATTTTAAACATTAAGCAACTAAGTAGAGAAAAGGAGAATAAAAAGATATAACAAGTGTGTTGATAAACTCTTTTATGCTCTCCAGGAAGTTACTTGATATTGAATAGTCTCCTTGATGTCTTTCTTGAATTTCTTGAATATGTCTTTCACTTAAAACTTCAATTCTTTTAAATAATAAAAACTGAAACTAAGTATTTTTTCATACATAAACAAAGTCAAGTTCATGTATTTATAGGCTTCTAAGCATCCTAACTTGTACCCCTTTCAAATGGATGTGATAGTGAAAAGGTGCAATGAAGAGTTATGGAAACTACTCGGCACACCTGCGTCGACTCAGGTGGGAATCGGCACTAGTGGGCATTGTCACGAGTTGGCACGGACAACATGACTTAGCACGGGTGTCTTCTTCCTTCCCTTAGCCTCCCTCGCACTCGGCACCAGTGGAATGAGTTAGCTACAATTTAGCACCAGCAACTTCTGTCACGACTTGGCACATGCGGTACAAGTTGGCATATGCTTTCTTTTGGCTTCCTTGTACCATTCCTCATTCTAAGGTATCAAATCACCACTCCATGCATGAATTATGCCTAAGGGAACCTTCAAAACACAAGACTAAGGTAAAAGCAACAAAGATAAGAATAATACTGCAATAATCAAATAATTATAAGCAAAAACCTAAAGGAAATAACACATAACTATCCTAAATAACTATGCTATTTTGCATCTAACAAATTCCCCCACATTTAAACCTTGCTTGCCCTCAAGTAAGAAGAAAAGATGAAAGAGAAAAACAATGTACTTAACTTTTCCAAAATAAATGTAGTAATCTTACTAAGTTAACTTTGAGTCATGTAAGGAGTATAGTACTAATGTATCAATGAAACAACTTTAAATGCCCAAAAATAGTAAAGGTGACAAGTCTTATAGTATAAGTTTTAAGTTTGTCTAATTATCTCATTCTTATCAAGAACAAAGTCATAATTATAAATTCAAGGTCCTATCCATACTTTTCTAGTCAAAACATCCATTCATTAAGTCAAGAATTCTAAAGATATAAATAGCCTTTAGGACATAAGTTATGTACAAATATATATAGTCTCATGGCATTTTTGGACACTTTTTATTTTTTACTTTACTTTTTTAATTTTTACTAGTATTACCATGTATGTTTTTCTAATTGAATGCAACTAAGGAGCATACTCATTTACACACAACTTACTCAATATACATATATTCACTAGTGACATCATGCATATTTTTCGAATTGAATGCAACTAAAAAGCAAACTCATTTGCACACAACTTACTCAACATACATTTATTCACTAGTAAAGATTGTTCATACTTTTTTTTTTTTTTTTATGTGTGTCTTGATCCATTATTGACTAGATGCATTACTTGTATTATGGTTATAGTTTCCTTTAGGCAACTTAAATCCCTAAAAACCAAAACTTAAATCCTTACAATTTTAGCATTTAAGCATAGTTAGGAAGTTGACTAGATAATTTTTAAACTTTGAAAATAATAAACTTGAGATAAAAAGACAAACTCAAAACAAATGCTACAAAAGACTTAAAAATTTTACCAATTGAGCATAAAATTATTCATTAAATTACTATAAAGTAACTCCTTAACAAAACTTAAAATGACTTTAAGTAAGATACTATTATAGAATGTGGAGAAAAGTTGAGTTTGAAAGTTAAAATTTTGAAAATTTTGATGCAAAAGGCAAAGATTAAACTAAGAAAACAAACGTGCAAAATAAACAAACAAACACACAAAGCAAAGTAATAAAAATCCTAATTCTATCCCTCCCCTATGCTGAAACTTCACATTGCATTGGAATTGTAAGAAGAGGGATGGGTACATGTGGCTCTTCTTCTTGTGGTTCCTCCTCTCTAACATTTTCTTCATCTAATTGGTCATTTTCATATGATGCCAACCCTCTCCAACATGATTGAGACCTTGCTGGAATCAAGTTAAAAGAAGCATTCACTACTTCACCTCTTACAAAAGCTTGCTTAGTAAAATAAGAACACTTAACAACACGGTGAAAATCATCAAGGTTAACATTGAGAGATTTAGCAATGATTGTAACAGTATGACCATGAGTGAGTGGAGCATCTTTACGGGCTACACAAGTTAAAAGTTGATTAAAAATCCAATAAGTCCAACACACTTGCTTTTTAGTATGAATACACCACATTAGAAATAATTCTTGTGCAGAAACTCTATTAAATTTAGACTTATGGAAAACAACACAAGTAAGAATTTTGTGCAATAACCAGAATTTTAAATCTTTAATAAACATTGCTTTACCCTTCTTTGGTTGAAAAGGTGATTGCGAATCAATCAAAAAGGTTCAAAATTCATTCACACTAAAAGAATTAGGAGGATCACACACCATCTTTCTTAATGCCAAAAACCTTATGCATGAAAGAATATGTAAGTTGGTGTTTCTTCCCTAACCACCGAAATTCAAGTATATGAGAATCATTTGGGTTCACTTCCAAAGATGTATAGAATTCTATAATTAACTTAACATAAGTATGTGCTTGCATAGAAACAAATTTCTTAAGCCCACAATTAGTCAATAATTGATTCAAAGAGTCATGCATATCTACATCATTAAGGAGAGATGAAGGAATATACTTACAGCCAATGATGCCTTTAATCTTAAGGATTGTGAATCTATCACCTTCTTCATGTGAAAGGATAGGGAACTTAGCTTTGTAAATGGTGGCAAGATTTTCTTCCTCTTGCTCCTCATCTTATGGTCTTGAAAAAGTAGAACCTTTAGACTTACCCATGGCAGAGAAAAATATTCAGTTTGAATATGTAGAGAGACTTTCATGGATAAGGAAGAAGAGATGGCTAGAAAGGAAAGAAGAAGATAATAGGGAGAGTTAAAAGAAAATGAAGTTTTGGGAGTTAAAAGAGAAGAAGGTAATGTGTGGGAGTTTAGAAGAAAAGAAGTTGTAAAAGATGAAAAGACATGACATGTATTGGGAAAGGATATAACTTTTCAGTTTTTTTGAAAATTGAAATTACGAATTGAAAAGTATAAGCATGTGAAAGAGAAAAGAGAGGGAAAGGAAAATAGAATCTGAAGTAAAAGAAATATTTAATTAAAAACTAGGGTTAAGGTTAAAAAAAATAAAAATGGAAAAGTTGGTGGGAGGAAGAGGGAGCACAAGTCGGTACCATCGGGACGAGTCGGCACCTGCTGGTTTTGTCACGACTCGGCACCGTCGGGATGAGTCGGCACAACCCAGTTCTATTTTTTTTTAAATTAATGAATTATAGAAGATTTAAATTAAATTATAAATTATGAAAGTATAAGAAAGAAAATACTATGAATACTATAATGAGGTGAAAACAAATCCATAAGAAATGAAATAACATAAATAAAAGAAAAATACCAAAGATAAATAAAAATTAAAAATATATAAACAATGCCTTGCTACATTTAATGGTCTATAGCTTACCTAACCTTTTCCAAATTAAGGTGCAGATAAGGGAATTGAACTCCTTTGCTCAAATACTTCACCAATCAAATATGGCTTGAGACGATGGCCATTAACCTTCAAGATTTCTCCCTTATCATTAACAATGTCAATTGCTCCATAAGGATGAACCTTTACAACTTTGAAAGGACTCGACCATCTTGACTTTAACTTTCTGGGAAACAATTTTAATCTTGAATTGTAAAGTAGAACAAGTTCTCCCTTATGAAATTCCTTTTTAGCCAAATGCTTATCATGCCATAACTTAGTACGATCCTTATACAACCTTGCATTTTCATAAGCATTCATTCTTAATTCCTCTAATTCATTGAGTTGTAGTAGCCTCTTCTTTCCTGCCTTTTTCAAGTTGAAGTTCAAAGCCCTTGTTGCCTAATAGGCCTTGTGTTCAAGTTCTACAGGCAAGTGACAAAACTTACCGTAGATTAATTGATATGGTGTAAGACCGATCGGAGTCTTAAAGGTCGTCTGATATGCCCATAAGGCATCATCCAATTTCAATGCCCAATCTTTCCTTAAAGAAGAAACCGTCTTTTCTTGAATCTATTTGATCTATTTATTGCTCACCTCAACTTGCCCACTTATTTGTGGATGGTATAAAGTAGCAACTTTATGAGTCACTCCATACTTCTTTAGGAGACTTTCTATAACTTGATTGCAAAAGTGAGAGCCTCCATCAGTTATTAATGCTCTTTGGGTATCAAACCTTGGAAATATTATCTTTTTAAGCATTTTCTTGACCACCTTTGCATCATTAGTGATGGTGGGGATATCTTTAACCCATTTGGATACATAGTCTACAATTACCAAAATGTACTTGTAACCCAAGGAACTAGGGAAGGGACCCATGAAATCCATTCCCCATACATTAAATAGTTCCACCTCAAGGATACCATTTAAAGGCATCTCATTCCTCCTAGAGATGTTGCCCATCCGTTGGCATTTATCACATGTAAGCACAAAGTCTTTAGCATCTTTAAATAGTGTAGGCCACCAAAAACCACATTGAAGTACCTGGGATGCTGTTTTAGATGTACCAAAGTGTCCTCCTACATCCAAGGAATAGCAATGCCTTAAAACATCTTGGGTCTCATCTTAGGGATACATCTTCTAATTAAGCCATCAGCACATCTTCTATAGAGCAAAGCTTCCTCCCAATAATAAAACCTGCTATCATGTAAAAATTTATTCTTTTGTCTATAGTCCATCCCATAAGGTAGTATACCACTTACCAAATAATTTGCCATATCTGCAAACCATGGAAGTTCCTTAGAAGTAAGACTCAACAAGTGTCCCCCATGGAATGTCTCATTAATTGGCACATCATCATCATTCTCTTTCAGTCCATCTTGATCTAGCCTAGATAGATGGTTTGCCATAAGGTTCTCACTTCCCTTTTTGTCTCTTACCTCCCAATCAAACTCTTATAACATAAGAATCCACCTTAGGAGCCTTGGCTTTGCATCTTTCTTGCTTAGAAGGTACTTTAAAGTAGCATGATCTGAATATACTATCACTTTTTTCCCAACTAAATATGCTCTAAATTTATCAAATGCATAAACTATAGCAAGTAGTTCTTTTTCCATAGTGGTGTAATTAATATGTGCATCATCAAGTAGTTTACTTGCATAGTAGATCACATAAGGCTTACCCTTTCTTCTTTGTCCAAGCACAGCCCTTACCGTAAAGTGGCTAGCATCGCACATTATTTCGAACGATTGCTCCCAATTTGGCAGTTGTAAAATGGGTGCTGATGTGAGAGCCTTTTTCAAGGTATCAAAGGCTTCTTGGCATGTACTATCAAATTCAAAGACTACCTCCTTGGCTAGCAACTTACACAGTGGCTTTGCTATCTTGGAGAAGTCTTTAATAAATCTTCTATAGAAATCGGTGTGACCAAGAAAACTCCTTATATATTTGACACACTTTGGTGGGGGTAGATTTGCAATTACTTCAATCTTGGCCTTATCAACCTTAATGCCCCTTTTTGATACTAAGTGGCCAAGTACTATTCCTTCTTATGCCATGAAATGACATTTCTCCCAATTAAGTACAAGCTCATGCTCCTTACACTTTTTAAGCACTTTAGAAAGATTCTCTAGGCAATTTTCAAAGTTAATGCAATAAACACTAAAGTCATCCATAAATACCTCAACACATTCATCAATAAGATTATTGAATATAGAAAATATGCATCTTTGAAAAGTAGTCAGAGCATTGCATTGGCTAAAAGGCATACGCCTAAAAGCAAAAGTACCATATGGGCATATGAATGTAGTTTTAGATTGGTCTTCAGGATATATAGGGATTTGGTAAAAACCACTAAGACCATCTAAGTAACAAAAATATGAGAAATTGGCTAATTTTTCAAGCACTTGGTCAATAAAAGGCAAAGGAAAGTGGTCCTTCTTAGTTGCTTTATTGAGTTTCCTATAGTCTATACACATACACCATCCCGTGATAGTTCTTGTGGGTATTAGATCATTTGATTTATTTTTCACAACCATTAAACCACCCTTTTTAGGGATGACTTGTACAGGGCTTACCCAATTACTATCACTAATGGAATATACGATTCCATTATCAAGCAATTTAGTGACTGCTTTTCTTACTACCTCTTTAAGGGTAGGATTGAGTCATCTTTGACCTTCAATAGAGGGTTTAGCATTTTCCTCCAAGTTTATTCTATGCATGCATACTTTGGGACAAATTCCTTTCAAATCATTGAAAGAGTATCCAATATCTTCCTTGTGACTAAGCAACATTTTACATAAAATAGCGATATTAGCACTAGACAAGGATGAATTCACAATGAAAGGATATTTAGAATTAGAGTCAAGAAATGCATATCTTAAACTTGATGGTAATGGCTTGAGTTCTAATTTTACTTCTTCATTAAGTGAAGAAGGCTTAGGATCATCATCTCTTTCTAATGGTTCATACCTTGAAGGTCTTGGATGATGATATGGAGTAGTTTCCAAATGGTTTACACTGGCTTCTACTTCCTGGTATAGTATAATAGGATCTTGACTTTTGCATTCATATTTAACTTCATCAATATATTCATCAATTATGTCAAATGAGTCAATCCTACTTACTATTTCCATTGACGTAGATTTCATCATTTAAAAAACATCAAATTCTAAAATTTCATTATTTACCTCAAAAGTAATCTTACCTTTCTTCATGTCTATGATTGCACCAACTGTTATCAAGAATGGCCTCCCAAATAAGATAGGAATTTTAGGATCTTCTTCCATTTCTAAAACAAAGAAATCAGCAAGCACAATAAACTCACCCACTTTTGTTGGTACATTCTCAAGAATGCCAAGTGGATACTTAATAGATTTGTCTGCCATTAAAAGACACATTTTGGTGGTCTTTAGTTCACCCAAATCAAGCCTTTGGTAAATTGAATAGGGCATTAAACTAACACTAGCACCAATATCACATAATGCTTTTTCGAAAGATGCACCTCCAATTATGCAAGGAACGGTGAAGCATCCTAGATCTTTTTATTTAGTTGGAAAATTGGAGTACATGGCTTTTGATTCCTCAACTAAAGAAACTAAACCATGTTCTTCAATTTTACTTTTGTGATTGATGATATCTTTTAAGAATTTACCCTATGCAGGCATATCTCTTATGGCATCCATAAATGGAATGGTAATGGTGATATCTTTGAGGTAATTAAGGAATTTTTCAAATTGTTTATCTAAATTTCTTCTAATGAACCTTTATGGAAAAGGAAGTGTCTTAAGATCAATGGTAGGTTCATCATTTTTGGGTGGTATGGTCTTTTCATTGTTAACATTACCTTGGTCAACTCCTACCCTATCTTTAATTTCCTTATTCTTATTAGTATTATTTTCAATCATTTTTCCACTTCTTAGGGTAATTGCTTGGCAAGTCTCCCTTTGGGTAAACTTTGGTTGGCTAGGCAATTTTCCTAAAGGCTTAGAGTTAGAGGAAGAGGCTTGTTGGGCAATTTAGGTTTCTAAGATTCGGTTATGAGTAGCAAGTTTTTCTTGTTTAGAATTAAGGTTTTAAATTGCTCCTCACTTTGCTTATCGATGGAAATTTGAGTTCCAATAAATTGCTCCATAAGAGTTTCTAAGTGAGATTTAGGTTGGTTAGGATTAAAAGCTTGTTGTTTCATGGGAAATCCTGGTGGGTTTTGTGGTTTGGTGTTTGGGTTAAATGGGAGGTTTAATTGTAAGGATGGATTTGAAATCCAGGATGATTTTTCCATTAAGGGTTATAAAAGTTTGAGTTCAATCTCGTTCTTTGGTTCTAAGCTCCTTACATATAACTCACATCCTCACTAGAACTAATATTAGACTAAGAATATGAGTGAAATCCTCCACATAACTCATAAACAACATTAGTACTTTCTACAGAATTAATTTCAGCTTTACTTACCAATTTGGTGAGAGCATCTACCTTTGCACTCAATAGGTTGATAGTATCAAGTTCCAAAACTCCTTTTGCTTTTGCCATTGTTGTCTCCTCACGCATATATCCTTGAGATGCAAGTTCTTCAAGCAACCCGTTGTAGAAAATTTAAAGGATCATCCAATCCAGCAAACCATGGTGTGGGCATTGTCTTTGGAGTTCCTTGAACCTCTCCTAAGATGCATAGATTGTTTCACTTCCATTTTGCTTGAAAGTAGTGATCTCATTGCGAAACTTGGTAGTCTTGTGTGGTGGAAAATATTTATGAAGAAATGCTTGCTTTAATTGGTCCCATGTTGTGATTGATTCACTAGGCAAACAAACAAGCCAAAGTTGTGCCTTATCCTTGACTGAAAATGGGAAAAGCCTAAGCCTTATTGCATCATCGGTCACCCCATTGATCTTGAAGGTTGCACACACATTGAGGAAAGACAATATGTGAGTATGTGGATTCTCTCCTTGTAACCCTCCAAATTGATTGTTTTGCACCATTTGAATGATGCTTAGCTTGATTTCAAAATTATTGTTTGCAATGGTTGGAGCGACAATTCCTCCAAAACCACTCGTTATATCGAGCATGGCAAAATCGCCTAATGTTCTTCTCTTTGGATAAGCCATTCTATTCAAATTTTGTTGATTCACCCTTCCTTGCCTTTGTTCCCTATGCAAAGCACATAAGGTTAATTCAATTTCAGGATCAAAGTGTAGAATGTTATCACTAGCACTTCTAGTGAGTGTCATCAAGAGTAAAATCACGAATCAATAATTATAAAACTACAAAAACAAACATAAAGTTAAAGCCTAAAACAACCATTCAATATTCTGAATTAATAAAAATTTTAAACAAATTCCCTGGCAATGGCGCCAAAATTTGATGTGGGTCAAATTTAATACCCTAGTCTCTAAGACTAAGTATAGGGCAAGCAGGGTGTCGAATACTGGGAATTTGGAGCAATATTATATTAACTAAATAGATATTTAGATGGATTGGTAATTGATATAAGAGAAGATGTTGAAATATTTTAATTATCCTAAAATTACTAAAATTTACAAATTACTCTAATTAGTCTAAATGTATGATTAAAAAATTCATGCAATGTATATTAGAACTATAATTCAGAATTAATCAAGAACTATAAAGTTAACAAAAAAACAAACACATGCAATGATTGGAGAAAATGACTAACATTCCTTAAAAGCAACTCTCGTTGTCAATTAAGGGTATTTTCATTTAGAGTCTATAAGCACTCTCATGAAATTGTAGAGATAAACAAAAACCATTAAGTTCCATGCCAATTCTTAACCCCTTAAAGTGGATACTTGTCTCCAAGTACTTTCCTATCCTTTAAGTAATTTTAATTGCAATTCCACCAAAGTGCCTCAACTCTCATTGTGAACAATTTAATTAACAAGTTATATATGGTGATCAAGCATACATAACATATTCCAGTACTCAATTAAAATTAAATCATTGATGTATTATAAAGAGAATAAAAATGTAATTCATAAGATTAATTCATCCTTGCAATTCTAATAAGCAAGGACTTAGCCTAAATACATAGTATCTAGAACCAAACAACAAGAAATTATTTTAAACATCAAGCAACTAAGTAGAGAAAAGGAGAATAAAAAGATATAATGAGTGTGTTGATAAACTCTTCTATGCTCTCCAGGAAGTTACTTGATATTGAATAGTCTCCTTAATGTCTTCCTTGAATTTCTTGAATATGTCTTTCACTTAAAACTTCAATTCTTTTAAACAATAAAAATTGAAACTAAGTATTTTTTTCATACATAAACAAAGCTAAGTTCATGTATTTATAGGCTTCTAAGCATCCCAACTCGTACCCCTTTCAAATGGATGTGATAGTGAAAAGGTGCAATGAAGAGATGTGGAAACTACTCAGCACACTTGTGTCGACTCAGGTGGGACTCGACACCAGTGGGCTCTGTCATATGTCGGCACAGATAGCACGACTCAGCACGGGTGTCTTCTTCCTTTCCTTGGCCTCCCTCGCACTCGGCACTAGTGGAATGGGTCAGCTACAATTTAGCACCAGCAGCTTCTGTCACGACTCGGCACATACGGCATAAGTTGGCATGTGCTTTCTTTTGGCTTCCTTGCACCACTCCTCATTCTAAGGTATCAAAACATCACTCCATGCACAAATTATGCCTAAGCGAACCTTCAAAACACAAGAATAAGGTAAAAGTAATAAAGATAAGAATAATAATGCAATAATCAAATAATTATAAGCAAAAACCTAAAGAAAATAACACATAACTATCCTAAATAACTATGCTATTTTGCATCTAACAAGAACAAAAGAAGAGGAAGGGGTAAAGGGCGTTCGCATATAAATTTTAACATCACCAAATTCACCCCTATAGATGCAAGCCTTACAGAGTTTTTTGCAACTTTCAAAGACTAAAACATTTGGGCATGCCTCAGACCTATGCTCGCCTTACTTGTAAGAGAAATAAAGACAAAGTCTACCTCTTCCACAACATCTATGGTCATAACACCAATAATTCTAGGCAATTGATGAAGGAGATAGAAAGGCTAATCCACCAAGGCTACTTAGTTAATTTTGTGAAGAGAAATGATAAGGACTAAGCTGAGCCTAGCAAAGATAAGGGTAAGTAAGTAGTCAATGATGGTTCAGCTAGGATAATTCATTGCATCACTGGGAGGCCGGATGAGAAATTAGTAAGCTTATGGCCTAACTAGGAAGAAAAAAGAGCTAAGTTCATTTTTATTTGAAATGGATTTATGGTAGTAACATGCAAAGGGGATGGGAGTTGCTTTAGTACCTCATATACAGACCCATTAGTCATTCAAGCTATAATAATGAACTTCCTAATAAAGAGGATTTTGGTAGATGATGGAAGCTTAGTCAAACTATTGACAACTGAAGCTTATGTAAGGATGGGGCTAAAAGAGAGTAAGCTGGAGGATGTGGGGAATCCAGTTTGCACCCTGGATGGTTCAGAAGTTCTAGTAGTAGGGGTAGCAAGATTGCCATTCACCATAGGCACTACCTTTAATTGTGTGGCAATCCTGGTGACCTTTATAGTAGTGAGAATACCATTATCATACAATACCTTGCTAGGTAGGCTACTTTTATATGAGTTGAATGCTTCGCCCAACATTAGGCACTTAAGGATGACCATCCCTAAACTAGTGGCAAAAATGTACATATATAGGGGCACAAAAGAAAAATGAGTCTGAATAAGACAAGACGAGGTAAATAAGGCCTTAGCCTTAATAAAAATTTTGAAAGTTATAGTGGTCAAAACAACTAGCAAAATCCCTAAATCGAGAATAGAGCCAATAGAGAAAATGGAGAAGTTTCTAATGAAAAGGAATAGCTAGAAAATTTTTTTATGATCAATTCCTTTTCGAAAAAAAAAAAAGAAAAAAAAAGCAATTTCGCTAGTTCCTTAAGGATCCCTCATATAGCTTCACCTAGTCTTCAGTGGAGATGAAGGGGTTGAGCTTGGATATCATTACCCATCAACAAAATGTTAACCACACAAACATGCCAATCTAATAGAAGAAGAGGTGTTTTGGCCCTAAGAGGTAGGCAGTGATAGAGAAGAATGTAGACAAGCTGACGAAAGTTGGGTTCATAAAAGAAGTTTAGTATCCAAAACAACTCGCTAATGTGGTGTTAATCAAGAAGGTTAATAGGATATAAAGAATGTGCATGGATTTCACAGACTTGAATAAAGCATGCCCCAATGATTCATTTCCTATGCCTATGACTGATAAATCGGTAGATTCCATAGTTGGATATAGGTAGTTGTCTTCCCAAAATGTGAAGTAAGATACAATTAGATCAAAATGCATCCAAATGACGAGGAGAAAACCTTGTTCATAAATGGGAAGGTTATTTATTGCTACATATCAATGCCTTTTGGATTAAAGAATCTGGAGCTATATACCAATGCTTAATCTATAAAATGTTCAAAGACCAGTTGGGCAGAAATTTAGAGGCTTACATAGATGATATGATAGTGAGGAGTAAGAGTTTTGAAGATCATCTCTAAAACCTTGCTGAAGTGATGAGTGAGGAGAAAGAGTTTTGAAGATCATCTCTAAGACCTTGCTGAAGTGATGAGGGTAATGAACAATTATGGGATGAAGCTAAATCCTGAGAAATGTATTTTTTTCATATAAGGTGGAAAGTGTTTAGGTTGTATGGTCATAGAGAAGGGGATCAAACCAAATCTAGACAAAGTTAAAGCCACCTTGGAATGGCAACCCTATAAAACACAAAAGAGATTTGGAGATTGATAGGGCACATTGCTGCACAAAATAGATTCATGTCTAAATCAATTGAGAAATACCTCTTTTTCTTTAAAAAATTGAGGAACACAAAGTTTTAAATGGAATAAGGATTGTTAAGCTGCATTTGATGAGCTAAAAGCCTTCTTGAGTTCAGAACAGATACTAAACCCTTGCCAAAAGAAGAAGTCCTAATTTATTTGGCAGCTCCAAATTAAGCTATCAACTTGTTATTAATAAAAGAAGAAGGCTCAGTATAAAAGCTCATCTACTATTTCAATAAAGTCCTTCAAGAAGCAGAGTTGAACTACCTTCCTATCAAAAAGCTTGCTTATGCTTCACTTTTTTAGCTCAAAAATGCAAAGTATACATTTAAGCTCACCAAGGGGTAATGGTAATAGATCAGCCATTACATAGGATTTTACACAAGCCAGAGACCTTTGGAAAATATTGTGCTGATTAGTCGAACTCCAACAATATAGGTTATAATATAGGCCCAAATTAGCTATTAAAGCCCAAACATTAGCTGACTTTATCTCTGAATGTTTCTTGGACATTAAGGTGGAAAAAGATAATGAAAAAGGTGAAGTAAAAGGCCAATAAACGAGCTTTGAGTTAAGCTAAAAATTATTCATAGATGGGGTAAGTAGTAAGAAAGACAATGGCATGTGCATAGTATTAAAGAGTGCTCAAGGTTTTCTATGGAGAACACATAAGGACTAGATTTTGAAGCCATTAATAACATATCTAAGTATAAAGAATGGTTTAAGAATTACTATTCACAGATTGTTTACGGTTACAGACATTAAAAGTGCATAATGATTCCCACTTAGTGGCAGGATAAATAAAAGGAAAATTTGAGGCTAAGGAGGCCATAGCTAAGTATTTTAAGAAGATGAAGGCCATCATACAAAAGATGAAGGAAAGAGGGTTAAGCTACAGTTTTGTGAAATTTTGAGGGGAAAAATTGCTAGGCAGACAGTCTTAGCAAGCTTGTAGCTATTATCCTATTGAATTGCCTCACAGAATTTTCATGGAGACCTTAGCCTTCCTAAGTATCAAAGAGGAAGACGAGGTGGTGGAGATAGATGAAGAGCCTTATTGGCTAGATATAATCAAGACCTACCTCAATAAGGGCGAGTTGCCTGAAGACCCTAAAGAAGCAAAGAAGTTTAAGCACCACAGTGAGTTTATTCACTTCCTTGGTTGAGATGCCTAAGACCAAATAAAGCTAAGTATGTGTTGAAGGAAATTCATAATGGTTTCCATGGTATGCACATAGGGGAAAAATGATAGCAATAAAAGCAATCAAATAGGGATACTATTAGCCTTGGATGAAAAAAGATGCAATAGTTTTGCTAAGAAAGTGTCCCTCCTATAAAAAATTTAACCACAGTAAACATGTCCTGCCAACAAAGCAAATGCATATCATAAGTCCATGGCCTTTTGTGAAATGAGGGATGGATATAGTTAGGCCTTTCCCTATGGGCCTAGGCTAAAGAAAGTTGCTCATCGTCGAGATGGAGTGATGCACCAAATTGGTAGAAGCAGTGCAGCTAGCCACCATCATATATGGGAAGATAATTAACTTTTTATGGACAAATGCCGTTTGCAAATTTAGCATTTCCTACTAGCTCATTAGCGATAATGGGAACCAGTTCGATAATGTCAAAATTAGAGCCTTTTGTTTAGGGCTTAACATTAGATAACACTTCTTAACGGCCCATCCTAAGACAAACAGCCAGAGTAAAGTGACAAAGTAAATAATCCTGCAAGACTTGAATTGGAGACTAGACATATATGGTCAAACTTGGGAAGATAAGCTATATTATGTCCTTTATGTATATAGAACTACCCCGAGGAAACCAATCGGCGAAAATCCCTTTCACTTGACATATGGCACCAAAGCAGTCATCCTTGTGGACATTGGCATGCCCAGTGGAAGAATTTATTTCTACTTAAACTAAGCAAATAATCAAGCAAGGAAATTGATCTTGACCTCCTTAAAGAACTTAAAGACATTGCAAGCATTAGATTGGTAGCGTATAAATAACAAACTACCAATCATTTTAATAAGAAAGTCAAAAGCCATGTGTTTTCAGAAGGCAACTTGGTCATGAGATACTTAAAAGCCATTGAGAAGAAAGGTGCTGGGAAGCTTGCCTTAATTTAGGAAGGACCATTCAAAGTGGAAAAGGTGATAGGATTAGTTACCTATAAACTTGTAACCATATAAGGTGTTGTCATCCCGTATACTTGTAATATGTAACACTAAAATGTATTATTAATGATTTATTAATAAAAGAAGCATTTCCTTAGTATAATTGATGCTTACTTATAAAAAATAAGAGAGAGAGAGAGAGAGAGAGAGAGAGAGAGAGAGAGAGAGATGGGGTAATTTGAATAAAGTCTCAACAGATTGAAAGAAGCTCATCAAGACGAGGTAGGCTTCCTATAAATGGAAGTGAGAGCGCCCTAGTGAATCTAGGCAATAAGACCTAGTGAATTAAGGCAAAACTCCATGAGGCAGCTTCCTGTAAAAGGAAGTTAGAGCTTTGGTGAATCCAAGCAATAAAACCCAATGAATCTAGGCAAAAGGCCACTAGATAGCTTCCTGCAGAAGGAGGTTAGAGCCTTAGCGAATTTAAGCAATAAAACCTAGTGAATCTAGGCAATCATCCATGAGGCTATGAACCCTTAATTTTGCACTCTTCAATAAGTTTTTGAACCTTAGAGGCACTTAGACTTGATAAACAGACCTTTAGAAGCCGAAATTGCTAAATCTAAAAACTAGAAAACAGAGCCTTAAAAATCAAAAACTATCCCTTTGACCTTTGAAATACCCTCAAATCATCCAGGATTGGATAATGAGCACAATGCAACTGGAATTGTGAAAAAATGATGAGAAAAAGATGAAAATGGGCTAAAAGACCAAGCACAATAGCCTAAGGATTTTTAAGGCAACTGGCAGCCAGCTGCAGTGACTGCAGTGCTGTAAGGGTCCCTACAGTTCTGAACTCTTAATTTTGAACCCTTATAATTCAGCTGCAGTTTGACACCTACTAAGATTAATGCGTTATGTAGAGCCTGTACAGCGGTCATGTTAGCAAGTTAATGGGCAGGGATTAAGGGGACAATGCCCCTTATGTGTTACGGGGCAATGCCCATTCAAAAAAAATGGATTTTCTTAATTTTGCACCTCACCCTAACCTCTAACCTCTATCCTAAACACCCTCACCTTCACTTTAAATCCTTTCACCTACATCTAAACACATTTACACCCAAACCCATGGTCTATCTCAACTTATGGTAAAAAACTCAAACCCATATCAAACTCATGGTAAAAATAAACCCATCTATGGTACCTCTATTTGCATCCAAAATTTGACCTAGCTTTACCCCCTACAATCCTTATCCAAGCTAAACACCGACTTAACTTCATCCTGATCCTCAATCCCTTCCTAAGCTAAATATTGACCTAGCTTTATCCTCACTCATAACCTTTTTCCCATGCTAAACACTGACCTAGCTTTCATCCTTTGTAATTCTTATCTAAGCTAAACACTGGCCTAGCTTTCATCCTCAATAATCCTTACCTAAGCTAAACACTCCTTACCAAAGCTAAACACTGACCTAGCTTCACCCTTATATACAGTCCTTACCTAAGTAAAGTGCTAACTTAGCTTCATCTTTTACAGTACTATCCAAACCCATGGCCCATCTAAGCCTGTGGTCCAGTCCAATCAAACCCTTTACCCAACTATCACCAAACCCATAGTTCATCCAACATCCAAATCCATAGTACATTTATAACCCAATCACAAAATCAATGGTCCCTTTGTCCTTAAGCCCATGGTAAACTATCCATAAATTGCGATCCCAATTACTAAAAGCTAAACTTTGAGCAAGCATTCCAAACTAAAATTTAGCCACTTAAAGCTATATCCTGACCTAGTTTTCAAAGCTAAAATCTGACCTAGCTCCCCTAGCTAAACACTGATCTAGCTAACATTATACACCTCCACCCTTATTTTTACCTAAACTCCACTACCTAACCACAAGTTTGACTCATGACCCCTGACACTTTGCGACCCTGGTGTTAAAAACATTGCCTAAAACCCATTCCTTATTTGAAAACCAACCCATTACCTTAAAGCCCAATACCTTTGGCCCAATACACCCTTAACCTTTAAAAACCTATGCAGCCACCCTAAAGCCTAATACCTTTTCGCCTTATATACCCAAAGCCCTAAGCCCAAAATCTTTGGCCCATCAGACCTTAAACCCTAAAATAGTTGGCCTACCAATCCATCAGTCTACTTGCCTATATTTCCATCACCTTTTATGTCCCTACTCATTCATTTATTGGGTTTCTTTGGCTTTATTTTGAGGTATTAATAACCAACTAGGTTGATATGGATACCCTAACCACACTTATGGTTAGCCTCATTAAGACACTATAAGAGCATTTCTATGCTGCCCTAGATGCTGAACAAGCCAATCGAGCAAGAATAAGTGGATATTCTTGTCAAAAATCAACTCCCGACCTACTAAGGCCACTTGCTAATCCAATACCTACTCACCTTGAAAGCTTTGGTTTCAACTGCATCAAGGGTTAAAGAATGCATCCAAAGAGAATCATTTAAACCTAAATTTCCCATCAACCTAAACAATGATGAAGATTCTGAACCTAACTTAGCCTCACCTTACCTCAACCCCGAATAGCATGACATGAAAGAGTTCAAGCCAACTAATTTGACTTGTCTGAGGTTAAATCTCACATTGAAATCCAAGTTTAAGTCTAAATGTCAAAGTCTAAGTCTAAATCTGAGTCAGAGTTTGTTGTCTTATTTTTTTCTGTATTTTTGTTAACCATGTAGATCCCTTTTTCGTTATCTTGTAATAAAGTTTCCTTTATAGTAATGCATCTATATTTTCTTCTCATTATTTATGCATTAATTTTCTTATCTTCCTTGATTTAGTTCGATATGGATGAGCTTAAAAAAAAAGAGAAAAAAAAAAGGAAAAAGTAAAAAAAAAAAAAGAGAAAATAAACCAAGAGAAAAATAGAAAAAAGAGAGAGAAATGAACAAACAATTAATTAAATCCACTACAATTAGCACATGTTAGAATTTGAGGTGCCTTTAACAATTGCACCTAACCAAAGAAGGTTAAATTGTCAAATAGTTGAAGCATGAAGGCAAATCAAATGGAATTACTCATTACAATTTGGGTAATCAAATGATGCATCTCAACAAAGAGCAATAAGTTCAAAGAAGACCTTCGTTAAACCTAGAACTCAAAAATCAAAGCCCATCAAAGCAGCAGTCTAAATTATGGTGGAAAGTTTTCTTTCAAATTTCATCAATTCAAGCTCCCTAAGTTGAAAACCTGAAAGAGCATTTAGGCAAAAGTTAGAGCTGAGAGAGAGAGAGAGAGAGAGAGAGAGAAAACTCATCCCAATCATCTTTCCTTGTGTCCAAAGTTGTCAAATCATCTTCAATGAATCCTATTGTCTCATGTCTTCAAAGACATCCTTCCTCACTAAATGCTTGTTCTTTGACTTTATGCTGTTTTCTATGCCCTTATCGTATAATGGGGGCACGTCTTCCTAAAACATCATCATCTATTGTTAATTCGTCTCATCGTTTAGCTCAAAAAACTAATGCATAATCTCCAGTCTATAACATCCTTATCTCTTATTTAGGGTATGATCCCCAAAGTTATCTTTCCTCACTAGTCCTTTAGTCACTCTTTAGGTTACTTCACCTGCATTGAGCTAAACCAATAATGGGTCATTCTAAAAGTCTCTTCAATCTCAAACAATAATAAAGCTTGACTTGCTTTTTTCCATGAATCATGCTACAAATAGCATAATCCTACAACCTCCCTAATCCTTTTCAAAAGTTTCAACCTATCATTCTCGAGCTTTATGAAATCATATTGTTCCATCCCCAACCTTATTAGCAAACTATACAATCATTTCAAGCTCAAGCCATATACCACTCTTTCCTTGGCAAAATCTCATCATGAACAGAACCAAAAATCCTAAGTCTATCATGACTCATCATCCTTGAATCTAGTTTCCTTAGCAAAACCAAAGTCGAGGCATATCTCCTAACGTCTATCATCCTTAAGTTGATTAAGAAGAGCTTGAATTAGTCAAGGCCTATCCCATGCCTCTTTGGAAAACATCTCATTTTCCTTAAAAGATTAAGCCTAATTGGCAAGACATATGATCTTGAGATCAAAGTCTCTTAAGGCCTATAAACCATTCTTAGCTTAATCCTCTTAGACTGATGCAACCATGTCAAAGTGCAAACCCCTATCTATAAACCTGCAGTATCCTTATGACCAAGACTTATAGCATCATACCTAAGCTAAAGCTAATTAGCTTGAAGAAAAACCTAAGCTGAGGAACTATTCTTAAAGCTCAAAAGTCTTTTAACCAAAAGCCTTCATCACAAAGCCTAAGACCAAAAGACTTCATCACGAAGCCCAAGACCAAAAGCCTTCATCATGATGCTAAAAACCTTCACTATGAAGCTCAAACCCAAAAACTTTCACCAGAAAGCTCAAACCCAACAACCTTCACCATAAAGCCCAAACCAAAAAGCCTTGAGAAGCCCAAGCTAAAAAGCCTTTACCATGAAGCCTAAACTAAGAAGCCTTCATCAGGAAGCCTAAACCTAGATGTCATCATCATGAAGCCCAAGCCTAAAATCCTTTATCATAAAGTTCACACCTAAAAGCCTTCACTATAATCGAGAAGCCTTCACTGAGAAGCCTTTACCATGAAGCCCAAACAAAAAAGCCTTCATATAAAGCCCACTACCAAAATGCCTTCATTTATAAAGCCCATGATCTCCTCTAAGGTCAACTTTGATTGAGCCTTCCAAATTGATTTCCTAGCCTGACCTTTCCTATAAGCAAGATAAAGGCTCTTATTTTAATCTCCTATAAAGTCTAACACTTTAGCTAATCTCTTTGATATAGTCTTAAGGCAAAATCTGACCAAGCCTTCCAAATGAACTCCCCAAGGGCCATGACCAAACTAAGCCTCTAATCTGACCTCTTATATGGCAAAACTAGACTGAGCTTCCAAATGACCTTAGCCAAGGCCAAACCTGACCTAACCTTCCAAGATTATCTACTCATTCTAAATAATCTTTCCTAAAGCCTGTGAACCATCAAAATTGCACCTCCAGTCGATCGTCTTTCAGTTATGAATCGATAAAATCAAATCAAGCTTGAATTAGAATTGAAACAGACCAGAAATGAACGAAAAAGTAGGAAATAGGTTGAACCAGCAGATCAGCGCAAGCCAGGCATGCCGCCTCTTTGGGCGGCACACTGGCCATGCCGCCTCATAGGCAGCACGAAATGCGTGCTGGTGGTACGGGCGGCACTTTAGACCGTACCACTCGTAAGTTGTCGATGCTGCCGTCTATACCGCCGGTGCCTCCTCAGTTGCTCTATAAATAGAGCCTCCTTCAGGCTCATTTGACATAGATTCCAAGGCAAAAACTCTCTTATACTGATATATTTGTTGTGTTTAAAGAGCTGTTGTTTCAATTTTTTTCAATTTACATTCATTATGCTATTTTGCTAATCTATTGTTGTTAAGATTCAGATTCTAAGGGTTTTGAATCCAAGGTGAAGTTGAGATCCGGAGCTAAGCTCGTTCCATTCATCCGAAAGACAAGAAAAGCAAAGATATAATCTTCTTTCCATTCTCAAGATTCTAAAATCATATCTAGAATCCTCTTTAGGTTTAAACAGAAAAGATCTAAAATTTATTAATTTAAGAATCAAAATTAAATTAATATACAAACCAACACTTTTTTAGAATCCCTCCTTAGCAAGAAGGAAGAACTATGTGGGTTTTGATTCCTATTCAATAAGATATGCAGGCTGCCATTTTGAAAGGCATCAACTCCAAAATCTTTTTATTAACATTGTTTCCCTTTTACTTTGATTTAATTGTATTAATCCTTTATTTCTGATTCTGTGCTAATTTAGTTGAGAAATATGTGCTTTCCACTAGTATCCATAAGGGCTAGAGAAAAGATCCTCTTTATTTCAATTGTTTTGATCTTGTAATAATTAAATAGGATTTATTTTGCTTATTTATTTATAATTGTCATTACATCTTATCATATATATTTGTTTCATGCATCATTATATTCCTATTCATACATACACGAAAATTCCTTTTTTAAGAGTTATTTTGCACTTTTTAGCCAAACTAAAGAAAATTATGTTTTCTCAATTATGTAATTACCAAAACCTTATTCCTGAGCCATCTTTGGTCACTCGCGGATTAGTGCATTTTCCATTGGGATAAATCAAATATTTTGTGGAGTCAATTATATTGGGTTTTCTTTAATTTTCCCAATAAAATAATTAAATTAAAGTGGCGACCCACTTTCACAGCTTCAAAATCACAAAAATCAATTTTTTGAATTCACAATGAGTTCCAATCGTGGAGTTTATCCTGAAGAGTATTTTGATTCCTCGCCAGATCAGACCGGTGCTCGGGCGAGGTTTCACAATTGGTGACTCCACTAGGGACTTAAAATCTTTTTCAAATAAAAGATAAAGTGGATTACTTTTGGTAAAATACCGAGTTTGGCTTTAAATATAAAATAACTCTATCATGCATCACTATATCGGACTGCTAGTCCACAAAAGCCTAGCTTCTAAGAAAACAAAGGATAGAAAGTAACATCAAGCAGGCAACCTTCCTTAGGTCTGCTTGCCGATAGTGAAATCATCTAGCCCATGACATATCCTCTAATCCTTTTAGAGGTGTAACGAGTATGCACGTACCATTTGACCCACGCGAGGCTCCTTATCTCACATGTGGTTAGGTATATTGCATCTCTAGTGTGATGGTTTCCCTTTAAAACCACCTTAACCCTCTCATGTAATGACTCATAGAACCTTCCTTTAGGATTGTATGCACCATAATACTAGAGCTTGGTATGTCATTATCATGAAACCTTTTTTATTCATGCATACATGCATGCATGTATAAATCTTACAAATTTGGAGAGTTTTAATCTCACTCAAACACTGCTAGTCCCAATCACAAACTCATGTCAACTTATGGTCCCAATCAAAAGCTGATATATTCTATGATCTTTATTCCATACCTAAGCTAGAAACTGACCCAGCTTTATCTCTCTATCTAAAGGTTGACAAGATGTATGTTGTCGAAAATGAGATCACTACCACCAGAGCTGATGAAATCTTTGATGAGCTTCTTGCTAAGCTCTTCGAACACTAAGAAACCATGATGAAGAGGCAAGAAGCTCTTTTCGAAGACATGCTCAAGGCCCAAAGGAGGGCTATCATGGAAGACGTCTGTACTATGCTAAAATAGGCCTCCCTGGCTCAAAACCCAACTGACCCAAAACCATTTAAAGCTGACCCAAAATTTGCCTTTTATTCTGTCTATGGATCCACTTCCAGAGTTGAATCCAGAGACAAAGAACCTGCAAACACCAACATCATTCCACCATTACCTATCCTATCACCCAAGTTCCTAAAAAATAACTCACCTTTTCAACCTGTGACTATACAACCATCAAATCTCACCTCTATTTTCACTTCCCGACCCGCGGATCCTTTCCAAAGGAAGAAAGTCAATCCTGAAATTAAAGCCTGCATAGAAAAAATGGAGCACATGGAGAAAATGTTAATGGGTATGAAAAAGAAAAAGGATTTGGTTGATACAGGGTCCCTAAGCTTGTTCCCTAATGTAAGAATTCCCCCCAAGTTTAGGATGCCTGAGTTTGACAAGTTTGATGGGACTACCTACCCCAAGACCCATCTCAAGGTATATGTGGGGGCCATGCATCCTTTGTGGGTAGATAACGAACTCCTAGCCTAATTATTTCAATAGTCACTGACCGGTATAGCTGTGAAGTGATTTGTAGACTTGGATGTCTCTAAAAAATGGACCTGGGATGACATCTGCAATATCTTTGTCCAGCAGTATCACAACAACATCGAGGTCGATATAACAAGAAGAGACCTCGAGACCACCGAGCAATATGCAAAGGAATCCTTCTCTTCATTCCTTACAAGATGGAGAAAAAAGGCTTGTCAGATGGTGAATCAGCCTCCTGAAAATGAATAAATTGACATAATTGTCAAGAATCTTCTGCCAGTTTACCAAGAAAGGCTACAGACTTAATACTTGCCTTCCTTCAAGGCCCTTATTGCTACTGCTTCAAAAATTGAAGACCTGATTCAGAATAGTCAAATTAAAGAAGACTCTGCATTCGGGTGAAGGTATAAAAGGCCAACTCACCAAGGTAATGTGACTTCCTCAATGAATTAGAAAGGGGGGAAGTTAATGCTCTGACTATCAAGAAGCCTCTCAGGATTAAAAGGAGGCAGTTTTATGATCTAGGAGGTGTACCTATGAGTGTTATCCTTTAAAAGCTACTTGAGGAAAACATGGTGAAACCTCTTGAACCAAGACTAGTCCCCAATCCCTTGCCAAAAAATTACAACCCAAACGAGAGGTGTGACTACCATCAAGGACCTGCGCATAAAACAGATACGTGCAAGGCCCTTAGACATAGAATTCAGGACCTTATTGATTCCAATGACTTGATACCACCAAAAGCTTGACTCAATATCAACACTAACCCTTTACCCTACTACACAGTCAATACCATAAATAATCATGAGGGAATTGACCCTATCTCCTTGATTGAGTCAAATCCCAATTATTGCTGTGTCTTAGACCTCACCAACCTAATAGAGGAAATTGATGCCATCATTAGAAGTGACAGAATCATCCAAAACTTAAGCCCACCAAATCCAAACACTCAACCTATCTAACCCATTCCTACACCCGCCAACAAGTTGAAAGGATTCTTAAACTAGATAAAGATCCCATTCTCAAACAACTCAAGAAAACACAAGCAAACATATGAATTTAGAGTTTAATCCAATCCTCATACCCACACTGCCAAGCTCTTTGCAAAGCATTGAATCAGTGCCAGGCTCTAATTGATATCACACCTGAAAGCCTTGTTGCTTCTATTACCTGTACTGCTAAAGGGGTGTCCATCACTTTTGGAGACAATGACATTCCAGAAGGAGACTCTAGCCACAATAATGCCCTTTACATTACAGTGATAACTCGAGGAAAGACTGTGCCAATGGTTCTGATTGATAATGGTTCAACCTTAAATGTATGCCCTCTGAAGGTAGCAAGCTGTTTGGGACTAAAAGTCATTGATTTTACCCCTTCAGATCAAATAGTAAGGGCGTATGACAATACCAAGAGAGAAGTCCTTGGGGTGGCTATCATCTATGTGACCATCAAGCCTATATCTTTCACTATACCTTTTCAAGTGATTAATGTACCTTCGTGTTTCAACCTATTACTTAGAAGGCCCTGGATCCACCAAACAAAGGCTATCCCTTCCTTCTTACACCAGAAAGTTAAGTTCCCTTTCAAAAATGGGGTCGTGACTGTCAAAGGGGACATACATGGAAAACCAGACATCCCATGCTTTGTTCCCATTCTCGAGATCCAGCCTGAGCTATCCATTTATCCACTCTCTGGCTTCTCCTTCATACAATACATCGAGGGCGAAGATGGTAAAAAATTCATTCCATTTGATTTTGACCCCTTTGGGAATATTGCTGTTGCTAACATGCTCCGAAAAATGAACTACTTTCCTGGTTAGGAAGAAGCCAACAGGGCCTGAAGTCTTTCTTGGACTACCCTGTTGCAACGCCACCATTTGGGCTAGGGTATGAGCCCACTGATGAAGATCTTATGGAAATGGAAAACTGGGCTAAAGATAGAACAGCTGCCCTTAAAAGAGGTGAGGTTTATAACTAGCCCATGCGCCCTTACTTTAAAACTCTAAATGGCTATTTTGTAAAGGAAGGTAACACAGTTCCTTACTGTAACTTTCCTAAGCCTTAGGTCTACCCCATTACTGGAAAATTGATTCTTGGGTTTGAAATCTTGTCTAATATCAGGCTCAAGTTAGAAGATTGTGAACCAATCTACATGCTTAGTCAAGATTGAGAAGAGAATATAAAGGCTAGTCTTTTTGACGAAGTGTTCATGCTTACTATTGAGGAGGAGAAAACTAACCATTCCACCTTAATCCAGTCCATTAAGACCGAGCTATAAAATTGGTCCTTTGAGGAGAGCCCTTTTTATCCTTTTGAACTAGAATCCATACCAAAGTCTCAATTCGAATCAGGGTCTCATCTGAACTAGACTCATCTTTTGAATATGAGTCTGTCACTTCTGTTTCTTCTGTTGATAATGATGTAACTAGCCTTGAGGGTCAAACTTTTCAATTTGATGTAAATTGGGACATATTCCCATTCAAATTCAATAAAAAGTCTACTCTTTCCTCTTATGACCCTGTGTCTCCATTTTTCTTTGATTTTCCAACTTTTAAATTTGACTTAAATGAGACATCAAGTAAAAATGAAATAAATGAAATAAAAGATAATGCAATTAAAGAGCCCATTAATGCTGGCACTTATGATATACCAAAAACTACATTCATTGCATCTGCATGCATAAACAGGGATTATATTGAGAAGATGATTAGAGAATTTCAAGACTGTTTTGCATGGCACCCAAAAGACATGACAAGGTTGGATCCAAGCATAGCAGTTTATAAAATTTTGGTTTACCCAAGTGCTAAGCCCGTTAAGCAGAAATTGCGAAGACTCAAGACGAAATGGTCCATACTAATTAAAGAGGAAATTACTAAGCTACTGGACCACAACTTCATTGAGCCCATATACTATCCATCTTGGCTTGTTAACATTGTGCTAGTTCCTAAGAAAGATGGTAAAGTCAGAATGTGTGTAGATTACAGGGCTTTCAATAAAGCATGTCCTACGGATGATTTTCCCTTGCCTCACATTGATCTTTTAGTGGACCACATGGCAGGTTCTGAAATGGTTTCCTCAACCGACCTGGCTACAGGGTACAATCAAATAATGGTTCATCCTCTTGATAAAAAGAAGACGACCTTTATTACTGAATAGGGCACCTATTATTACCGGGTTATGCCATTTGGGCTTAAAAACGCTGGGGCAACATACCAAAGGATGGCAACTACCATTTTCCATGACATGATGCATAAAAAGATTGAAGTTTATATGGATGAGATGGTAATAAAAGGCACCATTGCCGAAGAACATTCAAAGGCACTAACGCGATTCTTCCTTAGACTTCACCAGTATAATCTCAACTCAATCCTACCACATGTGTCTTCAGAGCCTCATCTAGAGTATTCCTAGGCCACATGGTAAACAAGAAGGGTATAAAAGTGGAACCTGCTAAATCAAAGGCAATTCTAGAAGTGCCACCTCCTAAAACAGAAAAGGAGATTAGAGGTTTCCTTAGACGACTATAATATATTAGTCGATTCATCAATCAGTTGGTTGATGTATGTAGGCCTATCTTCAAGTTACTTAGAAAAGGGGCCTCCAGGCAATTGAATGTTGACTGTCAGAAAGCTTTGGACCAGGTCAAGCAATACTTACTAAACCCACTAGTACTACAACCACTAAGGTTTAGAAAGCCTTTGTTACTTTACCTATCAATAACTGATAAAGCAATAGGGGCAATGCTTGCTCAAAATGCTCCTGATTCCAGAAAGAAAAAAGCCATCTATTACTTGAGCAAAAGGATGCTATCTCATGAGCTCAAGTACAGTTTTACAAAAAAGCTATGTCTTGCTTTGTTATGGGTCTGCCACAAGCTGCAACACTACCTCTGATCATTTATAACTCATGTTTTCGCTGACAAGAGTCCTTTGAAATTCCTTATGGAGAAGCCGGTTCTTGATAGTAAGATGGCAAGATGGATGGCTGTATTAGCTGCATATGACCTGAAATATGTACAACAGAAAGTAGTTAAGGGTAGCATAATGGTTGATCAGTTAGCTGCAGCTCCAATAGATGATCGATGGGTCGAGCCTGAATTTCCTAATGAAGATATCTTGATAATTGACAATGAAGTTTGGAAGCTTTACTTTGATAGGGCATCTAACAATAAAGGATATGGTGCCGACATTGTGTTCATTACACCAAGTGGGGAAAACCTACCCATAGCTATCAAACTAAATGTTGAGGTAACAAATAATGAAGCAGAGTATGAAGTATGCATCTGCGGTCTTGAAGCAGCAATAAGGCTTATAATCAAATGCCTTGAGATTTATAAGGATTCGAATCTGATAGTTTCCCAAGCCCTAGGGAAGCGGAAGATCAGAGAAGAGCATTTAGTTTCTAACCATAAACGCGTAAATGAACTAGCAGCCAATTTTTATGAACTATCCTTCCATTATCTTCCAAGGACGAAAAATAAATTGCTGATGCTTTGGCAGCACTTGCCTCAATGCTTGATATAAGTGACGGCTTCATAATCAGACCTGTTACAATTGAAGTTAAGCATGAGCCAGGTTGCATAACTCATTGTTTGAATATTCAAGTGGTTGATAGCAAACCATGGTTTTGGGATATCTTCAATTACATCAAGAATGGACTCTACCTGAAGGGGCCTTTAAAACAAAAAAGAGGACTTTAGGATAGTTGCCCAAGGGTTTCATTCTAAATGAGAAAGTACTCTATAAACAAGTTTGGGATAACATCCATCTGAGATGTGTCACTGAAACAGATGCCCAACAGATCATGGAACGGATGCATGGTGGTAACGAAGGTCCACATATGAATAGAATTACTTTGGCTCGCAAGATCATAAATCAGGGTTATTTCTGGCTTACTATGAATCAAGATTGCGTAAGATATGTACAGAAATGCCATAAGTGCTAAATCTATGCCAAACTTAAGAAGAAACCTCCTGTACCTCTATCTCCTATCATCACGCCTTGGCCATTTGCAACATAGAGTCTGGACGTCATTGGCAAGATAAGCCCGAAGTCTTCCGACAGGCATGAATTCATTTTGGTAGCTATTGATTATTTCTCCAAATGGGTTGAAGCTGCACCTTACCAAATATTGGATTCCAAACGAGTAGCCCAGTTTATCCGTACCAACATCCTTTATAGATATAGGGTTCCTTTTGAGATCATCACTGATAATGGATCTCACTTCCAAAAGGAGGTCACTCAGCTATTAATAAAGGAGAAAATCCAACACCATAAATCTTCTTTGTACAGACCTCAAACAAATGGCGCAGTTGAAGCTACAAATAAGACTCCTAAGAATATATTGCAAAAGATGGCTGACAACCATAATGATTGGCACCTACACTTGCCATATGTCTTATGGGGATATAGAACAATAGTGCATACTCTAATCGGTGCTACAACTTACTCTTTAGTTTACGAGATGGAAGCCATCCTGCCAATCGAAGTAGAAGTCAAGTCAACTCGCATTGTGATGGAGAGTTAATTGGATGAAGTGAAATGGGTGAAAGGCTACCATGACCAACTTCTTGCCATTGACAAAAATAGAATGGATGCCTTATATTAGATGCAAGGTTATTAACAGAAACTGGCTAGGCACTTCGATAAGAAAGTCAGGGATAGAAGAGTGCAAGAGGGTCACCTTGTCTTGAAAGAAATAAGGGCGCTTGTTCATGATCCAAGGGGAAAATTCATACCTAATTGGAGTGATCCATTTGTGATCAAGAAGATCTTATCTGGTGGAGCAGTAATCTTGACGAACTTGGATGGCATAGAATTTGCTAGCCCATGCAATCTAGATCAACTCAAGAGATACTTTGCATAAGCATCTTTGTAATTCATGTATAGCATTTGCAATCCTTGTAAAATCATGCACAACATTCACATTTTTTCCTCAAAGCTAGAACTATATGGACTTGATTCTCTATAAAGAGGAAAAAGAATAAAAATCATGTATTATTGTAAGGAGATATGTAGGTAGCCCTTGCGGGTTCGGTCCAAATCATCAATAAAATTTTCATTTCACATTCATTTGGCTCTTAATTGTGTCATAAAATAATAATAATAATAATAAATATATATGGAAAAATAGTAAGCTCGCTAAGTTGAAAACCCGAAAGGGAGGCTTAGGCAAAAATTAGTGCAACAAAAGAGATAACAAAAAAATAATGTCTTATTTGTCTCATTTAATTTTTTGGAACATTAAAAGAGAATAAAGACATAATCAAATCATTGTCCTGAGCTAAACAACAACCATGATTCTTGCTCTATCTCCTCAAGTATAGCAGCCCTCCTAGCCTTCTCTGATTTTCACGAGTTGACTATCCACCAGTCAATATACTGTAAAGATTTACCGATTTGGTGAGCAGGACAAACAGCTTGAAAACCTCTTACCCATCCATTCCTGAAAGCTCGAGCGATGGTCTCAGTAATCAAAATGGATTCAAACAGAGCACCATATGGAGACACACCCTGACTATGCCCTATTTGGCGCATAACCCTAGTAGCATGGTAAAATGTCACTATCCTTAACCCTAGCAGATATACCATCTTACAGCCAAAGCTCATGGTTACAAAACTGTTGATCTTATACCATTTACACCTCCATAGCAGGTCATCAGAATCTAGCTCCATCAGCCATTTTATCCACTCTTTCTCTGAGTTTCATTTGATCACAATGGTCCGGATCCTATACTAGGAAGCAGAATAATCCACCTTTGTGGGAGGTTCCACTATCCAGAGATGGTCTCTCAGCGAAATCTGAAAAAGTGCAAAAGATAAGCATAAGAAAATATAGAAAGCAGTCGAAATGAAATTTAGAAGCCAGAGTTCAACCTAAAGAATGATAGGGCTGATTGTCTATGGCCCATCACAAGTGCAAGAACTGTCCAAGCTCATGATGGTCTCAGCCAGCACTATAGCAGTAATAGATCTCCCTTCCTCCATTTATGGAATTAGCTCAGTGACTCGAGCATCTCCCCAACCAGTAGGGCTCATAAAAATATATTCTGCAGTCAGACAGAAGGATAAAGCCTGCATCCTCAAATGAAACCACCCGTCCTCTTTAAAATCCTTAGGGTCATGAAATTCTGCAATCACAGCAGTCAGATCTACCCAATCATATACTACTATGGGACTAACAGTCTCCGTACTCAAGTCAAGAAGTCCCCTGAAAGAGTTGAAATATCCTACTTTCTCAATAGAAGTAGCCAGCGTAGCCTCTGGATTAGATCCGAGCAACACAGAAAACTCCTTGAATGTAGGACACATCTCCTTCATAGATGCCCCAAATATGAAGACATGGGCAGTTGAATCCCAAAAGCACATGCATGAGCGCAGAAACTCCTAATCAATTTTTATGCCTCTTATGGTGGGCATAGGGCTTACCCCATACTTTCCTAGGTTAATTCTCTCCACTTTGGTAAGGTTCTTGCACCATAGGAATATTGCATGGATGAAATAAGGCTCCATTGTGAGAAATAAAAAATAATAAAATTGATGGAAAGCAAAAATATGGTTGAAAATGACTTTTGGAGGCTCGAAAATCAATGGTACAGATTGAAAAGGATGAAATCTGCTTAAATAGGTGAAAATTTGACTGCCAAAGTCGTTATCAGCGGCATGCCGATCATGCTGCTAAGGCCGGCGGCATGCCGTTCGTGCCATTGTAACCGACGAAGACCATGCCGCCCAGATTGGCGGCACGCCGGTCGTGCCGGCCCTGCCACCTTATGCCTCCTTATGCCATTTGTCCTTCAATAGATTTTTACCATGATTTCTCAAAATTTTGGACCTAAAATAATTCATTTTTTTCAAAACCAGTGCAGAAATGAGAGAAAAGTGTAAGGAATAGCACAATGAAAACCTTATTCAGTCGAATGTCTACATCCATATCATGCACCCATTTCATCCAAAACATCCATAAGTCATACATATCATGCATACATCCAAGATGTTGCATAAAGAGTGCATATATCTAAAATATAATGCATACATCCAAAATGCTACATAAGGAGTGCATCATCCTCAGTATATGTATATGTGAAAAAGCAAAAGCTAATAAAATAGGTCACTAACGACCACACTTAGGGTCTGCGGTGTCCTCGCTTGGGCACCTCATCCTCGTGACCTTCCTCCATCAAATCCCTAACACGCAAAAGGGAGCTCATAGCAAATGCATATCGGCCCAAGAGATTATAGTGATAGCAGAGGAACTCCATGGGAACCTGGAAAAGAAAGAAAAATGTGTGAGAATCACTACAAAGCAGACAAAGTTTAAAACGCCAGCTATGCAAAATTTTACCTTTGTAACATTTTCAAGAATAGTAGGAAAAAAGGCCGATCAATCTTCAGGAAGATCGTAACATCGTAATCGGCCATCATAAGAAACATAATCAAGGTAAGCTAGCAAACAGATAAGACCAGCAAGTAAGGGAACCGGATTAGTCGGACCTTTCACTGAAGCGTCTGGAGTTGGGGCCAGAGCTTAGCCACTAGCTCCTAAAGGACCAATCCCATAAGGATCGACTACAAAACCTAAAGGTCTGACCCTAAGACTTATACTGCCAACCAGGATAGTACTACCAGCCAGCAAAGAAATGAAACTCCCATTTCTAGAAGGAGGTCCTCAGGAAGTTGCTCAGTTAGATCCCCGATGTGTCGGTCCCTGCAATCTCTCCAGGGGAGGTGAGCCCCACATCAAGGATGCCTCATAGAACTCATCATAGTCCATGTCAGGTAATAGGTAATCCAAACAAAAACCTCCCTTACCTCAACCATCCTCTCCCAAGATAGCCAGTCCATACCTCATGTCTACCGGAGGGGGCTGTGGCACAACTCTTTCTCCTGTAACCTGTGTCCTCACCCTCTCACCCAATTAGAATATCCTCGAAGACTCACAACAGAGCAAGAGTTGACAAGAGGATAAGTCTATGCTAGCCTAATCAGGTCAGGAATCCACTATGTGAATCTGTTAAAAGGCGTCTATCTCACCTATAAACATATTGCAATATAAGCAGTAAAAGGTAAACAGTAAGATTCAAGTCAAGATTAACAAAGGAATACCTGGTCTATAGTCAAAGTAGCAAAGATCTGTCTGCAATTATCAAATGATAGTGCCATGTGTGAGGCATCGACCGAGCATCGATCTGATCCGCTAAGTGGGAATCGAAATGCTCATTTGGGTTCAAACTCACGATGGAACCCTTGGGTTTTGATTGGTTAATTTTTGAAAAGAGTCACCACCTTAATTTTATTTTGTTTGGGAAAAGATTAAGGAAAAAACCCAATTTGACTTCAATTAATATCCAAAAGGAAAAAGATCACTAGCTTCGAAACCAAAGAGGATTCGGGGACTAGGTTTTTGGTTTATTAAAAAAAAATGATTAGTTTAGCAAATTTAATACAAGATGACTTAATAAATTTCATGAATAGTTTACATAATGCATGAATAATTATATAATGCATGAATAAATAAATAAATAAATATTCATCTAAAGCAATAAAGTAAATAAAGAAATTAACTTTACAATTCAAAACCAAAATAAGGGATACTTCTTGATATGATGCAAATATGTATACCTAAACTAATCAATTAATAGTTGATTTTGTGTTTGAATGCATGAATTTTATCTTTAAAGTGCTGCTTTTAATCTTTTTTTTAAGTGTTCTTTAAGTAATCTAGGTAACTCTCAAAGGATCAAGGGTTCTATGCTTGAAAAGGAAGAAGTTTTGCAAGGATTAGCCAAGACAAGACCGTGCCGACTCATCCCACGCTGTCACGAGTCGTGATAGTAGCCTTCTGTGCTGACTAGCGACAGCAGCCTGTCACGAGCCATCCCCCCATGTGTTGACTCGTGATAGGGTAGTTACTACACCCTTTCAAGGCACCCTTTCATTTTGACACCCTTTTCAAAGAGGCACTTCATGGGACACCTTGGGGCTTATAAATACTTAGATTTGGCTTCATTTTGGAGAGGATATACTATTGTATTACATAGGAAAAACTTACTTAAAATCCTTGTAAACACCTTATTAGAATTAAGTACTTGGTTTGCAAAAAGTGTCCTTCCAAAAGGCACTTCAAGTTCAAGAGTTATGCAAGTCATTTTCTGAAGAATAAAGGAGTCTTCATTCATCAATCTTTCTTCCTTTCTTCTATCTTTATTTTACTATTCAATAATGAATGCTTGCATTATTTCTATGACATATTTTACCATGTATTTAGTCTAATAGGTTGTTAGAATTGCAATGATGAATTAATTTTATGAACTACATTCTTAATATGTATGAATGATTTAGTTTCAATTGAGTGCTTAATTATGTTGTGTATGCTTGATCACCATATATAACTTGTTAATCATTTTGTTCACAATGAAAGTTGGGGCATTTTGGTGGAAATGCAATTGAAATTACTTAAAGGATAGGAAAGTACCTGGAGACAAGAAATTCACTTTGAGGGGTTAAAGAATTGGCATGGAACTTAATGGTTTTTATTTATCTCTACAATGTCATGAGAGTGCTTGTAGACTCTAAATGAAAATACCCTTAATTGACAACGAGAGTTGCTTTTAAGGACTAATGGTCATATTCTCCAATCATTGCATGTGTTTATATGTTGTTAACTTTTATATTTCAAAATTAATTCTAAATTGTAATTCTATTATTCATTATTGTTGTTATTAATTAAAGTAACAATAAAACTTTAGTATTTTATATTAGATAGAATAAATTAATATCTTTTGTTTATTGTCTGCCCCCATCTTAGTAATTACCCGGTTAATATAAAATTGCTCCAAATTCCTTAGAGTTCGACACCCTGCTCACTCTGTACTTAGTCTTAGAGACTAGGGTATTAAATTTGACCCACATCACTTCCTGTAGCCCTTATGGGTTCTAGGGAAGTCACACATTCCCAAAAATAATTCTAAAGCAATAAATAAAGGAAAATACTGCAAAAGAAAGACAACATCGATATTATAATAAAGAAAACAAATTAAAAGCAAATATCACAAATAAAAGAACTAATTCATAAAGTGGCATATAAGAGAATGATTATATTTTGTTTAAATTGGACTTGATGCTTTAAACAAGCAAGCCTACGTATCCTTTTGAATGTGAATGGGAATCAAAATCCAAGTAGTTCACCCTTATTGCGAAGGGGTTAGTTTAGCCTAGCCATTTTATCATGTTTCAGTTCATTGATTGAAAGGTGGGTTGATTTATTAAATCAGATTGATTGATTGATTACCAAGTTGTTAATTAGGTTACGTTTTAATTAACAAGTTGATGCAATAATTTAAATCATTAACCTAGTTGACTAAATTAGATTATAACCAACATGCCTCAAAATAATGAAAGAAAACAATAAAATATGCAAAGCAAAGAAATAATAAATGAAAAGAATAAACTAAGCAATCCTAAAAAAACAAAACAAAACAAAAAAAATAATAAATGAAGAAAATAAATACCTTATGAGGACGAGGCTTGGGACATGGAGCGGCTGAAGTGGACGACCAGATCGTAATTCCACCTTTTCGACTTGGTGGAACGACAACCTTCGAACAACGACTAGGACATTGTATTCGGGACCTCCTCGGACTAATTTGAGAAGAGCTACCTCGAAATGACCACCCAAATAAAAATTAAATTAAAAGTTCGTTCCTTTCGGACCAAACTTGTGGAGATGGTTCGCTTGATGCAAAGGCTAATCAAGCAACCCAAGAGGTTAAGATGTTAAGAGGTGAAGAAAAAAGGAATGAAAGGACCCCTATATAAAGGTGAGAGGTTGGGAGAAGATTTGATACACTTTCAATGTGGGATAAGTGCATAAAATGGAGAAAAAATGGAAAAAAAATGACAGTCCTACATTCAGCTACCAAAGGTCCTGCAGTAGTCACAGGTCTTTCCACGGTAGTCGTAGGTTAGCCTGTGGCAGCCGCGGTTGTTTTGGTGGCAGTCGCAGGCCCTTCTGCAGTTGCCAAACTGAAATTCACCCATTTTTGCAATTTTTGCCCTTTTTCACCCGTTCCAGCTCCGATTTAAGCCTGGTTTAATTCTATGGGTTCGTAATTGAGTACCGATTGTCTGGAGTTGCAAATTTGAGGGTTCACAGCTGCCCGCTCATCAAAATTAGCTTGACCAAAAGGCAATTCTAATGATAGTGAACCCGGGGATGAAGAAACTGAACCAAGCAATGCCTAGGTAATCGTTACTAGACATTTGTAGATAAAATGAGGTTTTGTCAATGGCTATCAGTCCAACCTTCACACTGTATACGAGAATGGTATTGGTGAATTTCAATTAAGACTATCTGTTTGCCCCTAATATTCGGAGGAAAAGATGATCTGGGATAAATCTCAATCAAAGCTATTTGTCCGGCCTTAATGTTTAGAGAATTAAATGATCTGGTGAAATCTCAATTAAAGCTATTTGTTCGGCTTTAATGTTAGAGGATAAAGAAATTCTAGTGAAAATCTTAATTAAGGCTATCTGTCTAGTCTTAATGTTGGAGAATTTAAATCAAGGCTATCGTTCAGCGTTAATGCTAGAGGATTTAAATCAATGCTATCTGTTTGGCCTTAATGTTGGATAAATCTCAATTAAGGCTATCTGTTCAGCCTTAATGCTGGAGAATTTAAATCAAGGCTATATGTTCGGCCTTAATGCTAGAGGATTTAAATTAAGGTTATTTGTTCGGCTTTAGTGTTAGATAAATTTCAATTAAGGCTATCTATCCGGCCTTAGTACTGGAGGATTTAAATTAAGGCTATCTGTTCGGTCTTAATATTCAGTCAGTTTTAAGATATTTCTAGTAGGAATGATGACAATCCTGTCTAGTAGGAATCAACAAAAAGATTATCCATTTTGATTCAGAAGTCTGACTTATAACTTGTTCTATTATGAAATGCATCTGACTATGCAATGACTGGATATCTTGAACTTGTGAAGGGTCAGTTTGGTAGGAGAGTGCTGAGCTTTTAGTTATTTGGTCTTTGATTGTTCGGTCTCAGAAGAAGTCATTTTTGGAGGTTAAGCTAGGTCGGGTTGGGCTTAGGTAGGTTCGGCTTGAGAGAAGTTTTGGTTTGAGGTTAAATTGGAAAGCTTAATTAGAGGGGTCAAGTCCTCGAAGACGATTAGGTAGAAAGGCAAGGTCAAGTTTTGGCGAAGGTCGAGTTTTAGGGAAGGTTGAGTTTTGGGGAAGGTCAATTTGTTGGGCTTGTCTCCAAAGAAGTTCATACTGGAGTCTTTGTACAGGTCTGACAATTGGCTTGGTCAGTTATGGCCTTCTGGTTTAGCTTTAGGGGAGATTGTTTAGAATGAGTGGATTACCTTAGAAGGCTAGGTCAGATTTGGCTTTGGCTAGGTAAGAGATCATATTAGAGGCTTGGTTAAGTTATGGCCTTCTGGTGAGTTCATTCGAAAGGCTTGGTCAGATTTTGCCTTAAGAATGTGTCAGAGAGATTAGGCTGGGATGCTAGACTTGAGAGGCTAATCTTGGCTTAGATGAAGGCTCAAGCTAGGAAATCTAGTTAGGGAAGGCTCAGTCAGATTTGGCCTTTGAGGAGATCTTGGGCTTCATGTTGAAGGATTTTTGGGAGTGGGCTTCATAATGAAGGCTTTTGGTCGTATGCTTCATGGTGAAAGCTTTTTAGACTAGGCTTCTTAGTAAAGGCTTTTGGTTTTAGGCTTCTAGATTTGGGCTTCATGGCGAAGGCTTTCAGGTGTTAAGGATAGTTTTCTACAAGGGTGCTTTGGATGGTTGGCTTTGGCTCAGGTATGGTACTACAGGTTTTGGTCATAAGGATACCATAGGTTTATGGATAAGGGTTTGCCCTTTAACATGGTTGCATCAGAATGGTTTGCAGGACTTAAGAGGCTTTGATTCTCATGATTATATGTTTCGCTAATGAGGCTTATTCTTTCAAGGATAATGAGATGTTTGCCAAAGAGGCATGAGATGGGCTATGATTGGTTCGAGTCCTTCTTAGTCAACTTAAGGATGGTAGGCTTTGGGAGATATGCCTCAACTAGATCTAAAGATGATGAGTCTTGAGAGACTTAAGATTTTTTATTCTGCCTATGATGAGATTTTGCCAAGAAAATGGTGGTATGGAGTCTGGGCTTGAAATGATGGTATGATTTATCCATGAGGCTTAAGATGGTTTAAACGTAGGCTGAAACTTCTGAAAAGAATCATGGAGGTTGTATGTTTTTGCTTCTTATAGCATGAATTATGGAAAAGAGCAAGTCAAGCTTTTCTTACTGTTTGAGATTGAAAAGACTCTTGGAGTGACACTTAATTGATTTGACTTGACATAGATGACACACTAAATGAAAGAAAAAGCCCTTAGGAATGGGTAAAGGACTAATAAGAAGAGACAACTTAGGGATTATGCCCCTAGTGAGCAATAAGGATGTGACAGACTAGAGATTTAGCTTTTTAAGCTAAACAATGGGATGGATTGACAACAGATGATAATGTTCTGGAAAGATATGCCCCTATTATAGGATAAAGGCATAGAAGATAGTATATCCTTAGAGAATGAACCTCTGGCGAGGAAGGATGACTTTGGTGACATGAGATGAGATGGATTGATTGAAGATGACAACTTTGGACATAAGGGAAGATGACTTGGATGAGCTTTCTCTCTGTTTCTCTCTTTCAGCTCTAACTTTTGCCTAAGCCGCCCTTTTGGGTTTTCAACTTAGCGAGCTTGAATTAATGAAATTTGGAAGAAAATTCCATCATGGTTTGGACTGCTACCTTGTTTCATTTTGAAGGGCTCTGACCTTTGAATTCTGGATTTGACAAAAGTCTTCTCTGAACTTGTTGCCCCTTGTTGAAGTGCATCATTTGATTACCCAATGTGTAATAGGTAATTCCATTTGCTCTTTATGCTTCAGCTGTCTTAATCATTTGACCTTCTTTGATTAGGTGCAATTATTGATGGCACCTCAAATTATAACATGTGCTAATTATGGTGGATTTGACTGTTTTTTCATTTCTCTCTCTTTCTCTTTTTTTTCTTTCTCTTTTTTTTTTTTTTTTTTTTTTTTGTAAGCTCATCCATGTTGGACTAAAAAGGAAGATAAGAAAATAAATGCACAAATAAGAAAATGTAGATGCATTAATATAAAGAAAACTTTACAAGATGACAAAAAGAGAACTGACATAGCAGACACAAAATATATGAAAAAGATAATAGACCTAAACTTAAAATTAAATGCTAGACTTGGAGATTTGGACTCAGGCTCAAGCTTAAACTTAGAATTCAATCTTAGATAGGTCAGATTAGCTAAACTTGAACTACTCTATGACATGCTCCTTAGGACTGAGGTAAGGTGGGGTTGAGTCGGATCTAGCTTCCTCATCATTGTTTAGGTTGGTAGTAGGGAATTCAGCTTGAAATGATGTACTTTGGATGCAATCTTTAACTTTTGATGCAGTTGCAACCAAAGCTTTGAAGGTGGGTAGGTATTGGGTTAACAAATGAGCTTGATAGGTCGAGAGTAGATTCTTGACAATGATATCTACTTGTTCTTGCTCGGTTGGCCTGTTTACCATTTGAGCAGCTTTAGCCCTCCACCTAGTAAGGAACATGGAGAAGGACTCATCTGGAAGTTACTTCATGGTTTCCAAATCACGTTTAGTGACATCTACTTCAGTGTTGTAATGATATTATCTAACAAAGACATGACAAATGTCATCCCATGTTCTTTTTTGGCTCTTGTCCAGTGAAAGAAACCATCTCCTAACAACTCCGGTTAGCGACTCTTGAAACATTTGAGCAAGAAGCTCATCGCTAAGTCCTATAGGTTTCATTAATCCCATATACATCTTTAGATGAGTTTTGGGGCATATGGTTCCATCAATCTATCCAACTTAGGCATTCTAAATTTAGGAGGAAGTTTGGCATCAGGGAACAAGATCATGTTATCCATATTAATTAAATCATTGTGGTGCTTTAGGGATTTGATGGTTTTCTCCATAGCTTCAAGTTTATCCATAAGCAATTTGGTATCCTGAGAGAAAACTTCCCCACCTTGAAAAGGATTTAGGAGAGATAAAGATCGAGAGTGGATAGTTGTGTTTAGGGCTTGAGTATTGGTAGGTTTCCTAAGATGGGTTTGATTCGGATTTTTATTGAGGTTTGCTTGGTTATGATGGCTTGCCTTTGTTCTTTTATATTTTCTTCAAATTGGATTTGTTGAGCAGTTAGGATAGCTTGAAAATGCTCTTCATGCTTCTTAAGAAGGCTAGTCATTAGTGTGGTTAGGGCATCCATATCAAGCAGATTGGCCATTGGTACCTTATGAACCAAATCGAAGAATTGAGGTAAGTGTTTAATGAAGAGGCAGGAATATGAGCATGCAAACTTTAGGGAGAAAGACTCCCTTTGATGTTGTGAGCTAACTGCATTTGGGCTCTTAAGGATTTCCTAAGGTTGCATAGGTCAAGGTCTTAGGCTTAAGGTATCGGGTTGGACCAAAGGTACTAGACTTAGCATAGTGTGTTGGGCCAAAGGTATTGGGCTTAGGGTAGTGTGTTGGCCCAAAGGTATTAGGCTTAAGGTAGTGTATTGGGCTAAAGGTATTGGGTTTAGGATAGTGTGTTAGGCCAAAAATATTGGGCTTTGGGTATTGTGTTGGGTCAAAGGTATTAGGCTCAGGGTAGTGTGGTAGGCCAAAGGTATTGGGTTTAGGATAGTGTGTTAGGCCAAAGATATGAGGCTTAGGGATGATGGTGTCTTGTAGCTAGGTTGGCAGGGTATGGGTGAAAAGGAGTTTAGGGTAAAGACATTTTGGGTAAGGTTAAGGTAATAGTGTTTAAGGTTAAAGGTGTTTGAGGCCAAGGCTAAGGAAATGAGGTTTTAGGCTTAGGGTTAGGTTATTAGGGTAAGGTTTAAAGTGATGGCTAAAGGTTTGTGGGGGCAAAGGTGATTGAGATAGAGGTGGGAATGTTTAAGGTTTAAAAGTGAAGGTGTTTAGATAAAAGTGAGTATGTGACCCTTCTTCAGTTCAAGGTAGGACTTAGACTAAAGATGAATGCATATTTTGTTATACAATATGGATACATGATATGCATGGAGAAAATATTTCATGAGAATGCAAAGATGCAAGGTTTTAATTATGGTACATACAACCTAAGGTCAAGATTTAAGTTCATCACATGAAAAGGGTAAAAGTGGCTTGTACGGGGTACTCGTCACACTAGAGCAGTGATATACCTAACCACATGTGAGTCAAGGAGCCTCGCGTGGGTCCAACAGTATGTGCATGCTCGTTACACCTTTGAAAGGATCAAAGGATTCGTTGCAGGGTGAATGATTTTACTATTGGCGAATAGACCCAAAGAGGGTTACCCACTCGATATTACTTTCTATCCATTGTTTTCCTAAGAAATCTAGGTTGAAAGGCAAAGAGCCAATGCAAATGATGCATGAAAGTCATTTATGTATTAAAATTGCCAAACTTTGATTTAAACCAATTGATAGTCCTCTTATTTCTTTTGTTAAAAATAAGGTGGTCCACAGCGGAGTCGCTAGCTGTGAGGCCTCGCCCGAGCACCGGTCTGATCTGCTAAGTGGGAATCGAAATGCTCATTTGGATTCAAACTCACGATGGAACCCTTGGGTTCTGATTGGTTGATTTTTGAAAAGAGTCACTACCTTAATTTTATTTTATTTGGGAAAAGATTAAGGGAAAAACCCAATTTGACTCCAATTAATATCCCAAAGGAAAAAGATCACTAGCCTCGAAACCAAAGAGGATTCGGGGACTAGGTTTTTGGTTTATTTAAAAAAAATGATTAGTTTGTCAAATTTAATACAAGACGACTTAAAATAAATTTCATGACTAGTTTACATAATGCATGAACAATTATATAATGCACGAATAAATAAATAAATAAATATTCATCTAAAGCAATAAAGCAAATAAAGAAATTAACTTTACAATTCAAAACCAAAATAAGGGATACTTCCTCTAGCCATTATAGGTTCTAGAGAAGTCACACATTCCCCAAAATAATTCTAAAGCAATAAATAAAGAAAAATACTGCAAAAGAAAGGCAACATTGATATTATAATAAAGAAAACAAATTAAAAGCAAATATCACAAATAAAAGAACTAATTCATAAAGTGGCATATAAGAGAATGATTACATTTTGTTTAAATTGGATTTGATGCTTTAAATAAGCAAGCCTACATATCTCTTTGAATGGAAATCAAAATCCACATAGTTCGCCCTTTTTACGAAGGGGTTAATTTAGCCTAGCCATTTTATCATGTTTTAGTTCATTGATTGAAAGGTGGGTTGATTGATTAAATCAGATTGATTGATTGATTACTGAGTTGTTAATTAGGTCAAGTTTTAATTAACAAGTCGATGCAACAATTTAAATCATGAACCTAGTTGACTAAATCAGATTCTAATCAACATGCCTCAAAATAATGAAAGAAAACAATAAAACATGCAAAGCAAAGAAATAATAAACGAAAAGAATAAACTAAGCAATCCTAAGAAAACAAAACAAAACAAAACAAAATAATAAAAATAAATAAATACCTTATGAGGACGAGGCTTGGGACGTGGGGCGGATGAAGCAGACGACCAGATCGTAATTCCACCTTTTCAGCTTGGCGGAACAACAACCTTCGAACAGCGACTAGGACGGCGTATTTGGGACCTCCTCGGACTGATTTGAGAAGAGCTACCTCGAAATGACCACCCAAATAAAAATTAAACTAAAAGTTCGTTCCTTTCGGGTCAAACTTATGGAGATGGTTCGTTTGATGCAAAGGCTAATCAAGCAAACCAAGAGGTTAAGATGTTAAGAGGTGAAGAAAAATGGAATGGAAGGACCCCTATATATAGGTGAGAGGTTGGGAGAAGATTTGATACACTTTCAATGTGGGATAAGTGCATAAAATGGAGAAAAAATAGAAAAAAAATGACATTTTCGCATTCAGCCGCCGGAGGTCCTATGGCAGTCGCAGGTCTTTCCACGGCAGTCACAGGTTAGCCTGCGACAACTGCAACTGTTTTAATGGTAGCTGCAAGCCCTTCTGCGGGCTGCCAGACTAAAATTCACCCGTTTTTGCAATTTTTGCCCTTTTTCACCTGTTCCAGCTCCGATTTAAGCCCGGTTTAATTCTATGAGTTCGTAATTGAGTACCAATTGTCTGGAGGTGCAAATTTGAGGGTTCATACCATGAAGGAATTTTTGTTGGACATCCTCCAAAGACGTTTATAGGGAGTGTCAATAGCAGCAGGCTCTCTCAGTGGTGGAGCCAGCATCGAAAAGTGCTCATAAGCGCAATACTGCAAGAAATAAAATTTTATCAGTCACTAGACAGAGATCAGATAATTGGATAACATAGTACAACACTCACCTGGAGCACAATAGAGGTACTACCATGGCCATTAAGTGTCCCATGGAAAATGCTACACAGCTCTTGGTACATAGCACAAAGGACGGCACCTCTCCAATCAAACTCACTGATCTCATCTAGATTCTCCAGCGATCGCAGGACATTCAAATTAATGCTATCCTTATTGTTATACAAAAAGGTACAGCTCAAGATAATCAGGGCACATAGTCTGGCACCCTGATCAATATCATACTGACCTAGAGTCTAACCCATGGTCATCAAAGCCTGATGAAGCCAGGAATGTGTAACATTAAGATTCCCACGAGGGGGGTCAGCCCCAATCAGAGCAGTCACCTCTACAGAAGAGTGCTCAATCCATAAAGAATAAAACTTAAGAGGACAAGATCTGAAATACATACCAGTAAGCATGCTCCACTCGAAGGGAGTGACTGTCATCTCGCTGCAGGAAAGGTGGAATGTATTTGTAGTATCCCACCAACGCTCCGCTAATGCCCTGACCACAATGGTATTGACCGGCTGCTTGATGTCCAGCTCCAACCACCCAAGTAAGCCAGATGGCTTGAGGTGCAGGCAGATAGCCTCCTGATTACCTAGATAGAGGTGGACCAACTCTATGACACTACGGTCTCCCCTAGGCCTTAACTGTACCCTCTATAATTTTTGTAAAAAAAAAAAAGAATAAATAAATAAATAATGATAATTATCAGAATTTTTACTAATTATGCAGGAATAAAAAAAACATACCTAAAGAGATCTAGTGTAGCTAACATAGCGATCTGGCTCCTTCAGCAATGTCTCCGGGTCCTGAGCACCCATTGCTAGCTGATTAAAGGCTTCCATGTTGAGAGAGAGTAAAAAAAGAGAGAAAAGAAAGAGATTTGGAGAGAGAAGTGAGAGCTAGAGAGAGAGAGGAAAAAGTGAAAAAATGAAACTTATGAAAAATGTGAGGAAAGGAAGGTATATATAGGAGTAGAGGTGGGCCCCTTCATAATGACATCTTTTTAACTTTTTTGATTCACAGGTCTAGTTCACGTGGTTTTGTCATAAGGCTCATTTTAAATCGAAATCCAATTTCGTCTGAAGCAGTGAATCTGCATTATTTTTATCCATCTCCCGAAATAGATGGGGTCTCGATCGGAGTTCAGAATCTCCTGAAATCACAAAAAAACTAAAAATTCAAAAATAACTTAAAAATTAGAAAATAGATCAGATAGGGTCAGAAAAGCTAGATATCAGACATGGAGCTTTTGTCCAACTCCCAATACAGAAAGGGGCATTCAAAATGCTCAAAACGACGTCCTAGGCCTTCCGGTTTACACTTATCATATTCGGCCTCTATCTGGCCAAATTAGATAAGAGGGGCAGCTGTGAACCCTCAAAATTGCACTTCTAGTCGATCGTCTTTCAGTTATGAACCTATAGAATCAAACTAAGCTTGAATCAGAACTAAAATGGACCAGAAATGGACGAAAAAGTAGAAAACAGGTCGAACCAGCCGGTCAGTGCGCGCCAGGCATTCTGCCTCTCTAGGTGGCACGCCAGCCATGCCGATGCATGACAGTGGTACGAGTGGCACATTGGACATCCGGAGACTTTTCGGTAACGCCCGTGCAGCTAGTAAGCTGCCGGTGCCGCCGTCCGTATCACCTGCGCCCTCCTCAGCAACTCTATAAATAGAGCCTCCTTTAAGCTCATTTGACACAGATTCCAAGACAAAAACTCTCTTATACTGATATACTTGTTATGTTTAAAGAGCTATTGTTTCAATTTCTTTTCAATTTACATTCATTACGCTATTTTGCTAATCTTTTGTTGTTAAGATTCAGATTCCAAGGGTTTCGAATCTAAGGTGGAGTTGAGATCCAAAGCTAAGCTCATTCCTTTCATCTGAAAGACAAGAAAAGCAAAGGTATAATCTTCTTTTCATTCTCAATATTCTAAAATCATATCTAGAATCCTCTTTAGGTCTAAATAGAAAATATCTAAAATTTATTAATTTGAGAATCGAAATTAAATTAATAAACAAACAAACATTTTTTCTAGAACCCCTCCTTCGCAAGAAGGAAGAACTGCGTGGGGTTTGATTCCTATTTAATAGGATACCCAAGCTGCCATTCTGAAAGGCATCAACTCTAAAATCTTTTTATTAACATTGTTTCCCTTTTACTTTGATTTAATTGTATTAATCCTTTATTTCTGATTTTGTGCTAATTTAGTTGAGAAATGTGTGTTTTCTCTAGTACCCATAAGGGCTAGAGGAAAGATACTCTTTATTTCAATCGTTTTGATACTGTAATAATTAAGTAGGATTTATTTTGCTTATTTATCTATAATTGTCATTACATCTTATCATATCTGTGTTTCATGCATCATTATATTCCTGTTCATACATACACAAAAATTCCTTTTTTAAGAGTTATTTTGCACTTTTCAACCAAACTAAAGAAAAATTATATTTTCTCAATTGTGTAATTATCAAAACCTGATCCCCGAGCCCTCTTTGGTCACTCGTGGATTAGTACAGTTTCCATTGGGATAAATCAAATATTTTGTGGAGTCAATCATGTTGGGTTTTCTTTAATTTTCCCAATTAAAACAATTAAATTAAAGTGGCGACTCACTTTCACAACTTCAAAATTGCAAAAATCAATTTTTTGAACTCACAGCGAGTTTCAATCATGAAGTTTCTCCCGAAAAGCATTTTGATTCCTCGATGCATTAGACCAGTACTCGGGCGAGGCCTCATAAAGCCAAACCAGACTGAGCTTCCAAATTGATTCTCCCGAAAGGCCATAATCAACCAAAGCTAATTGCACGACCTAACCAAAGACCTCCACAAGAACTTCTTTGGAGACAAGCCCGACCTAACCTACTGACCTAATCATCTACAAAGACTTGACCTCCCTAATCGAGCTTTCCAAATTCAGCCTCAAACTAAACTTCTTTAAAGCTAGATCCACCTAAACTTAGCCTGACCTCTTTCAGCCATACCTAGCTTAACCTCCTAAAGTGACTTCTTCCTAAGTCGAACTGATAGCTATAGAGCAAGCAACCTCATACATGATATGACCTTAAGCTACCCAAATCAAAAGGCCATGCCTGACTAAGCCTTTCAAGCTGACTAGCTCGATCTCTTCCATACATGACCTTACTTTCTTAAATGACTTGAACCAAGGCCAAACTGATAGCCTTTGAGTAGTCTTTCAACCAGCCTCATACTTGGCCCAAATCGAGTGTGACCCTAGCATTCCCAAACTAGTCTATCCGAATAAAATGACCTAGCAGCTTTCCTTTATCATTTAAAAGTAAGGGCACCTCTCTTCCTTCTATTCACCTTTCTAAAATGGAGGGATTTTTCTCCCAAAAACTTAGTAATTTCCTACCAAAATGACCTTTCGTAGGTTCAAACTATCCAATCATATGCATTTTGCATTAGTAGACTCTTGAATTAAGACAGATTAATAGGTCTAAATTCACAAGGCAAGATGGATCATCAATCTAAATCAAGAGAGGTCATCAATCCAAGTTCCTAAAAAAAAATGGATCATTAAATCGACAAATCATCAAGCAGAGATCCTGAATCAAGATTGGAACCACCAACATTAGACTTATCCTAGGATAAACTTAGGATCATCAACCTAGCACAAGGTTAGGTCTCTCTTTTAAAATTTTTAGACCATCTTAGGACAACCTTAGGATCATCAAATTAGCATAAGGTTATCAAACCATCCTAGGACACCCTTAGGATCATCAACCTAGCACAGGGTTAGGTTTCCCTTCCAACATCAAACCATTTTAAGATAGCCTTAGGATCATCAATCTAACATAAGGTTAGGTTTCTCTTTCAAAACTTTTTAGACCATCCTAGGACGGCCTTAGGATTATCAACCTACCATAGGGTTAGGTTTCTCTTTCAAACTTATTAGACCATCCTAAGACAGCCTTAGGATCATCAAGCTACCATATGGTTAGATTTCTCTTTCAAACTTATTAGACCATCCTATGACAGCCATAGGATCATCAACCGAGCATAGGGTTAGGTTTCCCTTCCAACATCAAACCATCCTAGGATAGCCTTAGGATCATCAATCTAACATAGGGTTAGGTTTCTATTTCAAAACTTTTCAGACCATCCTAGGATAGCTTTAGGATCACCAACCTTATATAGTGTTAAGTTTCCTTTTCAGACCATTCTAGGATAGCCTTAGGATCATTTCACCCAGAAATGTTTAGTAACGATCACTTAGGCTCCTTGTGGTTCCTTTATCTGCCATTTTTATTCCAAATCCACCATTTTTCACCCATAAATGTTTAACAATAATCACTTAAATATTCTTGTGGTTCCTTTTCCCATCTATCCTTTACCTTTAAAATTCAACCATGTCTTTTACCCAAACATGTCCAAACTTTAACTTAGACATTCCTTTGGTTCCTTTCCCATCTATCATCCTTGGTTTCACTGTCATCAGAATTGCCTTTTGCTCATAACCAATTTTGATGAAGGGATAACTGTGAATCCTTAATTTTGCACTCTTATAATCCGGCCGCAACTTAGCACCTATTAAGATTAATGCATTATACAGAGCCGATATGATAGTTCCGTCAGCTGGTTAGCAAGCAAGGATCAAGGGGGCAGCGTCCCATCAAAAAAATGGATTTCTTTAATTTTACACCCTCCAACTTGCATTTTAACCTTAGAAGCACCTAAGCTTGGTAAATAGAACTCCGAAAGCAGAAATTGCCAAAATAAGCAAACTAGAAAACAAAGCCTTAGGAACCAAAACCTATCCCTTTGACCTTTGAACCACCTTCAAATCATTTGGGATTGAATACCGATCACAACACAACTGAAATCGCTCAAATCATATTAGAAATTGGCTAAAACAGGGCAAAAGCAGGTCAAATAGAGTATGAGCAGTAGTAATGTGGTGCCAGCCGATGGTGTCGCTGGATTAGTCGGTACCACTACCACATTAGTGCCACTTGTATGGCTGGCAGCACTTGTTTTGCCCTCAATATTTTCCTATAAATAGGAACCACTCCCAATCATTTGGATAGATGATTTTAGATACAAAAAATCTCTAATTTATATTCATCTTGTGAGATCTCAATCCAAGTTAGAGCTTAGATCTAGTGCAAGGCTTGTCACATTCATACGAAGAAAGTGCACAACCAAAGTATAATTCTTTCTTTTGAGATTTCTTAAATCAGATATAGAATTCTCTCTTTTATATCTTTTCTTAGGTCTAAAACTGAAAATATCTAATCTTGTTAATTTTAAATTTGTATTAAATTAACAAATCAAATTAACCTTTTCCAAAACTCCATCCTTTATAAGAATAAAGAACTGCGCGTGGTTTGATTCCCATTCAAAAGGATATGCAACTATGCTAATCTTTTAGGCATCAATTCCAGTTTTTTTTTTAAATAATTTTCCCTTTTCCTTCATTTTTTTAATGAGATTATTTCTATTTTATTTTTTTAATGTATAATTGTATTATTTCTTTTGTGCTAATCTTTTTCTGATTTGTGAATTCTTGCAATTAGTTGAGGAATGTGTACTTTTCTTAGTATCCATAAGGGCTAGAGAAAAAATCCTCTCGTTTATTTATTTTTAATCCATTTTAGTTTGTAATAATTCTTAAGTAGATTTAATTTTGTTTATCGCTTTATAACTATCATGCAAGTATCATCATTATTTTCGTTCATGAAATTTATTTTAAGTCATTTTGTATAAAATACTCCAAACTAATTTTGTTAAAATAAACCAAAAATCTAGTTCTCGAATCCTCTTTGGTTTCAAGGCTAGTGATTTTTTTTTCCTTTGGGATATTAATTGGAGTCAATTTGAGTTTTTTCCGTAATCTTTTTCTAAATAAAAAAAAATTAAGGTAGCGACTCTTTAAAATTAATTAATCTGAACCTAAGGGTTCTATCGTAAATTCAAACCCAAATGAGCATTTTGATCCCACTCAGAGGATTAGACCGATACTCGGGCGAGTCCTCACAACAGTTGCCTATTAGCTACCATAGTGGTCCCTGCAATTACTGCAAAGGCCCTATAGTTTTCTTTAAATCCCACACCAAAATTTGATAGTTTTCATCACCCAAACTCCCCCTATAAATATCTTACACCTCCTAACAGTTTCCATACACAGTTACATGCTACTATCCTCTCTCTAAAGCTCTCAAAACCCTATTTTTAAGCCTTCTAATCATCCAAATCACCCAAAACCCTAATTTTAAACCATTGAATTACCCAAAATCCTATTTTCTAAGCCTTATAATTAACCAAAGATGTGATGCAAATCCTTCTCTTTAAGAAGTGTTTATGTTGTTCAAGAGTTTTTTTTTTTTTTCTAAAAAGAGAGCTTGTACTGTTCAAGGCCAAGGTGAAACTTAGATTTAGTACCTATCTTACTTCTTATGTTTTTCATCATCGAAAACCAAAGGTAAAGTTCTTTCCTTTTCCTTTTCGATTATGATTTTAATATTAGAATTCTCTAAGATCAAAATCTTTTTTGTTAATTAAAACCTGATCTAATTAAAAAATCTTTAAACGTCTAAATCTATCAAAACATGATAACAAGTTATGGCTTAAAAACCCCTACTTTGCAAGAAGAAAGAACTACGTAAAGAATTGCGTGGGGTTTGATTCTTATTCAAAGGAATATGCAAGCATACTGCTCCTAAGGCATCAACTCCATTAAAATTAATAACTCCTTCTCTCTATCACCTTTGTCACATAGTTTAGGGCTAAAATTGTTTTTCTTAACTAAAAATCAAAACTTTAGTTTTCTTTTCTATTATTCACTAATTTCTTTATTACAGTTGTTTAGTTTGTTATTTTTCTTCTTGTTTTAGTAGTTTAGACTAGATTTGGGAATGTGTTCCTTTTCTAAAATCTAATAGGGTTAGAGAAAGGATCCTCTAGAGGAATGTGTGCATTCCTTATAACTTATAAGGGTTAGAAGAAAGATCCCTTGATTTGACCATTTTGATTTGTTATCGTTTTAAGTAGGTTTCTTTTACTTCGCTTTATTATTGCCATTGTTTAATATTTGTCACGCATTGCACAAATAATATTTGTTTCATACATCATGTCATATCTGTTCATGCATATATAATTTTTTTTTTTTTTACAAAAGTTGTTTTGTGTTTAAGTCAAACTAAAGAAATAGACTTTTTCTTGAATTATTTTTTACCAAAACCTAGTCCCCAAGCCTTTTTGGTCACTCGAGGAATAGTACTTTCCGTTAGGATGAATTGTACAATTTTAGAATCAATCAAATTGGATTTTTCCTTTAATTTTCCCAAATAGAATAAAATAACATTAAAGTGGCGACTCCTTTTGCAAATTATAACTTATAAAAAGCAATTTTCTAAACATATAGTGAGTTTCAATCATGATGTTTCTCCCAAGGAGCATTTTGATCCCTCGACGGATTAGACTAATGCTCAAGCAAGGTCTCACAAAGACGGCTTCTTGCAAAAGGAAGTGAGAGTCCTGGTGAATCTAGGCCATAAGACCTAGTGAATCTAAGCAAAATTTCATGAGGTGGCTTCTTGTATAAGGAAGTGAAAGCCCTATGAATCCAAGCAAAAAAGCTTGGCGAACTCTAGGCATTCATAGGCAAGCTCATTCAGACAAGAATGAAAATCTAAACAAAAGACTTAGCCAAAGCTAAGAACATAGAGGAGCTTAATGAAGTTGAGATGGAGAATTAAATCAGCTAATTAGCAAGGCATATCATTAATATAAGGCACAGAAATGCCAAGGTAGCTAAAAAACTCATTAAGGAAAAAGTGGGCCATGCAGTAAAGCAATGAACCTAACAAAAAAAAAAAAAAAGGCTTACCTAAAGTTAGTTGTTAAGGGAAAAGTTCCCTCCTCATAGGGGGAGATGATCCACTATAACAGCTAAGGAAGTTTATAGAAAATACAAGTGGTGAGGTTAATTCTTATTTCACAAGTGACAATTTAGAGCTTACAAGAAAATCTCCTAAGTTACAGAATAGTGTAGCAAGATAAATGATAAGGCATCTAAACATTTAAGATTATTTCAAAAGAAAAATCATACAGTTATCAAACATTCAAAAGTACATAAGCAGCTAGAAATAAAATCAATAATAATCACACAATGTCTAAATCAGTGAGTTAAAAAGAAATGTTTTCATTTCATTGCAAAAATTGTAATTGTACAATTGTATTGCAAAAAACTTCATATTATAGAAAATGAGAAATATCATTTTTGGGGATTTGGAGGATCTAGGTCTTTAATGGCAGCAAGCACCTCTATAGGAGAAAGTTCAATTATATCTAAAGTATGAGGTGTAAGAGGATTCCCAGTAAAAATAAAGTAGAAGGATCCAGAGTTGGAGTAGGGCAAGTTAAAGACAGAGGAGGAGCGCACTTGACAAACGAAGAAGCCCTAGAGGCAGGTATTGAAGGGCCAACTTTCTTCCCAAAGGAATCAAAAAGCTAAGCTACCTCACTCTCCCTCTCTTCCTCGCGAGCAATAGCAAACTTAAACTTATAAGTGGGAGGAGGTAGCTAGGCATGTCTTCTTTTGACACATTAGCCAGGACTATAGAGAATTTGATACCTTCATTGTCTAAGGCTCTGTTATAGTATTAGACTACTTTTTACATCCCATTAGTGAGGAGCCTCTGCTTATAACTGTCAGATTGAATGAACTTGGAGATGACCACCTTTCAATTATCTTTAGCCCTTTTACGGTGGAATTTTAGCACCTTTACCTTATCTTGGACATCTCTTAATTGGTCATTAGCCTTTTTCAAATCACTTAAAGCTTTATGAATCTCTGAAGGATCATTCACGTTATATTAAAGCTGAGTAATTTGGATCTCTAGTTGTTACTTATCTCTTCTATGTCTTAAATGGTCTATCGCTACTTTTGGAACTCCTTATCTCTGGTCTTGATGGTACCATTCAGAATAACAACTTTAGCTTAGGACTCTTGGGCCAGCTTCTCAAAATCTTCATTCTTTCTTTTTGAAATGTCCTTCCCATGCCTAACTCTAGGTCTAAAACTTAGCTCGCCCAAACTTCAAGCAATTCACTTCACCCCTCAACTTTTTCAGCTCATGCAAGACAGCTAAACTCTTCTTCTCTTATGCTAATAAAGCCCTTAATTATTGAATCTCAGCCTCCTATTTATAGATTATTTCTTAATGAGTAGAAAGGATTGTGATAAATGCATATTTGATTAGATGTTATTCCTTGTTCTTACTATGTTTTTATCATTAAATTGAGTTTAATTTATTTGTTAAGTGGTTTATTAGAGACTTTTGAAGGAATTAGCTGATTTGGAGGCCATAGATCAATTCATTTGGAAATTACAATGCTAAGGAGCGAATTTGGCAAAGTTTGGGCAAATACTAAAGGTTACAGAAGGTGACATGCCCAAGAACACGGACACGTATCAAGGCGTGTTGAACAATCCTACCCGTGTACCTGGTTGTGTTGTAGCCAATGTTGAAAAATTGATTTTTGTATGAAGACAGACGCTAACACACCTTGGAACATGGGTGTGTGCTAAGGCATGTCGAGAGAAAAAATGCACCTTTAAAAGACTTTTTAAAGAGAAAAAAGGGGAGCCTAATCTTTTTAGAGAGTTTTACTTCGAGAGAACTTTTTAAGAAGAAAGGGAAGAGATCAAAGCCGAAATCAAAAGGGAAGAACAAGATTTGAGTGGATTTGAAGAAGGTGATTCAAGATTGAAGAGAAGATTTTTAAGAACTTATCTATGGATTATTTGAATTTCCATTCCCTTCTTTCTTATTTATTGTTCTTTAAATTTACCATGAACTAAACTCTTTTTATCTAAATAGGACAAACCCTAGTTTTGATTGTATGGACTGAATTATTGGGTTTTCAATCAAATCATCCCTGGGTTGAGTTATATTCATGATTTATATTGATAAAATCTTATTGGAAATTGCTACCTTATTGATTTGATACTTGATTTCTTATTGAGGCGTAGAGATACCTTTAATTTAATATGATCACTCATGAATATTGGGGATTGCTTGGAATACTAGAGATAGGTTTACAAAATCCTTTGGCTTTTAATTACTTGATCTTAATGCTTTGCCCAATCCATTAAAAAAGAAGAGATTCTATTTAATTTGCTTAGGGAAAAAGGATTAATTCACTTGAGAAAGGTTTAATTCTAATTTTAGAATTGCCAACTATGAACCCTCAAAAGTGCACCTCCAGTCAACCGTCTTTCAGTTACAAACCCACAGAATCAAACCAAGCTCGAATCGAAATTAAAATAAACCAGAAACAGATGAAAAAGTGGGAAACAGGTTGAACCAGCCAATCTGCATGCTCCAGGCACGCCGCCTCTCTAGGGGCATGCCAGATATGCCGCCCCATAGGGGGCACAAAGTCCGTGCCGGCAGTATGGGTGGCACACCTATTGTGCTGCCCAGACGTCCAGCGCATCACCGATGCCGCCGAGATGTTACCTGTGCCACCGCCGGTACCGCCAGCGCCCTCCTCAGCAGCTCTATAAATAGAGCCTCCTTCAAGCTCATTTGATACAGATTCTAAGGTTAAAAAACTCTCTTATACTGATATACTTATTATGTTTAAGTTCTGTTTGAAATTTGATACAAAAGAGTTATTGTTTCAATTTCTTTCCAAATTACATTCATTACACTATTTTGCTAATCTTTTACTATTGAGATTCAAATTCAAGGCTTCGAATCCAAGGTGGAGTTGAGATCCGGAGCTAAACTCGTTCCATTCATCCGAAAGATAAGAAAAACAAAGATATAATCTTCTTTCCATTCTCAAGATTCTAAAATCATATCTAGAATTCTCTTTAGGTCTAAAACAGAAAAGATCTAAAATTTATTAATTTAAAGATCATAATTAAATTAATAAAAAAATTAATACCTTTTCCAGATCCCCTCTTTCGCAAGAAGGAAGAACTGCGTGGGGTTTGATTCCTATTCAATAGGATACGCGGGCTGCCATCTCTAAGGCATCGACTCCAAAATCTTTTTTTTATTAAATTATTTCCCTTTTACTTTGATTCATTTATATTAATTCTTTATTTCTGATTCCATGCTAATTTAGTTGAGGAATGTGTGCTTTTCCTAGTACCCATAAGGACTAAAGGAAAGATCCTCTTATTTTATTCATTTTGATCTTGTAATAATTAAGTAGGATTTATTTTGCTTATTTATCTATAATTGTCATTACATCTTATCATATATATCTTTTTCATGCATCATTATATTCTTGTTCATACATACACAAAAATTCCTTTTTAAGAGTTATTTTGCACTTTTAGCCAAACTAAAGAAAATTATATTTTCTCAATTGAGTAATTACCAAAACCTGATCCCTGAGCCCTCTTTGGTCACTCACGGATTAGTGCATTTTCCATTAGGGTAAATTAAATATTTTGTGGAGTCAATCATGTTGGATTTTCTTTAATTTTTCCAATTAAAACAAGTAAATTAAAGTGGTGACTCATTTTTCAACTTTCAAATTACATAAATCAATTTTCTAAACTTACAGCAAGTTCCAATTGTGGAGTTTCTCCTAAAGAGCATTTTAATTCCTCAGCAGATCGGATCAATGCACAGGTGAGGCCTCATAGTTGGCGACTCCACTGGGGACTTAAAATCTTTTTCAAAAGATAAAGTGAATTACTTTTGGTAAAATACCAAGTTTGGCTTTAAACGCGAAATAACTCTATCATGCATCACTACATCGAACTTCTGGTCCACAAAAGCCTAGCTTCTAGGAAAACAAATGATAGAAAGTAACATCAGGTGGGCAACCTTCCTTATGTCTGCTTGTCGATAGTAAAATCATCCAACCCACGACATATCCTCTAATCCTTTTAGAGGTGTAACGAGTATGCACGTACCATTTGAACCACGCGAGGCTCCTTGTCTCACATGTGGTTAGGTATATCGCATCCCTAGTGTGATGGGTTCCCTTCAAACCACCTTAACCCTCTTATGTAATGACTTATAGAACCTTCCTTTAGGATTGTATGCACCATAATACTGGAACTTGGTATGTCATTGTCATGAAACCTCTTTTATTCATGCATACATGCATGTATGCATAAACCTTGCAAATTTGGAGAGTTTTAATCTCACTCAAACATTGCTAGTCCCAATCACAAACCCATGTCAACTTATGGTTCCAATAAAAAACTGATGTATTCCATGATCTTTATTCCATACCTAAGCTAGAAGCTGACTTAGCTTTATCTCTTTATCTAAAGGTTGACAAAATGTCTGTTGCCGGAGATGAATCACTGCTACCAGAGCTGATGAAATTTTTGACGAGCTTCTTGCTAAGCTCTCTGAACATCAAGATACCATAATGAAGAGGCAAGAAGCCCTTTTCCAAGATATGCTCAATGCCAAAAGGAGGGCTATCATGGAAGATGTATGTGCCATGCTAGAATATACCTCTCTGGCCTAAAACTCAATTGACCCAAAACCATTCAAAACTGACCCAAAACCCACCTTTTATCTTGTCTATGGATTCGCTTCTAGAGTTGACTCTAAAGATAAAGAACCTGCAAACACTAACATCATTCCACCATTACCCATCCCATCACCCAAATTCCTAAAAAATAACTCACCTTTTCAACCCGTGACTATACAACCATCAAATCTCACCTCTACTTTCACTTCCTGACCCGCGGATCCTTTCCAAAGGAAGGAAGTCAATCCTGAACCTGCATGGAAAAAATAGAGCACATGGAGAAAATGTTAATGGGCACGAAAAAGAAAGAGGATATGGTTGATACAGGGTTCCTAAGCTTGTTTCCTAATGCAAGAGTTCCTTCTAAGTTCAGGATGCCTAAGTTTGACAAGTTTGATGGAACTACCTGCCACAAGACCCATCTCAAGTTATATGTGGGGGCCATGCATCCTTTGGGGGTGGATAACGAACTCCTAGCCCAATTATTTCAATAGTCACTGACCAGTACTGTTGTGAATTAGTTTGTAGATTTGGATGTTTCCCATAAATGGACTTGGGATGATATCTGCAACATTTTTGTCAAATAGTATCACTAGAACATCGAGATCAATGTAACAAGAAAAGACCTCGAGACCACCAAACAATATACAAAGGAATCCTTCTCTTTGTTCCTTATGAGGTGGAGGAAAAAAGCTTCTCAACTGGTGAATTAGTCTCCTGAAAATTAAAAAATTGACATAATTATCAAGAATCTTCTGCCAATTTACCGAGAAAGGCTATAGACTCAATACTTGCCTTCCTTTAAAGCCCTTATTGCTATTGCTTCAAAAATTGAAGACCTAATTTAGAGTGGTCAAATTAAAGAAGAGTCTGCATTAGGGTCAAGATATAAAAAGCCAACTCATCAAGGTAATGTGATTTCCTCAATGAATCAGAAAGGGGGGCAAGTTAATGCTCTGACAATCAAGAAGCCTCTTAGGATTGAAAGGAGGCAGTTTTCTGATCTAGGAGGTGTACCTATGAGTGTTATCCTTAAAAAGTTCCTTGAGGAAAACATGGTGAAACCCTTGAACCAAGACTAGTCCCCAATCCATTGCCAAAAAATCATAACCCAAACGAGAGATGTGACTATCACCAAGGACCTAGGCATAAAACAAATGCGTGCAAGGCCCTTAGACACAGAATTCAGGGCCTTATTGATTCTAATTACCTAATACCACTAAAAGCCCAGCCCAATATCAACACCAATCCTTTATCCAACCACACAGTCAATACCATAAATAATCATGAGGGAGTTGACCCTGTCTCCTTAATTGAGTCAAATCCTGATTATTATTGTGTCCTAAACCTCACCAACCTAGTCAAGGAAATTGATGCCATCACTAGAAGTGGCAGAATTATTCAAAACTTAAGCCCACCAAATCCAAACACTCAACCTATTCAACCTATTCCTACACCCGCTAACAAATTTAAAGGGATTCTTGAACCAGATGAAGATCCCATTCTTATGCAACTCAAGAAAACATAAGCAAACATATCAATTTGGAGTTTGATCCAATTCTCATATCCTCACCGCCAAGCTCTTTGCAAGGCGTTGAATCAGTGCCAAGCTCTCATTGATATCACACTTGAAAGCCTTATTGCTTCTATTACCTGTGCTACTAAAGGAGTGTCCATCACTTTTGGAGAGAATGACATTCCAGAAGGAGACTCTAGCCACAATAATGCCCTTTACATTACAATGGTAACTCAAGGAAAGACTATGCCAATGGTTCTGATTGATAATGGTTTCAGCCTTAAATGTATGCCCTCTGAAGGTAGCAAGCTGCTTGGGGCTGGAAGTCATTGATTTTACCCCTTCAGATTAGATAGTAAGGGCATATGATAATACCAAGAGAGAAGTCCTTGGGGTGGCTATCATCGATGTGACCATCAGGCAGACATCTTTCACTATACCTTTTCAAGTGATTGATGTACCTTCATACTTCAACCTATTACTTGGATGGCCCTGGATCCACCAAGCAAAGGCTATCCCTTCCTCCTTACACTAGAAAGTCAAGTTTCCTTTTAAAATTAGGGTCATGACTGTCAAAAGGGACATGCATGGAAAACCAGATATCCCAAACTCTGTTCCCATTCTTGAGATCCAGCTTGAGCTATCCACTTATCCACTCTCTGGTTTCTCCTTCATATAATACATTAAGGGCGAAGAGGGTAAAGAATTTGTTTGATTTGATTTTGACCCATTTGGGAATATTGTTGTTGCTAACATGCACCGAAAAATGAATTACTTTCATGGTTTAGGTTTGGGAAGAAGCCAACAGGACTTGAAGTCTTTTTTGGACTACCCAGTCGCAATGCCATCGTTTAGGCTAGGGTATGAGCCCACTGATGAAGATCTTACAGAAATGGAAAATCAAGCTAAAGACAGAATAGCTGCCCTTAAAAGACATGAGGTCCATTACTTCAAAACTATAAATGGCTATTTTGTAAAGGAAGGTGATACAGTTCCTTACTGTAACTTACCTGAGCCTTGGGTTTACCCTATTACTAGAAAACTGATCCTCGGGTTTGAAATCTTATCTAATATCAGGCTCAAGTTATAAGACTGTGAACCAATCTACATGCTTAGTCAAGATTGGGAAGAGAACATGGAGGCCAGTCTTTTTGATGAAGTGTTCATGCTAACTATTGAGGAGGAGAAAACTGACCCTTCCACCTTAATCCAATCTACTGAGACCGAGCTGCAAAATTGGTCCTTTGAGGAGAGCCCCTTTTATCCTTCTGAACTAGAATCCATACCAAAGTCCCAATCCAAATCAGGGTCTCAGTCTGAACTAGACTCATCTTTTGAATTTGAGTCTGTCTCTTCTGTTTCTTTTATTGATAATGATGTAACTGACCTTGAGGGTTTAACTGTTCAATTTGATGTAAATTGGGACATATCCCTATTCTAATTCAATAAAAAGTCCACTCTTTCCTCTTACGACCCTGTGTCTCCATTTTTCTTTGATGTTCCAACTTTTAAATCTGACTTAAATGAGATATCAAGTAAAAATGAAATAAATAAAATAAAAGATGATGCAATTAAAGAGCCTATTAATGTTAGCACTCATGATATACCAAAAACTACATTCATTGCATCTGCATGCATAAACAGGGATTATATTGAGAAGATGATCAAAGAGTTTCAAGACTATTTTGTATGGCACCCAAAAGACATGACAGGGTTGGATCCAAGCATAGCAGTTCATAAAATCCCGTTTTACCCAGGTGCTAAGCCTGTTAAGCAAAATTTGTGAAGACTCAAGACGGAATGGTCCATACCAATTAAAGAGGAAATTACTAAGCTACTGGATTACAATTTCATTGAACCCATCAACTATCCATCCTGGCTTGCTAACATTGTGCCAATTTCTAAAAAAGATGGTAAAGTCAGAATGTGTGTGGATTACAGGGATCTGAATAAAGCCTGTCCCAAGGATGATTTTCCCTTACCTCACATTGATCTTTCAGTAGACTGCATGGCAGGTTCTAAAATGGTTTTCTTAACCAACCTGGCTGCAGGGTACAATCAAATAATGGTTCATCCTCCTGACAAAGAGAAGACAGCTTTTATTACTGAATGGAGCACCTACTATTACCCGGTTATGCCATTTAGGCTTAAAAATGTTGGGATAACATACTAAAGGATGGCAACTACCATTTTCCATGACATGATGCATAAAGAGATTGAAGTTTATGTGGATGACATGGTAATAAAAGGCACCACTGCCGAAGAACATTCAGAGGCACTAAAGCGATTCTTCCTTACACTTCGCCAATACAATCTCAAGCTCAATCCTCCCAAATGTGTCTTTGAAGCCTCATCTGGAGTATTCCTAGGCCACATGCTTAGCAAGAAGGGTATAGAAGTGGACCCTACTAAATCAAAGGCAATTCTAAAAATGCCACCTCTTAAAACAAAAAAAAGAGATCAGAGGTTTCCTTGGATGGCTACAATACATCAATCGATTCATCAATCAGTTGGCTGATATATATAAGCCCATCTTCAAGTTACTTAGAAAAGGGACCTCCAAGCATTGGAATGATGACTGCCAGAAAGCTTTTGACCAAATCAAGCAATACTTACTAAACCCACCAGTACTACAGCCACCAAGGCTTGGAAAGCCTTTGTTACTTTACCTATCAGTAACTGATGAAGCAATGGGGCAATGCTCGCTAAGAATGCTCCTGAATCTAGCAAGGAAAATGCCATCTATTACTTGAGCAAAATGATGCTATCTCATGAGCTCAAGTATAGTTTTATAGAAAAGCTATGTCTTGCTTTGGTATGGGTCTGCCACAAGCTACAACACTACCTCTGCTCTTTTACAACTCATGTTCTTGTTGACAAGAGCCCTTTGAAATTCCTTATGGAGAAGCCAGTTCTTGATAGTAAGATGGCCAGATGGATGGCTGTATTAGCAGCATATGATCTGAAATATGTACAATGGGAAGCAGTTAAGGGTAGCATAATGGCTGATCAGTTGGCTGCAGCTCTAGTAGTTGATCAATAGGTCGAGCCTGAATTTCTTGATGAAGATATCCTAATGATTGACAATGAAGTTTGGAAGCTCTACTTTGATGGGGCATCTAACAACAAAGCATATGGTGCGAGCATTGTGTTCATTGCACCAAGTGGGGAAAACCTACCCATAGCCATCAAACTAAACTTCGAGGTAATGAACAATGAAACAAAGTATGAAACAAGCATATATGATCTTGAAGTAGCAATAAGACTCAGAATCAAATGCCTTAAAATTTATAGGGATTCGAATATGATAATTTCTCAAGCCTTGGGGAAATGGAAGATTAGAGAAGAGCATTTGCTTCCTTCCCATAAATGCTTAAACAAAATGGCTACCAATTTCTATGAACTGTCTTTCCATTATCTCCCAAGGACGAAGAATAGATTTGCTGATGCTTTAACAACAGTCGCCTCAGTGCTTGATATAAGCGACAGCTTCATAATCAGACCTATTACAATTGAAGTTAAGCATGAACCAGGTTGCATAACTCATTGCCTGAATATTCAAGTGGTTGATAGCAAACCATGATTTTGGGATATCTTCAATTACATCAAGAACGGACTCTATCCTAAAGAGGCTTCTAAAACAGAAAAGAGGACTTTAAGACAGTTGTCCAAGGGTTTCATTCCAAATGGAGAACTACTCTACAAGCGAGTTTGGAATAACATCCATCTGAGATATGTCACTGAAACAAAAGCTCAATAGATCATGGAATGGATGCATGGTGGCAACGAAGGTCCACACATGAACGAAATTGCTTTAGCCCATAAGATCATGAATCAGGGTTACTTCTGGCTTACTATGAATCAAGATTGCGTAAGATATGTACAAAAATGCCATAAGTGCCAAATCTATGCCAAACTCCAGAAGAAACCTCCTGTACCTCTATCTCTTATCACCACGCCTTAGCCATTCGCAATATGGGACCTAGACGTCATTGGCAAGATAAGCATGAAGTCTTCCGACAGGCATGAATTCATTTTGGTAGCTATTGATAATTTCTCAAATGGGTTGAAGTTGCACCTTACCAAATATTAGATTCCAAACGAGTAGCCCAGTTTATCCGTACCAACATCCTTTATAGGTATGGGGTTCCTTTTGAGATCATCATTGATAATGGATCTCACTTCTAAAAGGAGGTCACTCAGCTATTAAAGAAGGAGAAAATCTAACACCACAAATCTTCTTCATACAAACCTCAAACAAATGGCATAGTTGAAGCTGTAAATAAGACTCTCAAGAATATACTGCAAAAGATGGCTGACAACTATAAGGATTGGCATCTACATTTGCCATATGTCTTATAGGGATACAGAACAATAGTGCGTACTCCAACTGATACTACACCTTACTCTTTGGTGTACGAGATGGAAGCCGTCTTGCCAATCGAGGTAAAAGTCAAATCAGCTCGTATTGTACAGGAGAGCCAGTTGGATGAAGTAGAATGAGTGAAAGGCTACCATGGCCAACTTCTTGCCATCGACGAAAAGAGAATGGATGCCTTATATCAAATGCAAGGCTATCAATAGAAACTGGCTAAGCACTTCGATAAGAAAGTCAAGGACAGAGGATTGCAAGAGGGTCACCTTGTCTTAAAAGAAATAAGGGCGCTTGTTCATGATCCAAGGGGAAAATTCATACCTAATTGGAGTGGTCCATTTGTGATCAAGAAGATCTTATCTAGTGAGGCAGCAATTCTGATGGATTTAGATGGCATAGAATTTGCTAGCCCAAGCAATCTGGATCAACTCAAGAGATACTTTGCATAAGCATCCTTGTAATTTATGCATAGCATTTGCAATCCTTGTAAATCATGCACAGCATTCACATTTTTTCTCAAAACCAGAACTACGTGGATCTGATTCTCTATAAAGAGAAAAAAGAATAAAAAAATCATGAATCATTGTAAAGAGATATGTAGGCAGCCTTTACAGGTTCGGTCTAATTCATCAATAAAATTTTCACATTCATTTGGCTCTTAATTGTGTCATAAAGAAATAAAAAAATAGAAAAATAGTAAGCTTGCTAAGTTGAAAACCTGAAAGGGCGGCTCAGGCAAAAATTAGAGTAACAAAAGAGAAAAATAATGTCTTATTTGTCTCATTTAATTTTTGGAACATCAAAAGAGAATAAAGACATAATCAAATCATTGTCCTTAGCTAAATAAAACAACAATCATGATTCTTGCTCTATCTCCTCAAGTATAGTAGCCCTCATAGCCTTCTCTGATTTTCACGAGTTGGCTATCCATCAGTCAATATACTACAAGGATTTACTGCCCTTGGTGAGCAGGACGAATAGCATGAAAACCTCTTACCCATCCATTCCTGACAGCTCGAGCAACAGTCTCAGTAATCAAAATGGATTCAAATAGAGCACCATCTGGTGGTACACCCTGACTATGTCCCATTTGGCACATAACCCTAATAACCTAGTAAAATGTCATCATCCTCAACCCCAGCAGATAGACCATCTTGTACCCAAAGCTCATAGTCATAAAACTGTTGATCTTATACCATTTACACCTCCATAGCAGTTCATCAGAATCCAGCTCCATCAGCCATCTTATCTACTCTCTCTTCGAGTTTCGTTTGATCACAATGGTTCGGGTCCTATACCAAGAAGCAGAATAATCCACCTTTGTGGGAGGTCCCACTATCCAGAGATGGCCTCTCAGCCAAATCTGAAAAAGTGCAAAAGATAAAGCATAAGAAAATATGGAAAGCAGTCAAAATGAAATTCAAAAGCCAGAGTTCAACCTGAAGAATGATAGGGTTGATTGTCCATGGCCCATCAGAAGTGCAAGACTTGTCCAAGCTCATAAGGATCTCAACTAGCACTATAGTAGCAATAGATCTCCCTTCCTCCATTTGTGGAATCAGCTTAGTGACTTTAGCATCCTTCCAGCCAGTAGGGCTCACAAAAATATATCCTGCAGTCAGACAGAAGGATAAAGTCCACATCCTCAAATGAAACCACCCATCATCCTTAAAATCCTTAAGATCATGAAATTATGCAATCATAGCAATCATATCTACCCAATCATCTACTACCATGGGACTAGCAGTCTCTGTACTCAAGTCAAGAAGTCCCCTGAAAGAGTTAAAATCTCCTATTTTCTCAATAGGAGTAACCAGTATAGCCTCTGGATCATATTTGAGCAACACAGAAAACTCCTCGAATGTAGGACACATCTCTTCCATAAATGCCCCAAATCTGAAGACATGTGCAGTTGAATCCCAAAAGCACATGCATACGCGCAGAAACTCCCAGTCAATTTTTATGCCCTTTAGGGTGGGCATAGCACTTACCCCATACTTTCCTAGGTTAATTCTCTCCACTTTAGTAAGGTTCTTGCACCATAAGAACATTGCATGACTAAAATAGGGCTCCATTGTAAGGAATAAAAAAATAATAAAATTGATGGAAAGCAAAAATATGGTTGAAAAGTGATTTTCGGAGGCTCAAAAACTGATTGTACAGACTAAAAAAGGATGAAATCTGCTTAAATAGGTGAAAACCTGACTGCTAGAGTCACTACCGACGGCACGCCATTCGTGCCGCTCAGGCCGGCGTGCCGCCTTGGACAGCAACACGAAAATTGTGCCGCCCAGACTGGCAGCACGCTGATCGTGCTGCCCCTGCCACCTTGTGCCATTTGTCCTCCAGCAGATTTTTACCATAATTTCTCAAAATTTCGGGCCTAAAATAATTCATTTTTATGTCAAAATCAGTGTAGATGTTGATAGGAAAAAAGACAAAATGAGAGAAAAGCGTAAGGAATAGCACAATGCAAACCCTATTCAGTCGAATGTCTGCATCCATATCATGCACCCATTTCATCCAAAACATCTATAAGTCATACATATCATACATACATCCAAGATGTTGTATAAGCATAAAGAGTGCATATATCCAAAATATCATGCATACATCCAAAATGCTACATAAGGAGTGCATCATCCTCAGTACATATATATATGAAAAAGCAAAAGCTGATGAAATAGGTCGCTAACGACCACGCCTGGGTCTGCGGCGTCCTCGCCTAGGCCCTTCATCCTCATGATGTTCCACTATCAAATCTATATCATACAGAAGGGAGCTCATAGCAAATGCATATCGGCCCAAGAGATTATAGTGATAGCAAAGGAACTCCATGGGAACCTAGAAAAGAAAGAAAAATGTGTGAGAATCACTACAAAGTATACAAAGGCTAAAACGCCAGCTATGCAAAATTTTACCTCTGTAATGTTCTCAGGAATAGTGGGGAAAAAGGCCAATCAATCTTCAGGAAGATTATAACGCCGTGATCGACTGTCATAAGAAACATAATCAAGGTGAGCTGGTAAATAGATAAGACCAGCAGGCAAGGGAACCCAATCAGTCGGACCTCCCACAGAAGCATCTGGAGCTAGGACCGAAGCTGAGCCACTAACCCCTGACGGACCAGCCATAACACCTGAAGGTCCAACCCTAGGACCTATGCTGCCAACTGGCATAGTACTACCAGTCCGCAGAGAGATGAAACTCTCAGCTCTGGAAGGAGGCCTTTGGGAACTCACTGAGCTAGATCCCCGATGTGTCGACCCCTATAATCTATCTAGGGGAGGTGAGCCCTACATCAAGGATGTCTCGCAGAACTCATCATAGTCCATGTCGGGCAATAGGTAATCCAGACAGGAAACCCCTTCAGCCCAACCATCCTCTCCTAGGATAGCCAGTCCATACCTCATATCTACCGAAAGGGGCTATGGCACAACTCTCTCTCTCCTGTAATCTATGCTCTCACCCTCTTTCCCAAGTAGAACATCCTCGAAGACTCACAATGAAGCAAGAGTCGACAAGAGGATAAGTCCATGCTAGGCTTGATCCGGTCAAGAATCCACTCTGCGAATATGTTAAATGGCGTCCATCTCACCTGCAAACATATTGCAATATAAGCAAACAGTAAGATCCAAGTCAAGATCAACAAAGGAATACCTGATCTATGATCAGAGTAGCAAAGATCTTTTTGCAATTATCAAATGACGTTGCCATGAAGGAATTTCTGTTGGACATCCTCTAAAGACATCCATAGAGAGGGTCAATAGCAACAAGCTCTCTCAGTGGTGGAGCCAGCATCGAAAAGTGCTCATAAGCCCAATACTGCAAGAAATAAAATTTTGTCAGTTACTAGACAAAGATCAGATAACTAGATGACAAAGCACAATACTCACCTCAAGCACAATAGAGGTACCACCATGGCTACTAAGTGTCCCACGAGAAATGCTACAAAGCTCCTAGTACATAGCACAAAGGGCGACACCTCCCCAGTCAAACTCGCCAATCTCATCCAAATTCTCCAGCAATCGCAAGACATTCAAATTAATGCTATCCTTATTATTATGCAGAAAAGTACAACTCAAGATAATCAAGGCACATAGTCTGAAACCCTAATCTACATCATACTGACCTAGAGTCTGACCCATGGTCATCAAAACCTGATGAAGCCAGGAGAGTGGGACATTAAGGTTCCCACGAGGGGGGTCAGCCCCAATCAAAGCAGTCATCTCTACAAAAGAGCGCTCGATCCACGAAGAATAAAACTCGAAAGAATGAGATCTAAAATGCATACCAGTAAGCATACTCCACTCAAAGGGAGTGACTGTCATCTTGCCGTAGGAAAGGTGGAATGTATTTGTAGTATCCCACCAGTGCTCCGTCAATGCCCTAACCATGATGGTATTGACCGGCTACTTGATGTCCAGCTTCAGCTACCCGAGTAAACTAGATGGCTTGAGGCACAGACGGATAGCCTCCTGATTACCCAAATAGAGGCAAACCAACTCCATGACACTATGACCTCCCCTAGGCCTCAACTGTACCCTCTATAATTTTTGTAAAAAGAAAAAATAAATAATGATAATTATCAAAATTTTTACTAACTATGCAGGAATAAAAAAACATACCTGAAGAGATCCAGTATAGTTGATATGGTGATCTAGCTCCTTCAGCAATGTTTTCGAGTCCTGAGCACCCATTGCTGGCTGATTGAAAGCTTCCATGTTGAGAGAGAATAAAAAAGAAAAAGAGAGAAATTTGGAGAGAGAAATGAGAGCTAGAGAGAGAGAGGAAAAAGTGAAAAATGAAACTTATGAAAAATGTGAAGAAAGAAAGGTATATATAGAAGTAGAGGTGGGCCTCCTTCATAATGACATCTTTTGAACTTTTTGATTCATAGGTCCAGTTCACATGGTTTCACCAAAACAGGCTCATTTTAAATTGGAATCCAGTTTCATCTAAAGTAGTGAATTCACATGATTTTTATCCATCTCTCGAAATAGACAGGGCCTCGATCGGAGTTCAGAATCTCCTAAAATTACAAAAAAATTGAAAATTCAAAAATAAATTAAAAATTGAAAAACATACTAGACGGGGTCAGAAAAGCTAAAAATCAAACATGGAACTTTTATACAACTCCAAATGCAGAAAGGGACATTCAGAATGCTCAGAATGACGTCCTAGGCCTTCTGGTTCACACTTATCAGATTTAGCCTCTATCTGGACAAATCAGATAAGGGGGGCAGCTGTGAACCCTCAAAATTACACCTCCAGTCGACCGTCTTTCAATTACGAACCCACAAAATCAAATCAGGCTCAAATCAAAATTGAAATTGACCAAAAATGGATGAAAAAGTAGGAAATAGGTTGAACCAGCTGATCTACATGTGCCAGGCATGCCACCTCTCTAAGCGGCATGCCGGACGTGCCTCCCTATAGGCAGCATGAAGGCCATGCAGGTAGTACGAGCAGTATGCCTATTGTGCCACTCGGACGTCCAGCGAGTCACCGGTGCCACCAGTACGTTGCCTGTGCCGCCGCTGGTACCGACGATGCTCTCCTCAACAGCTCTATAAATAGAGCCTTCTTCAAGCTCATTTGGCACAAATTCCAAGGCAGAAAATTCTCTTATACTAATATACTTATTGTGTTTAAATTCTGTTTGAAATTTAATACAAAAGAGCTATTGTTTCAATTTCTTTCCAAATTATATTCATTATGTTATTTTGCTAATCTTTTACTGTTGAGATTCAAATTCAGGGTTTTGAATCCAAGGTGGAGTTGAGATCCAGAGCTAAACTCGTTCTGTTCATCCGAAAGACAAGGAAAACAAAGGTATAATCTTCTTTCCATTCTCGAGATTCTAAAATCATATCTAAAATTCTCTTTAGTTCTAAAACAGAAAAGATCTAAAATTTATTAATTTAAAGATCAGAATTAAATTAATAAACAAATTAAACTTTTTCAGAACCCCTCCTTCACAATAAGGAAGAACTGCATGGAGTTTGATTCCTATTCAATATGATACGCAGGCTGCCATCTCTAAGGCATCAACTCCAAAATCTTTTTTTTATTAACATTTTCCCTTTTACTTTGATTCATTTATATTAATCCTTTATTTCTGATTTCGTGTTAATTTAGTTGAGGAATGTGTGCTTTTCCTAGTACCCATAAGGGCTACAGGAAAGATCCTCTTATTTTATTCATTTTGATCTTGTAATAATTAAGTAGGATTTATTTTGCTTATTTATCTATAATTGTCATTACATCTTATCATACATATCTATTTTATGCATCATTATATTCCTATTCATACATACACAAAAATTTCTTTTTAAGAGTTATTTTGCACTTTTAGCCAAACTAAAGAAAATTATATTTTCTGAATTGAGTAATTACCAAAACCTGATCCCCAAGCCCTTTTGGGTCACTTACGGATTAGTGCATTTTCCATTGGGGTAAATCAAATATTTTGTGGAGTCAATCATGTTTGGTTTTCTTTAATTTTCCCAATTAAAAAAAGTAAATTAAAGTGACGACTCATTTTTCAACTTTCAAATTACATAAAGTAATTTTTTGAACTCACAGCGAGTTCCAATCGTGGAGTTTCTCCTGAAGAGCATTTCGATTTCTCAGCGGATCGGGTTGGTGCACAGGCGAGGCCTCACACCAACTTGATTCATTGTTTAATTTGATTGATTCCATAATTCATGAAATACATGAGGAGCTAAGGGGGAGTTTCTATCTAGACAGTTAACTCATTGATTATTTTCCATTAATTTTGTTAATTTACTATACTTAATTAATTTAGTTTAACTTTAGTTTTCCTTAGAATTTGATTTACTAGACAATAGTTAATATTTGAGCTAATACTTATATAGTTTTCCTATGGGATCAACCTCTTTTGTGCTGTACTACCCAAACAATAGGTACACTTGCTTATAACTAAGGTATAATAGACTTAGAGTTTATTTAACCTGGTGAAAGTATAAAGCCGACATCATATTGTATATACCTTTATACAGTACTGGTCAAGGCCCTCATAGATTGCAGAAAACAATAAAGAAAGTTAGCAAATGAGCATAAGAAAAAACTAAAAACAAAAATGGAAAATAAAGAAGAATGGTCACCTTATCTAGGGCCTCCATAGCAAAAACTCAAGCTTATTTGGGAAAAACAAGCTTTGGAATGTTTACCTAATAGACTCAACTAGTTATATTTCACTAAGAGGTATGCTCCTAATAGGATCAGAGATGAATGTAGGAGGCACCTCATGAGATTGCAAAATTTTTCCTCCCTCATGAGCAGTTTCCTCCACCTTTTACAACTTTGGAGGTAGAGTCATCCTTTCATCATTCAACTCTATAGTCACTTCTTGAGGCTAAGACGAGCCTAAAGTCAGGGGGTCAAGTTGGAGGAACGATGGGATGCTTCTCTACTGTGAATGCCATGCTCTTTTTTGCGTAAATCAAAGAGGTAAACTTTAACAGTTAAATCTACCTTAGGAAAAACCAGGGATATCTCCCTCACAGCAACAAAATTTGGGTCTTCTACCAAATAAGAATGACATAAATAGTTAGAGAGGCAGATCAAACAAAATAGCAATTAAACAATGAAAGGCAGAGGCAAGGATACCAAACATGTTCAACTCACCAATTCATCAATCAAGAAAGTGAAGTCTTCATTGCCCTCGACAGGGGCTTCTTGATTATATATTGGGGTCCTCAATATAAGTAGCTCCCTTAATAAGCCTTATTTGCTCTTATTGCTAAATGGTTTAGAATAGACTACCTCATCAGCACTGACTATCTCTTTAGCTTGGCCTTCAATAGGATGAGGTCAAAGAGCCTCTGGATCAATCACGTTAATTGATGAAGACCGAGTTGGAAACTTTCTTTAGTGAGCTAGCTTGGAAATAGCCAAAGCATCCTCATCCTCTTCATCTATAAAAGTGAAAATAGATGCAACTACTAGGTTAATTGATAGCGAAAGAGGAGAAACATCCTTGGCAGCAGAGTGTATTATGCTGAAGTTCTAACCTGTTGGTGTAGAGGGAATAAGGCTAATAATTCAAGCAACTCAAGGATATACAGCATGATAGGTGGCCCCTTCAACATGAGTAACCCGAGCATCTTCACCAAAGGGGTTTCCCTTTTCTGTGAAATAGAGGAGGAATCTAGTCAATTTGTCTTTCATTGCTAGGATCTGCCTTATGAATAACTATGGTGCTACCAAGTTGTTTCCCATAAGCAGGAATAACTGACAACACTCTTGGAGGTTGGGTCTATCACATACCCAACTTCTATCACATACCAAACTATCTTTTTTGAAGGTAGGTTAGCAACCATGACAAGCCTCCCTCTCTTCCCTTCACCTTTAGGTGCTCTGGTCATAGGAGCCTTCCTCTTATCTCTAGCAATATCATCAGTCTCCTTTTCAAGAAGATGCTCTTAATCCTTTTGAGTATGCAACTTAAACAACCTAATGGCCTCATCGATCACTGGCAGAAATGCACCATCATCATTGAGATGGATTTCAACACCTTTAATTAGCTTAGCTAGGTCTTTGTAGGTATGCCTTCCAATAAACTCTGTTGACAACAAGGAAACATAATTTATATTGTAGTTTGATATATACATATGACATCAATGAGCAAAAAGGGCTAAGGCCAGTGGTAAAGCTCACCACGAATATCAATTATGAGTAAATTGACAAGCTTGCCTTGAGCATTCTTTATCCACGAAGTGATGCTCAACTTCTTTACATCATAGCAGCGGTTTTCATAAATAAGGGTCTTTAGGGTGAAAAGCTTATAAAAAAAATGAGGTCCATTGGAGTATCTAGAAGATTGAATACATTAGAGACCATCATTGCTCTAAGAAACTGAAAACCTTTCCCCTTCTCACCTTGCTCATCAGTTACAATTACAGTGACAAATCACTTGGTCCATTCAGGAACCTTATTCACCTTACCAATGAAAAGATAGCAACTTGCCCTTACTAAAGTGCTCTAAACACTCCTATTCGAAGATCGGATGAATTTGAAAGACACTTGAAATGTCTTTGGAGTGGGGATCACACTTAGAGCATGGCAGATCATTTCAATTTGATGCATGAGTTGGGGTGAAGCCTTATTGGATTTAAACAAAAATAATAAAAACATTTGATGAGGAATAGAGTAGGGGGAAGAGGAATCTCAGTACCATTTTTAACTGGTGGAAAAAAAAAAAGATGTAATGTCCATTATCCTTAAGCATCTTTAAAGTATTAAGGACACCTCTGTGGGCATAAATCCTTTGTTCTTTGATGGGATTTGAATGTAAAACCCATCCTTATGCTCTAAGTTCCTTTTGAAGCCAGATAAGTCTAATTCCTCCATAATTAAAAAAACCTCACACCAGTTGTTCACTATGTCTTTAAGGATGGCATAATAGGTGTTCTAAGCATAGCTTTGGAAGCCATAAATGATTAAGAAGTGAAGAGAATTCAAGAAAAAAACTGAAGATTGAAAATTTTAAGAGTAGAAAACACTCAGAAAAAGCAAAGAAAAGTAGTAAAAACCTTTATTGAAGGAAAATGAAGGTTTTTATATAAAATAACTCCTTAAAAACCGCTTTCTAATTATTTCAAAATTTAAAAAGGCGGTAGCAGTTTTGACTCTATGAATTCATGGCAGTTATAGTGCCATGTGGCAACATTCTTAAATTAATAGGTCTTACTTAAATGTGATTTCTCGCTACCAAATACGTGAAGATCTACTCAGCTTTCTTAGCTTCTTGGCCAAGTAACCATTTACTCATCTAGCATCCCAGCACCTTGCTTATTGGTGAGCTATCAACTAAAGTTCAAGAGATCACCTCAACAAAATTATTGACCCAAATTAATTCATAACTTTTTTAATCTCTATTTTGATCTTGTCAATTAAATTGAAATGATCTAATATTTGCAATTAGTGTTTATTTTACAGGGAATACACTTAGAAAGGGTTAAAAGTTCAAGATATCAAAAATTCTCTAAGTGTAGAAAGCTGACCTATAAATTGCACCTGCAATTGTAGATAGTGCTTACTATTACCATTTCACAACACGATTAAATTAAGGTAAAGAAGGGCAAAGAGGCAATAAGTTCTGTGGTTAGGATCATGACCACTATCTTGAATACGAAACATGAATTGTGACTGCAATCCTAATGTTACGACTGTGATTTTACAAAGTCAATGAATCATTTTAATGGCTAGCTAAGCAACCAGTGACCAAATGCCATGTGTCACTAGTTGTTGTAAATATGACGATCACGATCGCAACCGTAATTCTGTCTCAAATAGACTACTTTTGCAAACTAGTTTTGGAATCTAATTTTTGCCCTATATTCATTTGTAATGACTTTTTGGAGAATGTAAACTATAATTACCCCTTCCAAAGGCCTTAGAAAATAGAGAATAGTTTACCAAGTGTCCAAACTCTTGTAATTTTATTTCTCAAGCCTAAAACTTTTGTAAAATACATCTTATGTTAGTTGGTTTGAGTGTTAGTCATTAAAACAATTGTTTAGATTGTGAGTGAGCTTTGTAAAACTCTTGTATAGGCTTTAGAGTGAGCACTAGGAAAAAATCTTATATACGTTTGAGTGTGAACTTTAGGAAAATACTCGTGTGTTTGAGAGTTAGCCTTCTTAAAAACTCTTAGTTAAGTTTGAGAGTGAGCCTTTAGGAAAACTTTTGTAAAGGTTTGGTGTGAAACTAAACTCCAAGTTGGGAGTAAACTTATTTAAAACTCTATAAATAGTGAAATACCCAATTGAGATTAAGGAGTAAATGTAGGATTGGTTATAATATGAACCACTATAAAATCTTGTATTCTTTCTCTCTTCTCTCTATCTTTAAACCTCCATTGCCATAAATTTTGAAGTTTTTATTGTTCTTATATTTTTAATCAATCACCAATTCAACCCCCTTTCTTAGTGCATATCTTAGGCAACAGAGGCAATAGGATGCGAGCTACAATTTATTTCTACCAAGGTTCAACCTAGTCTTCACCTTGCTGAAAAGGAAGGCCTCTGATGAGGGATAAAAATAAACTAGGTCGAATTGGGACCAACAAGGCGTCAGGACCATTAGACAAATCATTCACTACCTAGTCTAAGTTTATATTGAGCTAGATAAAACATAACTCACTATCAAAACCTCCAACATCAAGAAGCCCTAGCTCATAACCTCACACTACTCCTGCTCCATAAGGAAGCTTGCCGCTACAAGCTTCAACACTATAGCATATGTCATCAATCAAACACATAGACCTATAGTTGTTAGAGAAAACATGCTCATAGGTGGCTCATCCCCTTTTCTAACATTGTTTCTCGACTCATGAGGATTCACCTACCACATATATGATATAAACATATGATTTCCTAGTCAAGGACTAGGCTAACATTAGATGGCAGTCACATCCTTGTCAGGAGCATATTACTTTGCCATTGGGATTTACACTGAGTTCAACAACTACTCTTAATTGTATAAAAAGGTAGCTGGATACACTTTTTGGAGGAAGATTGGACTCTACATTCTCTCTCCTTTTTCTCTTGCTAAAATTCCTTCAAGCCATAGAGAATGGAAATCTGCCACCGATTCAAGATAACACTAACTTAAGGGTTGAAATGTGTGGCCCTTTTTTATGATGTTTCTTCATCTTACAGGCCCTTTATTTCAAGCCCATACAAGAAAGTCCAGTTCAGTATCATCATCCTTGATTTGAGATCAATCAACTCTAATTAGCACCATCCTTTTATTTTATTTTTTACTCAATTTTCATGAAAGATACAGAATATTACTTCTCATATTTTAATAATAAAAAAATATTTTTAATAAAGCAAGACGGTTTAATCAAAACTAATTTATATTATTATAAATAATTAGTTAAATAAAAGAAAAAACTTGTTTTATATGATGTCAATAAGTTTTAAACATAATTTAGATATGAATTATCATAATCATTACCGTTATTGGTAGAGATGAGAATTTGCCCTCATATCCATAGGGTTTTGGCCCGCTCCATCCCAATTGGAGCAGATTTTTCAAACTTTAAGAAGATTATAGGGTAGGTTCAAGGAGGTCCTAGTACATGGATTCTAACAGAGTCGATATATTTTGTCCTCCATCAATAACACACCCTGCCTTGAAAATATATATATATATATATATATATATATATATATATATATATATATATATATATATATATATATATATATATATATATATATATATATATATATATATATATATAATTAAATTTAGAATTCAATCTATTTTTTTTCCCACTCTATATAAAACGTAAAACAATTATAATTTGATTTATATTTTTGTGTAATCTTTTAGTTTGGAAATTTTTTATTTTGATGATAGGACCACTTTTGTATTACCTTTTAATAATTTGACATAGATAATATAATTTATTTATGTATTTTATGACCAACTAATTAATTTATATATTATACAGTTATTATTTATATATTATTTAGATAAATTTTATAAAATGATTTCAATGTTTGAGTTTGTAATGAATTTAGGTGTTATTTGGCTTGTTTTATTGAACATACATGTTTTATTTTGTATTAGATTTTTGTTTTAGGAAAGTAAATAAGAGAGAAAAATAAAATAAAAAAATAATATTGCATAAAAAATATATAATCGACAAAGCGGTGTCTCATAGGAAATAAGGATCTTCCTGAAGACGAAAATGGAGAGATATATTTTTCTCTTGCTGGAGTATGGAACATGGATAAGACAAGTGCTTTAAGGAGTAGGGAGTAGGAAACTAGCATGGCAAAATTCGCCTCCAATCGAACACGGCAAATTGTCATTTCTAATTATCATTGACTCAAAATAACAATCAAAAAGGAATAAACTGAATTTTTTTCAGTAGTAATTTCAAATGAAATGTTAAATCAGATAGAAAATTCACATTAATCGAAGTATTAAGCAAAAACACACACCAAATGAAAATATGAGCATCATATGAATGTGAACATTTAAAAGTAGTACTATAATATTTAGAAATGAAGATAATTAAGCATTCAAATAAGCATATTGGATCAATGAAATTAAAAGGTAGAAAGGAGAGTTATAGAAGAAAACAGAATGGACAAAAACTAAGAGAGATTTGATAATTAACAACAATTTTTTTTTTTTTTTTTGTCATTTAAACACACGTTTTAACATGTTATAATTGTTTTTTTTTTTTGAAAGTCAAGTATTTAATATTATCAAAATTATGAAATTGATGTGCATGATATTAATAATAATAATAATAATACTTCACCCATCTAATTTTGTTTGGCACATGCTTTTTTACAAAATTTAATAATGTATTAAATAATATATGAATTTTTTTATGCTTTTTATTAAATAAATTATTACATTTCCTTATAAAATTTATGAAAAAAAGTTGAATTAAAATCTAAAAGCGAATAGGTAAAATGATAAAAAAAATTAAAATATAAAATTAAAATATAATTTTTGAGATATCTAAAAAGAAATGCATCAAATAAAATGGGACGAGAATAATAATAATAATAAATAATAGAAACTATTTTAGTTAGGTTTTGAATCTTTTGATGCATGCGGTGTGGGTGGAGGAGCATATGCTCTTGAATTTCCACAGCCGCAGTTTAGCATGTGGGAACACAAAGCTGTGGTTGGTGTAGAAGGTGTATATAAGGACAAAACTATTTATATTTAGCACACAAATAATAAAATTTTACCTTTTTTTTTTTTTGATCTTTGGCAAATAAAATATATATATATAAAGAAAGAGGCCACCAAGTCAAGAAAGCTCAGCTCTCCAACCAGATTAAGAACCTTCCGATATGTCCAAGTGCCCTGAATTTTTTTCTTTACCCTTATATCAATAACCCTCCCACCCATCACAACTGCGAGTGCATCTACGCGCCATATAATTTCCATATCATCTGATGATAATTAATATGCATTTTATTTATAAATAAATTTCGTTTTGAGTTTAATTTTTTAAAAAAGAATATATTTGATATTTAATCAGTTAAATATTAAATATATGAGATATTGTTGAATTTTTCTGATTTGTACATAAAGAGAAATCAGAAGTAATTAGTATATCATAAACCCGTATGTATGATATATTATGAATCGGGTTTATAATATACATGCAGAATATTTATTAAAGATAAAAACACGCTATTTTTTAATATTCTGTTCCCGGTTTTTTTGTTTTTTTTTGTTTTTTCACCGTTTTTCTTTTTTCCCTTAATTTAAAATGCTAATTTTTTTTATTTTTTATTTTTTATTTATTTCAATACTTAAAATTGAATTATTATAATTAAATTATTTTTGTTTCTCCCATCTGGTAATTATTATAATTCTAATAAATATAAAAATTATAATTTATAGTTAAATATATAAATTGAATTATTATATATATTTTTTTAAATTAGCAGGTATATTGTTGCTCAAAATGTAGCTAAATTGATATTGAATTGCATATATATTTATTTTGAATTATCAACTAATGATAAAATATATCTTTAATTAAAATATTAATGATAAAAAAATATTCTGATAATAATTAACATATATACATTAGTCTTGTACTATAGATATATTGTAATTTAACTGCATGTACATCACTATCCAACTATATGTACATTCTTATTAAAAATGAATATATATTAGTGTTGAATTGCATGTACATTACTTTTGAATTATCAGTTAATGATGAAATATATTTTCAATTATAATATTAATAATAAAAATATTTTGATCATAATTAATCTATACACATTAGTATTATACTAGAAATACATTATAATTTAACTACATATATATGACTCTCTAACTACCAGTACATAATTTCTTAAATGCGTGTATATTTGTATTAAATTGCATGTACATTACTTTTGAACTATCAATTGATGATGAAATATATATTCAATTATAGTATTAATGATAAAAATATTCTAATAACAATTAGTCTATGCACATTAGTTTTGTATTAAAGATACATTGTAATTTAACTGTATGTACATGACTCTCCAACTACAAGTATATTATTTCTTAAATGCATGTACATTTGTATTAAATTATATGTACATTACTTTTGAACTATTAGTTAATGGTGAAATATATATTTTATTACAATATTAATGATAAAAATACTCTGATAACAATTAGTCTATGCATATTAGTCTTGTATTAGAGATACATTATAATTTAATTACAATATTTTTAATTATAATATTAATGATAAAAAATAAAATTATTAGATGGGAAAAATAAAAATAGTTATTATATTTTTAATTCTAAGTATTGAAATAAATAAAAAAATAATTAGCAGTTAATTTAAAAAAATTTGTGGTTCATTTATAATTTTTTGGAATGTTAGATATCTTAAAAAATAAATAATAAAAAAATGAAAAAACAAAAAAAAAGGAGCAAAACATGATAATATAATTAGAAAAAATCACGCATATTTATTTCTAACTAAACTCCCGTATGTGTATTATGGACCTAATCCATGTTGCAACATAGGCACGGGTCCATGACATAATTTGCAAATTGGAAGTTGAATTAAAAGTGCTGTTATTTTTCAATGCATTTAAAAAAAAAATCATTTTGAAATTGTATATTTATCATATTTTATAGATTGAGCTCTTTTTTTTTTTTTTTTTTTTTTTTAATAGTGAGCTTTCAAACTCTTTTTCTTTTTCATGCTGAACATTTTTAAAAGTAAAATTCAAGAGAAATGTGTTAAGTGAAAGTTTACAAATTATGAAAATTATGCACTTTTTAATATATACAATTGAAAATTTTACAAGTAAAAAAATTGTATTTTCCTTTTTAGTATCAATAATTTCTCGAATACAATTAAAATAATATTTTTTATTTTTTAAATTGGTGAATTTCTCACCGATTTAACTTATACCATAAAAAATATCCTTCGTTGATAAAAATAAAAAATAAAAAAAAATTATAGAGAGCCCAACGTTGAATAATAAAATTTTAGAGCTCAATAACAAAATAAGTTTATGTCACGCTCTAACTTCAATGGGGTGATAATTCTAAGACATGAGTAAGTCTAAAACCACTAAATATCTATATAATTCATTACTATTTTCTGGATCCATGAATACAAAAGTGTAAGCAATCATATTAAAAATATATATGAATCATATAGTGAGTTATACTTAAAGGAAATCAAAATCTTTCTTTTCATTTCATTAAATCACGTAATACATGGATCCTTTCGTTATACGGAGTTTTTAAGATAAAAATACAAAAGCTTTAACAGTCATAGAATGTAAACTTATACATTTTGAACTTCTAGATGGAGAAGGATGATTAAGAGGTTTTGCCAATTCAGCTTTTATCTCTTCTAATTTATATTTGAAATCATAGATGATATAGTGAGCTGTCAACTCATTGAATCATGAAATGCATTCATACCTGAGTGTTTTATGCAAGAGTAGTAAATCTGTATATACATAAACATTATCCTTCAACATGTATCAAAGAACATTACACATGTGTTGAGGACAAACAAGCACCAAGGGAACATCTATCACAACAAAACTATATATTACAGTGAAAGAACTCAAGGTAAAACATAACCGCTATCCTTATGAGTCTCAATATCATAACAATGAAAGATTAAATGGGTGAGACAACACCATAAGCCCCATAAGTCTCAATAACAATATGAAGTGTAATAGGTTGGATGACACCACAAACCCTATAAGTTCTAGAAACAATAGGAGATCTTAGTATATTATGATATTGCTTATAGACTCTATCAGTTGAGTCACTGATATATACAATCTAATGGATTTTGCATATTAGTTAAGGCATTCTATAAGTTCATGGTCAATACTAAATGTCATTATCATAAACATTAGGTTGGCTTAATAGACTCATCATTATCAATATTCAGTTTAACATTTCAAATGGCTTTCAACATTTAAGCAGTAAATAATATGACTTAAGTCTCAAAAGACAACAACAATAACAACAACAATAATGACATTTATAGTATAAGTTAGATTAACTGAAAGATCAATCAAGACATTTCAGGGTAGGCCTACCATGCATCAATATATTTCATAATTCATCTCACTTGCTATAGCCTCTATAATAACTTTCTAATTATCATCAAATTAGGCATCAAGCATCCGTAGGCTCATCATATCCATAGATCTATTCTCTAGATCTATTTGGAGCTCTTCTAAGAAAGGCAAATGAATGAAAGAACTTGATTGGATCTTAGATTACTCTTGATATCATGATACGATGCACAAAAGCTTTTAAATAGATTCCATTCATGCAAGATCATTACAAGAATTTTAATGGATGTTTAGAGAAGACTCAAAATTGTTAAAGCATGATTCAAATTCAAGATTAGAGTTATAGTTATTTTGATTAGTAAAATTCCTTTAAGTTTTCTCTCAAGTTTAATTCTTGTTTAAATCTCTTAAACTTATCAAAAGATTTCTCTTTTGTGGCATTCAAACTTATCAAAGGTTCATACCTTTGCAGCATTCAAATAATCTATAGCAAGGTGCTTAATCATTGTTGTTGGGTCTCAAGTTTAATATACTTAGGGTTCGCATCAGATCATATGGCTTCCTTGAAGAAAAAAAAGAATAAAGAAGATCATATTCAGATTTGAAAATCTAGAAAGAAGATGAAGAGCTTAAGTTTGAAAAGAAGAAGAAAATGGAGAGATTGCATTCTAAAATGGCCCATTGGTCTTTATATAGAAAAAAGAAATAAATAAATAAAAATATACTTAGTGGCTGACAAATTATTTATTGGGAAGGTATCTTACATCCATAACCATATAATTTACTGCAAAGTGTTTAGGGATAGGTGGCATGTATGATCAACCATTCATTTTCTGCTATTATTCACAAATATCTTATAATATAAGTCACGTAAACTCTAAGCACTGGCACTGAATAAAGCTATACAAAACGAACTTATCAATTGGCATCATAGTTCCATAAACACCCATAGCCTTATTGCTGAGTACCTCAACCCATCTCAATTATATTAAGCTCCTTTGCCCGCTTTGTTCATACTAAACTCCTTTGCTTACTTTGTCCTCATCCTGTTGAGCTCCTCAGCTTGACTAACTCAATTCGCTTTATCCGTATTGAACTTCACTTGTGCCAAGATCTTCATCTACTTTGCTTCATCATCAAAGCATCTTGCTATTGGTCTTCATCCTTGAAATTGAACCTTATTTTTTACAATTGAAACTCCACTTCGCCTCGTAACACCTTGCCTCATCATATCTCACTTCATTTTTGAAGTCCATTCTTACTTACCAAAATCCCGCTCCATCACCAATTTCATCCTTAGCGTCATACACTCGCTTCATAGATAGTCTATTATTCTAGTTTCATATTCCTAGAATTGATATAGAAGTCTGACAATAAAACTCCCTAACCATATCTTCATCCTAGATCTCGCCAGCGACAATACTTATACTTTTAACTTGTAAACTTGCATTACTTGTCTGATGTTTGCAGTATTCATAATGAGCGTTCTACATTTGTAACGATTATTATTTTGCTCTCTATATGAAATTTTTAAAATCACAACTTAATAGTAATGTCCATTGATCCTTGGTAATGAATGTGATTTGTCCGATCCTTGGTAATGAGTGTGATTTGTCCTTTATGTAATTTCTTAAAATTTCACTAATTTAAGAATCTTTACATGCAACAAAAATTTGGAGTATTAAAATTTAGAAATATTAAAATGAATGTTTATTTCAAATATGCACAAGAAAAGTATTTAATTTCTCATGGAAAAGAAATGAAAGTTATGGACAATTTTTTTATTTTTACAATTTTACCATTTCAATTGTGAAATTTATTTGAAATTTTAACCATGTTTATAGAATTTGGATTAGCTATATAAATTTTCATTAATATTTCCAAATATAATTGTAAAATTGAATTAATAGATGTATTATTTTTGTTGAATTCAGTGTCTCTCTCTCTCTCTATATATATATAAAACATCATCGTCATCATCAAGCTTTGTGGACAAATCATCAACCAAAAAGAGCTTGACTTAACCATTTGGTTGCTTCTAAATAAAGCATTAATTTGTGAACAATTAAAAATCAAAATAATTTCAGTAATTCATATAATAAATAAATAAAGGTAAATAATTGTTATAAACTGAAATTAATAAAAATAAAATAATGAAACAATGCTAATAATGTGTATATGGAACCATGCCAATTATGCAAAGGAGGACTTTTCGACACTCTGTCCTTCTAAAAATCTTCTTTAACTTTGTGGAAAATTTTGAAGGCAACGCATGCGCATGCTTTTGATCTTTCTTTTGTCTAATATAAAAATAAGAACATACAGATTAATTAAACATAAATAAAAAATTACATCGATATAAATTTTAATTGAAATTTACAGAAATACAAATAAAAAATTTAATGAAATATGTTTATATAAACTTAAAATTTTAAAAGTTATTTGACACGTGATGAATAAAAATTTTCTAAGTATTTTTTTCAGTTTAATTTTTATTATATGTATTTATTAAAATTATCAAGTAAGATTTTTAAAGTATTGGAAAACACAGATCCCAATTATTTGTAATCAAGTTGTATACTCCCTCCATTATAAAAAAAAAAAGGCCATTAAAAAAGTTAGTTTTGTTTATAAATAAGTAGCCATTTAGCAATCCAATAAAAAAAATGGTAAAATAACTAATTTACCATTTCATTTCTAAGTATGAGAAATGTTTCTCTAATTTGTACTGTAATTAATATAGATCTTTTTGACAACTTATTATAAAGTTATTATTAGCTTAAAAATTATAAATTTTTTTTAATGGGCACTTTTTTAAAATGAAAGGAGTATATACTTACAAATCATCAATTTTACATATTGTTTTATATAGCATTATAAAAGAGAGATTTTAATATGAATGAGAATTAAGCAGGGGGTTTGGCTCCAATTTCCAACTCAATCTTGTGGTAGATGATTTATTAAAATAATCTCATTTTATCATTAAAATAAAATATTAATTTTACCAACGATTGTTTGTTAAAATCTATATTTGGCATTTTGAACTCTCGATCATTAATTTTGAGATATTTGATAAATAGAATAATTAGGGCAATATTTTTAATTAATTTTAAAATTTTATTTAGAATATTAAAAATTAATATTTTTAATGTTAAGATTTAATTTTTTTAATAAATTTGACACTAGCTGAATTTTAAATTCAAAATCTTTTAATATCTGAAACAATTTTAGCATCACTTAATCAAAATGTGAATAGTTAGGATTTGATTGTTTGATGGTTTGTTATCAGTTATCAATGTTTTAATTGTGAACCAAATAACAAAAGATAATTATTATATGATTAGCATTAAGGTTGAGTAAGGGATTTGGAAATACTGAACCGTATAGAAAATTTAAACTGAAAATCGCTAGAACTGAAAAATATCCGTTGGTTATTCGACTTTCTTCAAACCAAATTATCTCAATTTTTGTACAATTATGAAAATTAGTAGTTATCCATATCAAAAATCGTACCAAATCAAAGAACCAAAAATATAACCAATTTTAAAGGATTATATACACATATATATATACTTTGATATTAAATTAGCAACACATTTAAAAAAATTTAATAATGTATAAGTAAAATTTGATTTTTATTAATTATAAGATTTCATTTTCAAATGAGTATATATATATATATATATATATATATATAATTCATAAGTCAATTTAATTTTTATTAATTATAAGGTTAGATTTTTTCAAACATGCGATCCATTATGACTCGTTACAACTCATTAAAAATATAAAAACGTATCCTAAATTTTCAATTTTTTCTTATTAAAAATTTAATGACCAATTGATTACTTAAATATAAAATTATATACTTTAATATTAAGTGAAATTTTCAATTGAAATTATATAAAACTTCTCAAATAAAAACCATGAGATTAAAATCTTATTGGTTGACTTTTAAAATTATCAGGAAGAAATATTTATATAATTTGATTATTAATTCAATTTAATTGTTGAATCCAAATTAAGTTAAATTTTCATGTGAAAACTTAAAAATTTAACGAAAATATAATTATATACAATAATATTATCGAAATTGTATAGTTGTACATGTTTAATACAATTAGACTAATGATATAAAATAATTATAGATTTTATATAAATATATGAATGTATTTTAAAAAATACAATACATACACAACATTAATAGAAGATGAGTCAAACATATCTAAATAAATTATTTCTTACAATTTGAAAAGATATTTTTATGTTTAAGAATATGTTAGAGAAAAAAAAAGGTAAAGGAATTAATAGATACATTTTGTTATAATTTTTTAATTTACTTTGTTATTGTTATGTTGGCTAATTATTAATTATATGCTAATTTTCATGTTAATAATTGTTACATATATTATTTTCTCATAATTTCAATATAGGTAGTATGTTTTTATTAGTTTTGATAAACTTAATCTTTTTTGACACATTATAGCTTAATTTATATTCCTTTAAAAATCAACAACAATCTTTATAGTGTCTATATGCACAATTGTTTTAAAAATCGAACTAGTGATTAAGTTAGACATATCACTGATTTATGGTTCAATAGGTTAGACTAGTTGGACAAAATTACTTCATTTTTTTTTTTTTGTCATTTTATAGAAGATTTCTATTAATACAGGTCATCGGTTAAAAACTAGTAAAATGATAATTTAATCGGAATTTCAATGAACTGAAATAGACTGGCTGTCAATTTTCAGTTGAATAGATTAAATCGACTGATCTAATTATATTAAAATCATATTATTATATTAATTTGTGAAATTAATTATTTTATTGTAAACTATATATGTTGAAATTGATATAAAAGGAATAATATTTATTGTATTTGATAAGAATATTTATAATTATAAAAGGTAATATATTAAACCATTAACTAATTTTTCAAATTAATAATTTGTCAAATTAATAAGCTAAATTAGTAGTACTAATACTACAATACGAACTTGAAAATTAATATATTATATTAATTTTATTTAAATTAAATATAATTAATTATATATTAAATAATAATTATTTTATTCATTTCTTGTTCTAATAGAATTTATTTTTTTTATTTAAATTAAATATAATTAGATATTAAATATAATTAGATATTAAATATAATTAATTATATATTAAATAATAATCATTTTATTCTTTTCTTATTCTAATTAAATTTATTATTTTTTATTTAAATTAAATATAATTAGATAATTATATTATTTAATTAATAAATGACTATACTACTTATTATAAATGTATAATTAAAAAAAAATTTAGTGAGAAACTCTTAAGTAATTTTGCTTATCTCACTTTCATACATTTATATATATATATATATATATATATATATACAAGCATGCACTTTGATATTGAATTAGCAAAAAAATTTAAGAAAATTTAATAATATATAAGTCAAATTTAATTTTTATTAATTATAAAATTTTATTTTCAAAATAAATATTTTTAATTATTTAAAAATAAAAAATATCTACTTTGTCTCATTCTACACCAAACCGTTCTATTAGACTTAAATCTCTGTCATGATCTTCTTAAAAAATCGGAATAGTTCAATATAGAGATTTTTCTCTTATAGTATGGTTTTAGATATTCCATTTTCAAAAATTTTAAAATTCAATTTGATTTTAGAGATTTTTAAATCGCCGGATTCCCCGAATCATACTCACCACTCATTAGGATGATATATTATAGCGCGTGTCCTACACGAGTGACTTTGGCGAGTAAGATTACATGTTTGTAGAGCTGCTGTATAAAAAAATTTTAGATTTGAAATGGAAGGGGCACAGAAAGTCAAAAAGTCACTTGTCTTTCTAAACAAAAAATAAAGAAATAAAAAGAAAGAAAGAAAGAAACTGTAATAAGCATGAGATCAATGATTCGTGGTGGAAGAAGAAAAAACACAAAAAGAAAGAAATAATTTTGGATGGAGGAATTCTCACGTTAGAAAAATAATAAAGAATGAGGAAAGTATTAGCATACCTAAGGGAACTAAATTAATATCTAATAAAAGCAAAAAATTAATTAAAAAATTAATTAATTAGCTTATCCCCTAAATCACAACCGTTCATCTCATCAATAATTTACCCATCACGTGTGAATATATATATATATATATATATATATATATATATATATATATATATATATATATATATATATATATATATATATATATTTTTTTTTTATTTTATTATTGTCTTTGTCTTTGTCTACCTTCTAGACTATTTGACCTAAGAATTAAGATTATGAAATAGTTTGTTGTTAGGTCAAGTGTACATACATACCGTATTCTTTGATTAAAAATAGTGTATTTATTCATTAATTATTCTTTTTTTATTCCATTTTGTACAATTTTTTTTTTAACCAAGATAGCTTCATTAGATAGAATAGAAAATTACAAATGAGGATTTACAAGTAGTTTGCCTTAAAACCAATCTAAAAAAAGAGGATCATCAAATACAACTGATGAATGACATAGAGCTTTCTGGACTACCATGTGAGCCATCCAATTAAAATATCTTGTAGTGTAATTACAGTTGCAAATGATAAAGGACTTAGACAAACTAAAAATATCACTTGCAACTACATCACACTCCTTAGACTGGATTTTCGTTTCAAGACTTGGATGAAACTCAAGGAATCACTTTCAATAACAAAAGATTGCACACCCTTTTGAATTCCCAATAACATGGCTTCTCTTATAGCAATCCCTTCCAATAACAAAGGATTAGAAATATCACGAAAAGCTTTACATAACACATGTTGAATATGTCCACATCCATTTCTCATGACAACTCCTACCGCTCCAAGTGTACGATTTTTGTCTACAGCTACATCACAATTTATCTTAACAAAGCCAATAGGGGGAGGACTCCATCTATGATCAATAGTACTTGGAACAGATTTATAATCACTAGCCTTTGATTGCTGGTTAGAGATTAAAGATGCTCTAAACTCATCTCTATGAGCCAAAGCTTTTGAAATTGCAGCTATATTATCCCAAGATTCAGATTAAAAAATATAAGCATTTCTTACTTTCCATATACACCATAAAAGAAAACCAGCAAGCAAAATAAGATCCTCACCATTTGGTTGATTTTTTAAGGAAGAAAGTAATACTTTCCAGCAATCAATTGCTGAAGAACCAAGAATAAAAGATGATCTAAGACCCAAGCGGGATCCAAACCAAATAAATTATGCTTTTGGACATGAGAAAAATAGGTACTTATCATATTCAACATTCCCACACCATTTACAAGAATCATCAGCTGAATTAATTCTAGCTTTAATATTTGCACCAGTGGGCAAGCAATTTCGCACTAGCTTCCATAAGAATATTTGGATGTTTTGTGGAAAATCCAAATTCCATAATTCTTGCCAAAAGACTATATCTAAACATGAAATGTTCATAGAATCATTTCCCCTTCCATCATTGCATAATTGTAAAGCAACCTGATATCCCGATTTAACCATATATTGTCCCGAGTTTGAAAAATTCCGGATGATGGTATCATTAGCACCAGTGAAAGAGATAGGGATAGACACAATGACATTAACATCATCTGGATGAAAGATGGATTAAAGCAAATTAACATCCCAAGCCCTTTTTATCTTCAGTAAATAACAAATGCACCAAAGGAGGTACATGTGAGGCAGACTCCAGAGTTCTTGGTTTGAATGGCCATTGGACAGGTAACCATGGATCCTTAAATTTATCAATTTTCCATCACCCACTCTCCAACGAACACCTTTTTTAGAACCTCTCTCCCCATGAGAATTCTTTGCCAAGCCCAAGATGGGTTTGATCATTTCCCTGCTTCAAGAAAAGAACAAGAATGAAAGTATTTGCCTCTAAAAACATGTGCTAGTAGTGAATGGGGCTCTTTGAGGATTTTTCAACCTTGTTTAGCCAGGAGTGCTAAATTGAAAGCTTTAAGATCACGAAAATCAAGTCCTCCATTGCTTTTAACATGACACATTGTACCCCAAGATACCCAATGTAATTTTTTTTCATTGTCTTTTTGACCCCACCAAAATCTTTCAATTAATCTATTGATTTCCTTACAAAAACCATCAAGCATTTTGAAGTAAGCCATAGCATAAACAAGCATCACAGCAATAATGGCTTTGATTAACACTTCCTTCCCTGCTGATGATAGTAACTTCTGCTTCCATCCTGCAATTCTACGCTCAATTTTCTACTTTAACTCTTGAAAGGTCTAATTCTTTGATTGATTGATTATGGATAGAAGACCCAAATATTTATCTTGGTTACCAAGATTAGGAATGTTCAAAATAGCAGCAAGTTGAACTCTTACTTCTTTGGGAGTATTTTTGCTAAAAAAACATAGCAGATTTCTCCAAGTTAATGTATTGACAACTCCCCATCGCATAAAGCTCAAGAATATCTTTAACATTCTTAACATCCGAAATTGAAGCTCTACAAAAAAATAAGAGAATCATCAACAAACAACAAATGCTAACTGGAGGGATACAAACGCCTTGAATTCCCTTATTAAGTTATGCTCTCTTGATAAGATTAGAGAGCCCGTCTACATAGAGAATAAACAAGTATGGGAAAAGGAGGTCACCTTGTTGAATCCCTCTACTCGGACTTAGATAGCCACAAACATTGCAATTAATGTTAAAAGAATAGGTTACTGTTGAAACACATTCCATGACCCATTTGATCCATTTGCTACTGAATCCCCGACAATCAAGAACTTTTGCTAAGAAGCTCTATTTTAGTCAATCATAGGCCTTGTTAAGGTCTAATTTGATTGCTACATCTTGGCGTAGACCTCTTCTTGTTTTAAGTGAGTGCATGATTTCATGAGCAAACAATATGTTATCTGATATTGAGCACCCCTTCAAAAAAGCACTTTGATTCTCATTGATCAATTTAGGAATGATTTTTTGTAGTCTGCTTGTCATAATCTTAGAAATGATTTTATATACCACTGAGTAAAGGCTAATTAGCTTGAGTTGAGTCATAGATCGCACCTGAGGAGTCTTTGGGATGAGGGAAACTACAGTGTGATTAAAACTTTTAAGCATTCTTCCAGGCCTAAAAAAATCCTTTATAGCCAAACAAACATCATGTTCAATAATCTCTCAATAGACATAAACGAATTTTGCTATAAAGCCATCATATCATTTCATTTTGTACTATGATGTATATACTTGAGGGATATTTAATTTTATAGAAAGTCCGCCACCTTTATTTTTTAATTGTGTTTTCAAAACACTAATTTTTTAATTAATTGAATCTTACACTTTAATTTTTATTTATATTTTTAATCAATAATTGAAATTGTCACAATGAAATTTTAATTATAGAAATATTAAAACAAATCATAAAATGTCAAAACATATTTAAATGAATTGATATCAGTGAAAATTATACTATATTGTAATAACTTTAAAAGAAAACATATATGAGTACATATTTAGAGGTGTGAGTCAGTGAAACCAACTTATGAGCTACTCGGGATTGACTTAAAAATTTCTTAAAATCAATTCGATTCGATGTAAGTCGAACTCGAGCTCGAGTTTGTGTTGCTTGAGTAGCTAGAGACTGAACTTGAATTCTATATTACTTAGCTCGACAAGCTTGTGAGCCTGATTAAACTTTTATATATTTATTATTCTATCCTTTATATACTACCAATCGAATTTAAATGAGTCTAATCGAGTATAAATAAGTCTAATCGAGCTGAATCAAAGTCGCACTTGACACTGCATCAACTTGATTCAATTAAATTAACCTCTTACCTTTTAGGCTCGAACTCGACTCAATTCATTTATACCTATATATGTATTTCAAACGCCCACTATTTATTCTTACATATATAACTCGAAATGGGTTTGTTATTAACCTATTTTTTCATTATACACCCAATTATATAAGTAGTAATTCAATAGTGAAGTGTCCGTATTATGACATAAGTTAGAAATTTTATTTCTAATAGATTTTTTTTATAAGTATTTTTTTATGTGTCGAAACAAAATTTTTCTACTTATATATATATATATATATATATATATATATATATATATATATATATATACACTAGATTTTTTTTAACGTGATTCTTATGTTGATCTCCATTATAACTCGTTAAAAATATAAATACTTATTATAGACTTTCACTTTTTCCTTATTAAAAATTTAATGACTAATTTTTTGTTACTTCACTTTTATGTTAAGTGAAGTTTTTAATTAAAATAATATAAAACTTCTCAAATAAATACCATGTGGTCGAAATCTTATTAGTCGACTTTTAAAATTATCATAGAGAAATATTTATATAACTTAATTATTAAATTTACTTTAGTTGCTGAATCCAAGTTAAATTAAATTTTCATGTGAAAATCTAATAATTCAATAAAAATATAATTATATATAATAAATATTATATAAGTTGCATATTTAATATAATTAGAATAAAGACACAAAATAATTATAGATTCTATATAAATATATGAATGTATTTTAAAAGGCAATTCACACATAATATTGAATGAAAATGAGCCAAATGTATATAAATAAATCATTCCTTATAGTTTTAAATAATACTCATATATTTAACAATATGTTAGAGAAAAAAAAATAAAGAAATTGATAAATACATTTTATTATAATTTTCTAATTTATTTTGTTATTGTTATGTTACCTAATTATTAATTATAAGTTGATTTTTATGTTAATACTTGATACGTTTATTATTTTCTCATAATTTCAATATAAGTTGTATATTTTTATTAATTTTGATAAACTTGATATCTTTGACACATTACAACTCAATTTCTACTTCTCCAGAAAATCAACAATAATCTTTTTAATATCTATATGCATCATTATTTTAAAAATTGACTGGTGACTGAATTGGACAGGTCACTAGTTTACCATTCAACAGGTTGAACAAAATTTTTTCATTTTTTATTTTTTTTATTTTTTTATCATTTTATAAAAGATTTTTATTAATGCAAGTCCGATAGGCTAAAATTGGTGAAATGATGATTTAACTGGAATTTTAATTTTTTCAATAAACTGAAACAAATTGTCTGCCGATTTTTAATTAAACAGGTTAAATCAACTGATTCAATTCTATTTTTATAATATTGATATGCATGATTTTGCATCATCAACAATACATTTGTCATCCCTATTTGAGTCCACCTCGATACTCACATTAAGTTTAAATTTTCACTCTGATATTTTTGACACCAATCCCTTAAAATCAGACCCTAATTCTATCAAAAGCATACCTATATTCGGACCACTATCATTTATTTTTATATTTATATCCTTATCAGTTATCACCAAATATTCTCTCTAACTATTTTTCTAATGTATCCAAATACTTTACATAAACCAATTTCACAAATGATGCAAAGTTTAAGCCAAATTTAGACTTTTCAACCACCACATCCCATAAATTATTATTAGAAACAATATCATAATTACCCTTCTTTCTCGCAAGAAAAAATAGTTTAAACAAATCCGTATTTTAATACATCCATAATATTGAAAGAAGATCAGTTAAACATATTTAAATAAATCGTTTCTTATAATTTGAAATGATATTTTTATATTCAAAAATATGTTAGAGAAAGAAAACAAATAAATTGATAGATACGTTTTATTATAATTTTTTAATTTATTTTGTTATTATTATGTTGTATTAATTATAGGTTGATTTCTATATTAATACTTAATGCATCTATTATTTTCTTATAATTACAATGTAGGTCGTATGTTTTTATTAGTTTTGATAAACTTGATTTGTTTTACATATTATAGCTTAATTTCCTTTTTTTAAAAAATCAACAATCTTTCTAATATTTATATGCATCATTGTTTTAAAAGCTGCTCCAATAATCGAACTGGATAGATTTATGAAATATATTAATTTTTTTATTTTAATAAAAGACTTATTATACATTCATATTAGGACTATTTTTGTAAATTTAACATTAATGTTAATTCAATATTAATTATATGCAATTGAATTATTATGTGATATCATATTATATTATATCATATGATATCATATTATATCATAAGCAAAAAAAAACTCTAATTTAATAATTATATCAATAAATCTCTAGTTTATAAAACACATTAATTATTTTTATTTTAATAAAAGACTTATTATACATTCACATTAGAATTAATATATCACTTGTGAATTTAACATTAATATTAATTATATGCAGTTGATTTATCATATGATATCATACTATATCATGTGATTTCATATTATATCATAAGCCCAAAAAATATCTATTTAATAATTATATCAATAAATCTCTCTAGTTTATAGAATACGTTAATTTCTTTATTTTAATAAAAAACTTATTTTACATTCACATTAAGATTAATGCATCACTTGTGAATTTGACATCAATATTAATTATATGCAATTGATTTATCATGTGATATCATATTTTATCATAAGCCCAAAAAATATCTATCTAATAGTTATATTACATGAATATTTGTGAATATTTTAAATTTGATATTACAAATAATAACAATGACATATAATTATTAAATTAAAAATTTCGTAATTTTCATTTTCCTATTTAATTAATTTTTAAGGATGATTAAATACACTTTATAAATTTTAGACATACTTATTTCACTTTTTAATATATTGGTTTATATTTTTATATATTGTAGGTTTATAAATTTTTTTCTTTGCTTTAAGTGCAAGTATTTTTGACAATATTGATTTATTTATAATTAATAAATAAATAATTTATTAATTTAATTTCAGTGTATCAATACAATTATTATTTAATTTTTTGCTTTTTTAATTAATAAGTATATGAGTTAATTTCGCATTAGTTTTATATTAAGAAAAAAATAATTTTAAACTAAAAAATAAATCATAATTTATTATACATATCTTTTAGTTTTTGTATGTCTAAAGTTGATTTTTTCAATTTTGTTCAAAATCAGTTGTACCTTTCTAATAAAAATTTGAAAACATAATATATATGATTAACTAAACTGAAAATATTCATTATATTATAAATGATTTTCAATTAACTTTCAATTTTGATATATCTTGAATTTCTTCTATAATAAAAATTTTAAGTAAATTTAAATATTTATGAATCAAATAAATTAATTTTTTTTAGAAGAACATACCATTATAAATAGAAATTTTGATATTTGATAATAAAATAAAAGGATTTTCTTCATTATTATTAAATGAACTCTCAATTATTACATCTTATTTTTTTACTCAGCTTCTTATATAACTAAAAGTAATTTTTCTATTATACAATAAAATTTTCTCAAATTAGAATTTCTCTAATTTGTTAATATTCGAATAATTAAAATTAAATTAGAATTTTTGTAACTTATTAATATTCGAAATAACATAAAAAAATAAATTATTCTAGTTAAATTCATTTATACAAACTATTATTATTTTTTTAGAACATACAAATTATGACTAATAGTTAAAATAACTAATTTTAAAATTTCTAATGAAACAATTTAATAATTTACATAATAAAAGTAAAGTTAAAATTTTTCTAACTTGTTAATATTCAAACAATCGAAGTTAAAAAGAATTTCTCTAACTTCTTAATATTCAAAATATTAAAAAAACATAAAGTATTCAAATTGAATTTTTTTTATTTAAATTAAATATAATTAACTATATATTATATATTAATTATTAGATTATTTTCTTATTCTAATTGAATTCGTTCTTTCTTTATCTAAATTAAATTAGATAATCAAATTATTAAATTATAATAATTATATAATTATAAATTTATAATATAATTAACTATATATTAAATAATAATTATTTTATTCTTTTCTTATTCTAATTGAATTCATCATTCATTATTTAAATTAAATATAATTAGATAATTATATTATTTAATTAATAAATAACCATATTACTCATCATAAATTTACAATTATAAAAAATTCAGTGAGGAGTCTTACGTAAATGTGCTTATCTTCTTCTTTCCACACACACACACACACATATATATATATAAATATATATATATATATATATATATATATATATATATATATATATATATATATATATATATATATATATATATATATATATATATATATATATATATATATATCGAATGTGTGAAATATTATAATTAAAATTTAACATTTTTTAATATGCTGAGAAAATTGCATTGGATAATTAGAAGTTGAAGAATGAAATTAACAATTAAGAAAAATACTATAAACAAATAAGAACCTACCTAGGAAATTTGAAAAAAGAAATTCCATATGACACATATGGGAGGAAAAGAAAAAAAGAAGAGTCACTGTTTTTAATTGACCAGTCAATGTTAAGTTAATTGATTATCCTAAGCTATCAAAACACACACAATTTCCTTATCTTTTATATATATATATATATATATAATCCTATGGTTCAAGCATGGTTCCCTTGGCAAGAATTTGGACTTGCACACGTATATATATATTTTCTAAAATATAGATATATAAAGAGTGTTTAGCCTTAGAACATACGTTTCAACCATTTCTTTCTTCTCTAAACTTAAAAAAACAGAGAGAGAGGAGAAGAGAAGAGAAAAAAGCAAAAAAAAAACAGAACCTTGCATTTCTCATGAACTGTGGAGTCGTGTTGGGTTTCTATTGTTGGGGTTGGGAGTTCTTAACTGCCCTTCTTCTCTTCTCTGTTTCTCCTTAATTATTAATCTTTTTTTTTTCTTTTTAATTTGTTTCTTTTCTTTTCTGTTTTTTTTTTTTTTTTTTTTTTTTTTTTTTTTTTTCTGTCCTTTAAATTCTCATATATGGAGTCTATGGCAATAGATAATAGTAATAATATTGATAATAATAATAATAATAAGAGTTTATTCGACTATGTTCGCAAATCAACTCCACCGCCGTTTTTATTGAAAACGTACATGCTCGTCGAGGATCCAGCTACCGACCACGTGATATCGTGGAACGATGAAGGAACAGGCTTCGTCGTGTGGCAGCCGGCGGAGTTTGCTCGTGATCTCTTACCTACACTCTTCAAACACAGCAACTTCTCAAGCTTTGTCCGGCAACTCAATACATATGTATGTATATATCTTCATTATTATTATTATTATTATTATTTCTATTTTTATTAAATAATCGAGTATTTGTCTGATAATAATTTAATAAAATATATATCGCATAATGTAAAAGTTGAATATTCTTTTTTTTTTATAAGAATTATTAATTACCAGAATAATTGAGGTTAAATTTATAAATTTAAATCATAAAATTAAAAAAAAATTAAATTTTGATAATTTTCTTTGAAAAGTATGAATGTATGGGAAAAAAATTCTGTTGATTATGATAATTAATTGACCAATTCAGGTTTCAAAAACTGTACGTAATCTACCACATAGAGTGTATATATATAATTAAGGTTTGTTTTGGTCAAGTTGACTAAGTTCGAAAATTCTGAATTTGAATATGGTTTATTGAGAGGTTTGGTTGTTGAAGGTTAGAATAGGTTAAATGGTGTTATCTAACCTAACCTTGCTTCATACTCACTTGGTCTTCATTTAAGACATTAATTACTTAATTTAATGGGTTGTTTATACATGTACGTTAAGTTAGATAGAATATATTTACTCACTGCAGAACTTCTTTAATTGATTATTATTTTATTTTTTTTCTGCAATGACTCTATATATATGTTTTTTTTTTCCTTTGAATTCAATATGTTTATTTAATTTTTTTTTTATTTTATGTTAAAAATTCTTAAGAGAGTGTATATATATATATATATAATATCAAGGTTTTAAAGCCGATCTTGTGCATTACAAGACAAATACTTAACTGTTACAAGACAAGTCATGAATATATTTTTGATGCTTCATTTCATTTACATATTTTATTTTTTAATATATATATAAAAATGCTAAAGAGTTGGACATAAGATCATCCCGTTTACATTGGCATCATATTAAATATTCTCTCTCTCTCTCTTTTTTCTTTTTCTTCTATCTTATACTTTATCAATACAAAGCTTAATAAATTCGCTTAGAATAGCAAGTGAAATGTTTTCACAATTTCTAAAGGCTTGTGTTTTTCTTTATTTAACCTAGTTCATATGTTGTGAAATGCTAGGGTTTTCGCAAAATTGCAACTAACCGATGGGAGTTTTGCAATGATATGTTTCGAAAGGGCGAAAGAGAGTTACTATGCCAAATTCATCGACGAAAAGCATGGTCTAATAAGCAACAACCTAATGCATCAATTCAGGCCACACCACAGGAATCCGATGAAGATCAAAGATCATCATCGACTTCATCATCGTCTGAATATGGAATCTTAATTGATGAAAATAAACGTCTCAAGAAAGAAAATGGGATTTTGAACTCAGAGCTCACAAGCATAAAAAGGAAGTGCAAAGAGCTTCTTGATTTAGTGGCTAAATACGCATATTTGGAGAAAGAAGAAGAAGATGAGACACCAAAATTATTTGGTGTGAGATTAGAGATTGAGGGAGAGAAAGAGAGAAAAAGAAAGAAAGCAGAGATTAGAGAATGTGCAACCATTTTACTATCTCAATCATGCAAATAAATGTTGTGTCAATTAATGTAGAATTAATTAATTAATTAATAATCAAGGAATTAAGCAATATTTCAAGCTGCTACTGGAATGTAAGTAGCTAGCTGTCGTTGGCTTAATTAGCTAAACTAATATATATATTTATACAAAAGCTTTCTAGTTATTTATGTTTTAATGGGTGCACAGATTATATATCTATGTAACATTGTTATGTACTTCAAATTAAGGATAATATATTTTGGCACAAGCCTCTTGAATTACATGGCCATTTAATATATATATATATATATATATATATATACTAAATTTTTTTCTAAAGTGATCCATACGTTAATCTTTATTATTTCTTGTTATAACTCGTTAAATATATAAATACTTATTTTAAACTTTTATTTTTTCTTATTAACGATTTAATGATCATTTTATTGTTACTTATTAAATATAAAATTATATATTTTTATATTAGGTAAAGTTTTCAATTAAAATAATATATAACTTTTCAAATAAACAGCATGAGGCCAAAATCTTATTGGCCAACTTTTAAAATTATCATGAAAAAATATTTATATAATTTGGTTATTAAATTTATTTTAGTTATTAAATCCAAGTTAAATTAAATTTTCATGTGAAAACCTAAAATTCAACGAAAATATAATTATACATAATAAATATTATTTAAATTATATAGTTATTCATGTTTAATATAATTAGATTGATAATACAAAATAATTATAGATTATGTATAAATATATAAATATACTTTAAAAGATAATATATACACAATATTGAAAAAAGATAAGTCAAATATGTTTAAATAAATCATTTTTTATAATTTTAAATGATATTTTTATGTTAAAAAATGTGCTAAAGAAAAGAAAGTAAAGATTGATAAATACATTTTATTATAATTTTCTAATTTATTTTGTTATTGTTATGTTACCTATTATTTTCTCATAATTTCAATGTATGTTGTATGTTTTTATTAATTTTAATAAACTTGATTTTTTGACATATTATAACTAATTTCTATTCCTCTAGAAAATCAACAACAATTTTTCTAATATCTATATATACCATTGTTTTAAAAACCGAATTGGTGACTGAACCAAATAAGTCACCGGTTCATGATTCAACTAGTCGAACCATTTGGACAAAATTTCTTTATTTCAATATAATTAATTTTTTTTTTCATTTCAATAAAAGACTTATTATATATTCACATTAGAATTAAATGTATTATTTGTGAATTTAACATTAATTTTAATTTAATATTAATTTTATGCAATTGAATTATCATGTGATATCATATTACATCATAAGTCCAAAAAAACTCTAATTTAACAGTTATATCAATAAATTAATTATATAAAAAAAATTAATCTAATCACAATATCAAATGCTTACACAAATGTTTTAAGATAATGTAATGAAAAGTGAACGAAAAAAGGGAGGTTAATTGAGAATGTAATATAAAACGCAAATAAGAATTAATTAATTTTATTTTTTAAAAAGTTTTAAAGAAATTGAAGATTAATGCTAGAAGTTAAACTACTCAAATTATAAATTTCCTTTAATTATTTTATATTTTTGGTTATTCTATAACATTAATACAATAACAAAATATTAAATATATATATAAATTTTGCCTTGTTAATACTATATTTATAGTATTACGTTTTACAGGAATATAAAGCTAAGATGATGTTTACACGCAATGCATTTCTAGTATATTAAATAATTATTGTTTATATATTAAATAATAATTATTTTATTCTAATTGAATTTATTATTTTCTTATGTAAATTAAATATAATTAGATATTAAATGTAATTAATTATATATTAAATAATAATTATTTTGTTCTTTTCTTATTCTAATTAAATTCACCTTTCCTCATTTAAATTAATTAAATATAATTTAACATGAAATATAATTAAGTATATATTATTTTCTTATTCTAATTGAATTCACCATTCATTATTTAAATTAAATAAATGAGATAATTATATAATTTATTAAATAAATGACCATATTACCCATTATAAATTTACAATTAAAAAGAAGCTAGTGAGAAGCTCCCAACTAAACTTGAGAGAAAACCCAAAGAAATTTTATTAATCAAATAACTCAAATTATCTAAATACATAGCAAAACTTGAGTTTATATAGACACGCAAAACTACTCTAAACTTCTAAATTATACTAGAATTTTTTTCTAATCAAGGAATTCAATATGAATTCTTCATAAATAAAAAAAACAAACTTATAAAATAGAAAATAAATGAAAATTCGAGAGGCTAAAAACTAATGAAAATATGAAAATAAATTTATCTAAATAAGTTTTTGGCTTAAAATATAATATGGGCAGTTCAAAAGTATACAAACCAACTTAATTAAATTAAATTTAGGCTTAATAAAAATGAAATTATATAATATTTCTCAAACATCTATTTAAATTTCTTATAATGATCTTGCATAAATAAAATTCATTTAGAAGTTTGCTTGGATTATATCATAAAGGAAAGGGCTTACGAAAAGCTTGAACATATGTGCATGTCTTCATCATCTTTTTGAACTTTGACTTTTGTAGAGGTAGGGTATGGCTTTTTATTATAATTAAGCTTTTCCTGAAGTGAAATTGCATATTGCTTATCAAACAAATAAAAATTGTGAAAAATGAATGAAACTTGGAAGTCTAATTATAAGTCATTTTCAATTGATGTTATTGCTTCCGAATTTACTTTAGAAACAAGCTCCACTTAAGTGAATTTTTCCAATCTTTTTTTAATTTTAAAATTTCAAAAAAAAAAATCTGATTTGAAATGTCTCATTGGACAACTACTTGATTAAACAAGAACCACAATAATAATAATAATAATAATAATAATAAAGAAAGTTTGTGCGTAATTCATGGTCAACAAATTGGTTTAATGGTTACCGAACAAAATAATTCTTGCCAAAACATTGTATGGAAATTGATTTTTTTTTTTTTTTTTCGCCAAAGGTGTGGAAATTGAATTTAGGATCAATATATGTAATGTATAAATTCCTTTGATCATATGGAAATAATTGATGGTGTGGAAAACTCAACCGTAAAAGACTCTTTGTAGCAATGATGCTCCATTATATATATTTTGGTCTATGGCAAAAATACTAAAATATTTTTTATTGATATTGATATACATAAATAAAAATAATTAATTTAAATATTTTGTGAAAAAATAAATGAAGGTAATATTGAAAAAATATAATAAATACTTTCTTAAAATCTTAAAACTATAAATAAATCAAAAAAAATTTCTTTAAAACAAAAAATATTTTAAAAATAGATGAAATAATTTCTAAATACATATGTTAAATGTGAGTATGTATATTTGGACTCGTTTGAAAAGGAGATTACGTCGTCCTTAACATGTAAAATGATATGAAAATATTCTTAATTTACCGCAAAATAATTATTATTATGACACGTGATATTAATAATTATTATAAGAAAAAGGCAATTTATTTAGATTTGATAATTATAATTATTCATATCTTTTTCTTGGTAGAATAAGAATTCTTCTAAAAATTATTCACTGTTATAAATAAAATGGAGAAAAACATGAACAAAAAATATAGAGAAGAGAATAATTTTTATAGTTATTCCATTCAATAGTATTAAGCCCTTTATTTAGAGTACAGAAGAAAAAGAAATAGGAAGCTTTTCCAATCAGGAAAATACAAGAAATATGAAGTTTTTCCAATAAGGAAAATACAATCAATACTAATATGAAAACTAGAATATTCATGTATATGGAAAGACATCAATCAAATCTTATAATATATCATAACACTCCCCATTGATGTCTTTTACAAAGAATATGCTTCGTTAAAATCTTACTAAGGAAAAATCCTGTGGGAAAAAAATCTTAATAAAGGAAAAAGAGTACATTATTCTTGTAGGGATTTGCGCCATAACACTGCCTCGTTAAAAACCTTACTAGGAAAACCCAATGGGACAAAACCTAGGCTAAGGAAAAAAGAGTACAGTGCATTAAAATCTCCCCCTCATAAAAATATGATTTCTATCAAATATCTCTTAGCTGACGCATGCTAATTTTGTTGACTAACTTTTCAAATGTGATTGTAAGGAGTGCCTTTGTAAACAAATCTGCCAAGCTGTCAAATCGTATACTTAATGATGTTTAAGTAATATCCACATATAATAATTTATTTGTAGTACTCCCTTAGGATATTACTTGCGCTATGAATATAACTCGTTAAAAATCTTATTAGAAAACCCAGTGGGAAAAAACATATCTAAGGAAAAGAGTATATTTCATGCGCTATTTTTTCATTGCATAGATTGTCTCGTTAAAACCTTTGTCCAAGAAAACTCTGTGGGATAAAAACTTGACTAAGGAAAAAGAGTACAATCATATACTAATTCGCTCCCCCCTGATGATGACAGATTTTAACACGGCGTATACTAATTGATGAAACGATACCGTTTAAATATCACATTAGGTAAAAATTTAATACATAAGTCTGTTAAATTGTCACTCAAGCGAATTTGGTGGACATCTCTTCTGGAGCTTATATATATACAAGAATTTGGATGAAGTTTATGTCTACTTCGTTACCCTTAATATAACCACCTTTAATTTGTGCAATTCAAATTGCATTATTCTCAAAATACAATAGGAGTATCTTTTAGTGAGGTACTTCAGGACCATAAAAATCTTTATAAAATTGCAGTACCACTATAAGTGAATACATAGCCAGTCTAAAATCTACCATCATAGAAACTAAGCAAATAACCAATATTTGCATATAGACTAATTTCAAATATGAATTATAATATTAATAGTATATTGAAGATAACTTTTTACACCACTCTAATATCTCTTTGTAGGTGCAAAGCTATACCTAGCTAGGAATTTTTTTTCTTGCAAATGCAATATCAGGCCTGATGCAATTTGCAAAACACAAGAGTGTCATATAGCACTTATATATGGTACTTCAAGACCAAACAGCTCTTTATTATCTTTTTTAGGTCTAAAAGGGTCTCTCTTCACTTCTAGTGAGCGAACCACCTATTAGTGTGGTTGAGAGAGAAGATTTATCCATGCAAAAATTGCTTAAATATCCTTTCCACATAAGCATACTGGTGTATTTAAATATCTTTTCCAGCTAAGCATACTGGTGTATTAGGACTCCTTAATAATCAATCTGCAGGCCGATACAAAATTTCATTTCTTTTAAATTTTTCATTTCAAACTCACTTTTCAAACAAGTACATATTTATTTGAGTTCATTAGGAGTCACATTGATATTTAAATCAACTTATACTGCAATAATAACATATACCATTCTATGGTCTTTTATGAATACAAATGGACATAGTGTATTATTCACATATCTTTCTTTCAATAAGAATTTACTCAAAATAATCATACCACATGTCCATATTGCTTTAATCCATACATAGATTTTTGCAATTTGATGAAATGTATGTTATATGTTTAATTTGTATTCAGTTATAATATATTTAGTCCTTCTAGGACTCTTATTACTTTCATAAGGCGTACAATAAGCCTTTCATTAACTGTCATATTAATTAAGTATCGGAACATGATCATTTCCATAATAAGAGAATTATTTTTCTCATAATCAATGATAGAACGAGTCTAGCTCTACTTTAATTGCCTCATTCCATTATGATCAATCATATTTATGCTAATATTCAGTTATACTTATAGATTATGGATCTATATTTTCTCTTGTCACAGCAAAAGCTACTATTGAGGCAAATTCATCGTCGATGATAATTAAATTTCTATCAACTCTTTCTTATATCACAAAATAATTAAGATCTCATAGTTTTCATTTATATGATCATCAACTCCAGAAGCCACATCTGGAGGATCTAATTGTTCCGTTGTCTCAGTCTGTGTCTCATAATTAGCTATAGCTTTTTTGACTGAGATCTTCCTCTTCAGGAGGTTTCTCTTCAGGAGATTTTATGAGTGGCGCTGCTTTTCTTTTCCGTGGATTTTTGTCTTTAGTTCAAATTTACTATCCACGCTTCTGGCGTGTAGTGAGATTTATTGATTTTCTATTTGCAATTGGAATCACAACCCTTACTAGGGTATTAGCAGCTGTAATATGAGACTTTGTCACTCTTTTAGCATCTATAAATGCATTTGGCAGTTAAGTTGCAATTTGTTGCAACTGTATTATTTTGTGAACTTCTGGTTCACTCTAACTTGTACATGGACCAAAATTATTTAAAAGGTTTTTCTTCTAATAAATTTCTCGACATTCTTTAGCACTGTAGGTGCTTTTCCTCTCCCTAATGTCGAAAAATATGCCTCATCAAAACAAATTCATAGTCTCTTTTGTGGACCCATTATCACACATTGAGATAGATTTAATATATTTATGGCACAGAAAAAATTTATGACTCGTGTCCTTATACAAGTTTCAAGGGAGAGTATATATGATGTACATAATGGCATTCATGCCAAATTTTCAAGGTTTAATTATTGAACTATAAGTTCAATGCTTGAACTGCAGGTTCAACGCAATATATTGTGCATGTATACTAGGGATAAAACAGTAATTAAATAACTCATTATAATACACAACTTATAAAATCCTTGCAAATTACTCCTTCAAGGAGTTTACATAAAATCATCAATATTGAATTGAGTTGTGTCCTCTATATGGGCGATTCCTCTTTCAGAATCTCATGATTTACCAAATGATTTATAGTATTCACTTCAGGGAATACAGTTGTACTAGTGGGCATTATTTGATGATTTCTCGTTAGCAATTATTCTTTCAGAATTCTCATTATCTACCAAATGATTTATAGTATTCACTTCAGGGAATACAGTTGTACTAGTGGGCATTGTTTGATAATTTTTTATTAACAGTTATTATTTGCAACTACTAAAAAATAATATTTGTAAATTTTCACTTTTTATACTGCTACTACAGGAGCACGTAATTTTATTACCGCACAATTTCAGCTGTGAAGTAATTTTAAACATGGTTGAATTATATTCTCAAATAGACTTCAAGTCTTGTAGGTGTAAATTTAACCAATCATATTGAATTTATAGTAGTACTATATATTTCAAGTGATTATATCTATTTTTAAAACTCTTTTAGAAAATATAAAAATCATTAATAGTAAGATATTCAACCTTTAAATCCTCACTTAAATGAGGTTTAAGTAGATAATAGCTTTTTCTTTTGCTAGCATCTAAATGCATTTCATTATCAACAACTCACGTCAAAAATTATTTCCATTGAATTCAAGAGCATATAAAAATTATCAACCAAACTTTAATTCACTATACTTCACTTTATTTAAATAACTTAATTTGCATATATTTAAAATATATCTAAATAGACCAATCAAAAAATAAATTAATATTAATTTTAACAAACATTAAATTCATAATTTATCATACCAAGAAAAGGTAAGCACTAATTATGCTTCTTTATACCAACATAAATCTAACAATGTATGCAATCCGAAAATAAATTCATCAATTCACAAATTAACAAAACCATGTTACTTATATAATTTATATTAATCTCATCTCACATTTAAATCTCTAATTGTTTTCACATCTAATACACATTAACATAAGTAAATTCAAAACACATATAACACACACAACTTTCTTGTAGGCTATTCAACTAACAAATATGTATATATATGTATGAGACATCTATTGTCCATAAAATAAATTTTGAGTTGAGATGTTAAGACTGAAAGATATGTAATAATATATACACTAGTAGGATCAATCTCAATTTAATGAATCAAGTAAACCTATTAATATGAACACAAAATTATCCTTTTCCCACAAAGCAAGTCAATCAATCAATAAATAAATAATTTAGGGTCAAATTTTATGCCAAAAAAAAAATTATAAGTCATGACTTTAAAACTATGTATAAAATGTATTGTTATAATTGATAACCAATTAAAAGTTGCAATTTGGTTGGTAAATCAAATAGGTCATACCCATCATCCTAATATATATAAACAATAATGAAACACTCAAAACAGAAAAATCAAAGCAAAAGGGTTTACCTTAATATTATGGCCATACGCAGGTATTTTATTGATATCCAATTTATTCAATGCGTGTAATTTAAATCAAATTTATTAGTTATTCAGGAATATAAAATATCAATTTTTCAAGGATGTCTATTTTATTTATTTGATTACTCGAATGAGTGACACTGATATAAATAATTCTTACTCATGATGTCGAGGCCTATCAATTAACATTGTCTAATATAAAATCATAATAAAATCAGTCTTTTAAAGACTTGTAGACAATGCATTTAGTTCTTCAGGAACATTTAATGATTCTTTAATGAATTTGTTTACTTTAATTAATTTTTCAGGAATTATATAGAATATCAGTTCTTCAGGAACTGTAGAGAATATCAGTTTTTCAAAAACTGTAGAGAATACCAATTCTTCAAGAACTATAGGGAATACCAGTTTTTCAGGAACTGTAATTATTATTAGTTTTTCAGGAACTCATAGCTTAGTTATTTATTTAATTAGTTCTTCAGAAATTATAAATAATACTAGTTCTTCAAGAACTAGAATTTAAAATATAATACTAATTCTCTAGAAACTCATAGCTTAGTTATTTATTTAATTAGTTCTTTAGGAACTATAAATAATACTAGTTCTTCAGGAACTAGTATTTAAAATATAATGTTAATTCTTCAGGAACTAGAATTTAATTGATTAATCATTAAATAGTATATCAAATCTTTATAAATCTAAAAAAAAAACGATTTGAAATAAATGATTATAAGAGAGAAGAAAAAAAAATGATTTCTTCAAATTAATTAGCCCAATATGTTCAAACGATTTCTTAAAAAAAAAACGATTTAGTTTTTTTTTTTTTTAAAAAAATATTTGATACATAAATATTAATAATAATAGTAATTAATTAGATAAAAATTGTTTACCATAAATCTTGAATTTTATTTTTTCAAATTTTTCGCCTTAGCTGGGTTGTAGCAAACCACAAGCTATCCAAAATTATGAACAATATTGTAGAACGATTCGTGCTGATAACGTGTTATAAATAAAATGGAGAAGAACATGAACAAAGAATATAGAGAAGATAATAGTTTTTCTAGTTATTTCATTCAATAGTATTAAACCTTTTATATAGAGTACAGAAGAGAAAGAAATAGGAAGTTTTTTCAATCAAAAAAATACAAGAAATAGGAAGTTTTTCCAATAAGAAAAATACAATCAATACTAATATGAAAATTAGAATATTCATGTATATGAAAAGACATCAATTAAATTTTATAATATATCATAACATTCACATGTTTTTTTCGCAATTAAACTCACTAACTAAAAGTAGGTGTTTGAATCAAAAAACTAAGTGTGTGATCCATACGTATGGTTTTCCTTATTTTAAGGTTCATTGTCTTCATTAATTGTTGATCATGAAATTGATGATGCCTGTTGCCAAATTTCCAATTTAGCGGCTTCCTTATTTTCACAGTTTCACACAATTTAATAATATTAGTTAACATAAAAATTCAATTATTAAATAGAGCAGTTTTATTTGGATTAATTTGATTCAGATGAATAACAATAAACGTCTTATTGTTATAAATTTATGACAAAAATAATTATGTTTAGAAAAACTCTATTTGCAATGAAAAAAGGTAAAAAATTGGAGCCAATTTTCATTTAAAAATTTTCCGCTCAATTTTTCTTCAAGTATTGAAATTTGATATATATTAACGATAACTATTTTATTGTTAATATTAAATTATTGACTATAAATGTCATTATCATATGAACAAACTATAATATGATAATCATATATTAAATTCTAATAGTATTGTTCAAATGAAAATTAATGTTGAACTATTAACTATATAATGCAAATTATCATATGATTAAATTATAATATGCAATAATTATACAATAAAATTTAAGTATTATTAAATTGAACATTGATTAATATTGTACTACTATTGACTATAGTGTCATTATCATATGATTAACTTATAATATGATAATTATTTATTAAAATCTAAGTATTATTCAATTGAATTATAATTAATATTCAACTATTACCAATAGTACCACTTAATGCTCTATGTTAATCAAGTCTCAATTTTCATTAATTGGACTTTGATTCATTTAAACTAATAGTAATATTGTTGTATCATATCTTATGTTAATTAATCAAGTCACAATTTTCATCAATTAAACTAATTTAATGCAATTGAACTAAAAAGAATATATAGTGCTACATCATATTATATATAAATCAAGTTTCAATTTTCTTCAATTGAATTTTGATTCAATTAAGCTAAAAGTACCAGTGCCACATCATATCCTATATTAATCAAGTCATAATTTTTTATCAATTAAAGTAAAAATAATATATAGTGCCACATCACATTATATGTAAATCAAGTCTTAATTTTTATCAATTGGACTTTGATTCAATAAAACTAATAGTAATAGTATCATATAATATTCTATATAAATCAAGTGTTGTGTTTGTATCAATTGGACTTTGACTTAATTAAACTACGAGTCATAGAGTCACATGATATTATACATAAATCCAACCCAATCTTTATTTTATTATTTATAATTATAATAAAGATCACAACTAAATATTAGTTAAATAGATGACATACCACCCAATTCATACCCACCCTAACCCATTAATTTGATACCCCCAAACTACATCATACTATTTTTCTACATTTTCTAAACTTTATTTAAATTTGAAGTTTAAATGTCATTCTTTAATTAGGTAATTTTTTACTAATTTGTATTATTGGTATAGAAATTAAGAAGGTAGCCAAAAAACATAAAACAACATGTTGTAAAAAAATTTATTGTAAATAAAGTTATAAAGTTAAGCCATGATGCAAGCCTTGCAACTTTATGGATTGTTTAGTTAAATTTAATTATGAAAAAGTCACAATGTTATGTGGTTTTGCACGGCAATAAAAATTTTAAATTTAAATAATGTATTAACACAAAATATGAAAATAGAGAATATATATATATAGGTAATTTATTTTTAATTTTGTATTATTTGTAGATAAATTAGGAAAAAGACCAAAAAACATAAGATAACTTGTTCTTAAAAAATTATAGTAAACAAAAAATAACAAGCAAAATTTATAGTAAAAATGCACAACTGAAATTTATTTATTTTCTTCATTTTTAATAAATAAATTATAAATTCTAAAGAATTAATGCAGTTATTCATTAATGGTGTTTATACATTTCAAAGTCTAAAAAGATGTTAAAAATTCAAATTTTAACTATAAAAATCCTAAATTTTCATCAAGATTATTATTGATAATATATTTTTACTACAATATTAAAGTGACAAAATTGTCCGATATAAAATAACAAAAATATCTAATTTAACTCTATTAATCTGGATCAAATTGATTCAAAAATCTTTATTGCTCAATGATTAGTAATTGTATTACTCCCTTCATTCCAAAATACATATCGTTTATGGTTTTATCAAATAAATTAAGAATATTATTTAATTGTTATAATTTTAAAATAAAAAAAAATATCGTTTCTTGATTTTGATAAAAGCAATTAAAGCAAGGGTTTAGTGAATGAATAAAATGAGGGTAAAGTTAAAAAAATAAATAAATAAATACCTCCTTAAAATTCTAAAATGATAAATATTTTGAAATAAAAATAATTTTCTAAAACGATAAATATTTTAGAATGAAAAAAGTATAATACAAAATAAATAATTAAAATGGTTAAAAATCTATCCTTATAGTTCAATAATTGAATGATTGTCTAGTGATTCATAATGAATTAATAATTAATTTTTTATGTTATAATATAAAGTAAGTCAGTGCTAAAGTAAATCTAAAATATAATTTAACAATTTTACTTTTCACTCATCTTTTTCCCATATATTTTATAAAAATTATACATATATAGCCCTCATAACACTTTTTAAAATTATATATATTTAATTGACCCTTAAAATTCTTTTAAATTTTATTTGTCTATATGTATTTTTAGGTAGCATTATAACTATAACATATTAAATTTTGAATATTGTCATATTCAAATTTGATATTTAATGTTAAAACTTAATGGTGTAAGTAAATATCAGTTAATAATATGTTTATGATATCGCAAAAACATATATAATAATATTATTAAGAACTCTTAATTAAATGAATTTTATACATCAGACAATATTATTATTAATTTTTATTAATATTAATTTTAATATTAATATAAATCATACTATTGAAAAGGTATTTCAGAATTCTTACAGCGAAATGAAATCAATGTTTAATGCTCTACAGGCCAAATAAACAGACTTGTAGAGTAGTTGGTGAAGACCGCATGTCATGTTCAAGACATAATCACCCTACCAATAATGTCAAGTATCTTATGTTTTCAATTTTATGATACTGTCTTTTTATTAGATACAGAATATAATATGAAACAAAGTCCCACATTGATTCAATATAAATATATTAAGTAATTAATATAAAAATAAGTTTCATAATATTAGTAATTAGCTTTTAAGATTAATATTTTCTTAAATTTATACTAAAATTATAGCAAGAAAAATAATTGAACACGACTTGAAGTACAAATAAACCCGTCTTTATACACATATCTGAGTTTTATTTTGTTTAAATTATCATTAAAATTTGCTTGATAAGTGCCAACTTGACTCTTTATTTAAGTTGGGTCACTTATGATTTATTATGACTTTTTACCCGTTATAAGTGTTTCATTCAATAAAGATGAATATTAAGAATATATGATATTATGAAAAATCTCACATGAATTAAAATGTAAAATGTTGAATTGATTTGTATAGAAATAGATCCAAATAGGACAAAGCTCAAACATGTGCATAGGCACATATCTATTGGTGCTTCAAAATCATGTTGGATCATTTTTTCCACTCTAACATCCTTTTACAAATATTCGAGAGTTTATATAATTTTAGAAGTACTAAATTATTGAGGTTGAATTCCTTATTTCTATATAAACTTATTCCACATCTCATATTGAATTCATGTGAAATTTCCCACAATATTATATACTTCGCAACACATACAGACAAATTTCACCAAAACACTGTGGCTTAATTTCTATCAATTTTACACTCTGGCACATGATGCTATTGAGATGGTAACTTAGTATCTCATAATTAAAGGGACCGAAATAGAATTTTTTTTTTTGTGAGGGACTAAAGTTAATAAAATAGGACAATAAAATATTACTTTATATTTTAAAACCTAAATATCATAAGTAAAAAAAAAAAAAATACGTAATCAAATTAAAGTACATAAATATGTAGTCAACAAAAACAAAATTTTTATACCTTTTCATTTGTACCAAATCATGATTGATTGTTTTGTTTAGGTAAGTTTTTCAACAAATCTTTGGGATGGATGCAAATGTCAGGTCCTTTTTAGGTATATATTGTAAGCTTTTTAAATGTTTTCCCTTTAAATTAAAAATTGATTACTAATTATATTTTATTTCATAAAAACAAAAATTTTTATTAACTTAGGAGCAACTACGAAAATTTTGGGTGTCAATGTGAAAAATATGTAGTTATTTCAAACACTATATGTACAGTACAAATTACAGAATATATTTTAATGCTCTTTTCTTTTTAAAATTTCTAATATGCCAAAAAACAATTATGGCATTTTTTCCTCATAAATTTTATAGACATGTGCGGAGAAAAATTGCAAGTGACGATATATTTAAAAAAAATTATAATAAAAGTCACCTTGTGATGTGATAGTTATCAAACAAGCGTATAAGTTGTTATTATACTAAATCAATTGTTTAATTAATATGATCTATTTCTATATAGAAAAGTTATCATTATTCGAATTGTATTAAAAAATCTATTTTATAAAAAAATACTGTTAATTATATAATTTATGTATTTTCATAAATAAAAATTATCTTTATTGTAAAGAAAAAATTATAACTCAATTATATAAAATTGTACAACTTCTGTTGGTACTGTAGATGGAGTAGAAAATTTTTTCCTTTGATTACATCAACTTGCTCTTGAAGACGATTATAAATCTTTTTTTTTTTTGTCAAAACTTTTTTTTTCAATGAAAATGATAATAATTATCATTAATTTAAAGGATAATACATATTCATCAAAATACAATATTCAGTACACATGAACTAAATAGTATCTATCCTTAACTATTGGTTTTAAGCTCCTACGATATCTCCTTTCTTGTGACCAAACAGATGATAATCATCAAAGAGTCAGACTTACAAACAAGTGTCCATCTGACTGAAGTCCATATTATATAGAAAAGTTATCATTATTCGAATTGTATTAAAAAATCTATTTTATAAAAAAATATTGTTAATTATATAATTTATGTATTTTCATAAATAAAAATTATCTTTATTGTAAAGAAAAAATTATAACTCAATTATATAAAATTGTACAACTTCTGTTGGTACTGTAGATGGAGTAGAAAATTTTTTCCTTTGATTACATCAACTTGCTCTTGAAGACGATTATAAATCTTTTTTTTTTTTGTCAAAACTTTTTTTTTCAATGAAAATGATAATAATTATCATTAATTTAAAGGATAATACATATTCATCAAAATACAATATTCAGTACACATGAACTAAATAGTATCTATCCTTAACTATTGGTTTTAAGCTCCTACGATATCTCCTTTCTTGTGACCAAACAGATGATAATCATCAAAGAGTCAGACTTACAAACAAGTGTCCATCTGACTGAAGTCCATATTTGAACTAAAAGAAAAGTACTGGATTTGGACATTAAGTTAACTACAATAGCTCATGTGCTTGAAGGACCAGATTTATAGCTAAGGCCAAAGCTAAAACCCATCACTCACCATCCATTAAACACAAAAAAACAAGGATCTGTTATAAGTGAGGGAGCCCAGCATCACAGCCATGACCAAAACTGCAGATCAACACCACCAGAGTGACTCTCAATTGAGCTATACTAAAAACTAATTAGTTCTAAAGACCAATTATTGATGGTGGCACTCAAAAAAACTAAAAGTTATGAAGATTAACATCTGTACAAAAGAAGGAAACAAAAAAAAGAGGGGCAGGGTGTGCTATCGGCGGCCATAGTCACCAACAATAGCCCTTCAAAAAGATCTGGCAAAATTTAATTAATAACATTAATTTAATATTATTAATAATTAGTATTAAAAATAATAATTAACAACAAATGCATACTTATAATAGCTGATGCTGTTAAATATTTAGAGCATCTCTAAGGAATTCTCTATTTAAACTAAACTCTTGATAATAAAGAGTGACCCAACAAAAAACGGCTCTCGCAATCTCTTTATCTTCAAAATATAAATTGAAAAGTTTGTTTGACTTTTTACGTTTACAAAGTCAAACTTTACTTTTCATTCTAATTGTAATTAATGTTATTTATTTCTATTAGTTTATTTTTTAATGAAAACATATTTTCTTTCTTCTCGAGTTATTTGATTTCAAGGCATTAATACTTATAGAATAAAATAAATATGAATAATAAAATATAGAGATTCATTGAACTTGAGTAAAATTTTATACTCTTTATATTCAAATATTGGCTAAAATGCTCTTTATTAGACAAAATATATTTCTTAAAATAAAGAGTACTCTTAGAGATGTTCTTATAACATGTTGATTTGCTATAAATATTTATAATAGTGTTATTACAATTTTTTAGCAATGTATATTTATGCATTAAATGATATTAGTATGTTTGCTTTAAAATAATTAGCCTAGGGAGGTTAATTAATCAGACCAAATATTTTTAGATTATTTTAATTGGGTCCCTTGTTTCAGTTTTATCAAATCACCATATTTAATTAAGATTACTATTATTATCATTAATGTGATTTAATTAATCTAAATTTATTTTATGCAGGCGTCAGATCATCATCAGTGACCAATTTAAGGATCTGTGCTAAAAAAAAGTAACTAACTTTCTGTATGTTGGCATTCGACGTCGTCAACATCCATTTAGGAATATGATATTTAAGTCATAAGAGGCATCAATCAATAATTGTGAATATTTAGGCAACAAAATGCCATCAATTATAAGAACAACTAATCACACAAAACAATGAGAGGAATAACCAACAAAACTACACAATGAGTTTATAAGATTATTTATAGAGGATTTACAAGAATATTGAAGTAAATACCAAATACTTATACAAAACCCTAATCCTAATAAGGATAAAATACAAAGTGGATGGGTTCCATATGTACATTTAGGCCCAACGGTATACTGGATCTTTTTACAAGACTTGCCCCAGCTCCTGACCCAATAAGAAACTAGGCCTATTTGCTATGCCGACATCAATAAGGATCTCTTGCAACCCTATTTCTTGTAAAGATAAAGGATTGCACCCTTTCTAATGAGTTGGTAGTTATTTAACAGTTAACAAAATTTTGAAGACTTAATAAAGGTAGTCGAACTATTGCTCTTTTTTTTTACCTTCTCACCCAAAACCTATGAACAAATGGTGAATTCGCTTTTACCTTGAGTGAAAAACTTCTGTACTTTTTCTTCCTCTAGTTCAATTATCTCCTTGCTTCAGAAATCCTTCAATTTCTTCAACAGTTCATCACTATTCAAGTAAGTTCTTTTAAATTTCATAATTTTGATCTTGTTTTAGCTTTGCTCTTTTCAAAATATATGTTTATGTGGCTTGGTCAATGGCCTAATCTTTCTTACTTGGCTCGACAAAAATGACTAAATCCAAGGGCAAGGATATGGCTCCCACAAACAACCTGAAGCAAATCTACGACAAATTTTCTTACTCTGGTATTACCTGAAACTCAAATTTTCAAGAACGACATGCTAAACATGTATTCTGGCTACTAAGTTCTTATCAAAGCTCTTTGGTACTCTAATTCCTTCCTAGCCAAACTTTTTAGACCTAAGCATAGGCTTCTTGTCTTCAGCTTTGTTTTATAGGTGAACCTTCTCTATAAGCCAAGCTATAAGTTTCAACTACATCTCACCTACCTCCAAGAGTTTGATGCCAAAAGTGTTTATCTCAATGACATTGGTTAATCCTTTGGAGAATGGATTTATTTCTATAAGTAGGGCTTTTCCTTTGCTTGGAACACTAACCTTCCTTCATGGATCACATATTTTTAAAGATGATCAAGTTATTGGTACTATGACTAAAAGAGTTGTGCCACATATAATATTCTTTTTTGGCTCTCTTTGGTGGGATTATATCCCTAGATGACAGGGTAATCTGATTGTCTTTCAGTAGGCAATCAGAGATTTCATTAGCTTTATTTAAGTCAAATGAGTACTCCTTAGCTATCTTTTTGAGTTCCACTACCTTCTTTTTGAATGCTGAAAGTTCACTCAAAGCCAAGCATTCATAGGGGCTACCTACTTTGAGCTCAACCAAGCATACCTCCTCATCATAGTCTAAGGTTTCATCTTCTTATATTGCTGATATTTCTAAATGATCTTGGTAATATGTTCTATTTGATGATGTCTTCCTCTGATCTTTCTTTTTTTTTTTTTTTTTTTTGAGTAATCACTTATACCCATTGACTTGGTCCAATAAATTATAGAAATCTCTAAACCTATGGCCTTCAAAAGGTTTCCAAATAGTTGTTCATGCACAGAAAGTAAGATTGACCAACTTAAGTTCTGAGATGCTAGAATTACAATAAGCTTTTAACTTTCTTAACTGAGTCACAAACCTCTTGGCTGACTCCATTAGCATTTAAGTAGTTCTTGCTAGGTCGGCCAATGCAATAATGGGGGAGTTCTGCAAAATTCTATATGAAATTTCTCATCCATTTGCCTCAAAGTGGAAATAGAGTCTGGCCTCAGGTTGGTGTACTAAGTGAAGGTCGTCTTAGTTAAGGAGTTACCAAATAGCTGAAGCTTCAAGAAATCTTCGATTGATGCTTCCCTACACTAAGTTATGAATCTAGAAATGTGCTCGATGATATTAGAGTTGTCTTTATCAGAGAACATAATGAACTCGGGGATATTATATCCTTTAGTAAATGGGTATATTCAGTTAATCCAGTTAGGATAAGGCTTCCTATATACTAGCTGAGCATTATCTCTGACATCCATTTCCATTCTTCTCAGATCCCTCATCAAATTATTATTGATCCACTGATTATTCTTATAATCATCCCAATCCCTTTCTGGATCATCCTGATCCCTTTCTGGATCATCCCTCTTATCGTATTACTTATTAAAATGTCATTGTTTTGATTGTCCACCATTCTTCTAATGATATTTGGGTTCATAACCTTTTATGTCATCATATCTAGCATCATTTCTATAATCATTATTGTAGGGAGGGTGATAATTAACTAGATGACCTCATCCAGCTGGCCAGTGCTCCTTGCATGCTGCATAATAGCAAGTTAATTTCTTCATACCTTGGTTCATTCCTTTGATTATCAGGCACATGCCATTTGAATTGATTAGCACAATTCATTCTCCTGGCTATTTCGTCGTTTCTACCTTTTATGGGCTTGGTAAAATGAGTCAAGGTCATTGTGAAATGGTTTAATGACTAATCTATTAATTGCTAGGTAGTCTGATTTTCATTTATCATTAGTCTCATGACCATAACAATATGCTCAACCATCCCTACATAGAGGTCATTGTTTTCTTGGGCCACACCATCAACTACAGCCTTCCAATCAACTAGGCTCAGAGTGAGCAACCTTGGTGGGACTAATTCCCTATTGTATTCAAGATCATTAGCTTGGGAATCTTGTGTCCTGCCATCTTCGGGGAAGGTATCTTTGGGTTCATTCGTATAAACTCCTCGCCTTGGTGGAATTCCAACATTCAAAAGCCTCCTAATTCTCCTTAGCTATGCGGCCAACGAAGCTTTGTTCCCAGGTATGTTAGATGCACCAAGTTCAAGATCATTAGTTTGAACTATCTCCCAGTTATGTTTGTGATTTTCCTTAACATTTTAAACTCTAATTCCTTCAAGGAACATAAAGTCATCAACCTTCTTATCTGTGCAGTTAAGGACGGCTAGCTCCCAGTTTCGATAGCAAAAGTTCGGCTAGTGTTATCACTAGTCTTGTCAATATTATTAGCCTGATTCTTACAATTTTCAATGTTTCCCGTGCTTGACATCTTCCTTATATTAAAAAGGGTGTTCTATTGGACGTGCCAAAAAAATATTTGTCCTAAAATAATTAGCTTAGGCAAATTAATTAATTAGTCTAAATATCTTTAAATTGTTTTAATTGGGGTCCTTGTTTCAACTCTTCAAACCATCATATTTAATTAAGCTTACTATTGTTATTATTAATGCAATTTAATGAACATAAATCTATCGTATACAGGCGTTAAGAGCTGTCAACGGCCAACTTAGGGATTTGTGTTAAAGAAAAGGAATCTAACTTTTTGTGTGTAGACGTCCGGCGCCCTCAACTTTTATTTAGAAGTATGATATTTAGATTGTGGTAGTCGTTAATCAATAATAGTAAATATCTACACCACAAGGTATTGCTAAGAACAATTGATTACACAAAACAATGAGAGAAATTAATTGTTTATTGAAATGAGCAATAAATAAGGTTATAACGCTATGTATAGAGGATTTTGCAAGAATATTTAGATAAATACCAAAATATTATACAAATCCTAGTCCTAGTAATATAAAGTGAATAGGCTCATCATGTACATCTAGGCAAATGCACATCGAATTTTTTTACAAGGACTGCCTTAGTTCCTGACCTAATAAAAAATTGGGTCTATTTGCTAATTTTTTAGGTGGACGTGAATACCATATTATATTAATAATATATTAAAATAATATTAATTAAATACTATATTAAATTAATATTAATTAAATTTAAAATAATATATTAATATTATAATTATAACATAGTGTTAAGTTTTATTAATATCAAATTTTTAATTTTAGTAATATGTAGACCTTGTTAATGGGAAAAGAATTTGTGCATAAGAAATTTTAATAGGGATTTTGTAATTTTAACAATATGTAGTCTATTACTCCACCCCTTTTTTTTTAATCTATCTTTTAATGTAATCACACAAAAATTAAGAAAATTATTAATCTATTACTCCACCCCTTTTTTGTAATCTATCTTTTAATGTAATTACACAAAAATTAAGAAAATTATTAAATAATATCAATTATAAGAAAATAATTACATATAACTAAATTATTTTATTTTTTTATAAAAGAGGTATGAAATGATTGAACATTTTGTATAAATAATAATAACAAGAAATAAAGTTAAATTGAAAAACAAAATAATTAATGTCGCATTAATTTTTTAAAGATTGAAACAAAATAATTTTCTTTTAAAAAAAATTGCAGATAAAAAGGATAAGGAACTATTTTGTTGTAGCGTCTGTGCATTGAAAATTTTGAATGGGTAAAGGGTATGTTAAAAATGTAAAATTTTGTTACACAAAAAAGATCGACACTCAATTCTTAGGGATCATTACCACAAAATAATTCCTTATGCTTTGTAGTCCACTCTAAATTATTCCAATAGCAGAAATGAGATTATAAGCACTCGATTAAAGCTGGATCACCCATTGAATTTGATAAATAGACTTAACTCATTTCCAAAAACTAACTAAAAAAAAAAAGCTCAATTTACAATTCATATTATATACAGCATAATAAACTACTAAATTAATAATATGGGATTCTTGATACATATTAAGTCTAACTAACACTTGTCATAATTGAATACTGAGTCACCTGGTTAATCTAATTCAAAAGAAAAAAAAAGTATTCAATTCACATTATATACATTATAACAAGCCATTAATTTAGAGATATAGGACAATTTTAACAAAAGTTCTAATAAAGTCTCAAATAGTTTATACAATGAAATATAGTCTAATTGTAAATGTAAATTCTTTTAAATAATATATTTAGAATTATTCCTCCATTCCTAATATTAAAAAAAAATCTCAAATAATATCTGCTGATTTTTTTTTTCTAAAATTAAACTTAAAATTTTTATTTAAAGTCAATTTTGATCTTTTTTACATCAAATCAACTACGTGTGTTGCATGATCATTTCCTCAAATAAAATAATGACAAAAACTGATTTTCAGTAGCCTAACCCGAACACGTTATTAGAAAAAAAAAAAAAAAAAAAAAACACACACACACACACCTAATCCCAACAATAAACTCTCCCGTGATTTGTTCGCTGTATTGATCCCACAATCCTTAACAACTACGTACAAAATCGTTTTTCTGCTTAATTACAATCAGTTTAAGATCAATGCTTAACGTAATTGAGAAAAATAATATTTTATTAAAAATGGTAATTAAATATTATTAAAATTTAATAAACTATATAGAAACATACTTGCTACTTAATTATAGTCTTTTTTTTTTTTCAATTTTTCTTGTTTTTGTTTAAAATTAATCCCTTTTTTTAAATTTAAAAATTAATTTTCATATATAATTTATGAATTCGGGTATTACTTCATACTAATTTAGTTTATTGTTTGAATCCAAATTTTATAAAAAATAATAATTCTGAAAAGTTTAAAGACATCTATTAAATAATAATTAGTTTTATATATGTAAATGAATTTTAAAATGAGATTATTTAAAAATATAATTAAATACAAATTTTATAAATAATAATTTTCATATAAAGTATTATTTCGTTAGAGCCAACTAAGAAATCAACTATTTTAATGCACTTATTTTTCTGTAAAAAAAAAAAAATTCGAGGTTTCAATTTTAGTCTTCTTTTTTTTTTTTTTTTTTTTTTTTTTCTTTTTAACTAAATAAAAAACATAAATAAGTCTGATAATAAAAAAAAATATAATTTTTTTAATTGTGATGACTTAAAAAATAATTATAGTACCTATAAATTGACTATGATTTTGAGACAGTCGCTCATGCATTTTTTTTCAATTAGAAAAATAATATTAATAAATGTATATATTTATCTATTTATTATTGTGAAAACAATGGAAAGAAAAAAAAAATATAGAGTTAACTATTAGAATTAGAAATGGACATGGTGGCGGATGCCGGAGGAAACAAGTCTTGTTAATATTTATTTATGCGCTGCGAGTCTCGTTATCATTATTTCCTCTGTTACATTTAAATAGTTTCATTTAATTTTTTTCAAATAGATTAAAAAAATATAATAATATGATAGAAATAATTAATTATATCAATTTTTTTCTTGTTTTACCCTTCAATTCCCATTTCTTAAGAATATGAAAACCCAGAAAATTAAAGTATCTTGATAATAATGCACATCAAACGAGGATATATTAGTAAATTATTTATTTGATTTATTTTTAAATAAAAAAGGTGAATTATAATTTGAAACTTTTAAAATAGAAATTCAAGACTGTAAAATGGGATGGAAGTAGTATCAATTATAATAATTAACTTTAATAGGTTCACTTAATTTTGTGTAAAGGTGGGTGATAATGGTGTAAAAAAGCCAAAATTAATTTTTAATGAAAATTTCAGATTTGCAAAAAAGTATTGTGAGGAGCTGTTTGAGACTTCCTCAAAATTTTAAGAGGCGATTTAATTTTTTTTTTAAATATCAAAGAGAGAAAATACTAAATAAAAATATATTAAACTATGTAATTTTTAACATTTTTCATCATGTTAGTAGCTTTAAAAACTTAAACTGAGAGTCTGAGATCTCTTAAGTTTTATATTCTTAAAAAAGATAATAAGATCAACTAAATTACACTTGATTAGCTGGCTATTCAATTTTTAATATCACAATTAATAGACTAATAATACAAATTAAAATATATATCATATTATTTTTTGAAAATACTAAATCATAAAATACTTTTATGAAATTTGCCACTAATTTTTATGTAAAACCAAAAGTCGAAAATGTTAGGCACTTAATTAAGACACATGGAACATATACATTTACTTTAATTTTAGTCTTGCAAAAAGGACAAAAATAAAATTGAGAGCTATCTTTGACCTCATAATGCAGAAATAATTAATGCATTGGAAAATAATGGAGATTCACATATGCCTTTTGACTAGAAAATAGTAATAAATTAGGACCAAGAAAACGTTCTTTTGATGAATAAAAATTTACATCCTTCAAGTCTTGTTTTCCACACGTCTAGAGTATTCTTTCTCTTAGGACAAATTATGTAACAAAAATATTAAAGTGTATTAAATTTAATCAAATTGACATTTTAATTATCATAATTATAAAAAAAATAAAATAAAAGTCTTACCTAAAATTTCATCTAATGCAAACTCTTTTCACATCATATTAAAGTGAATTTGATAAACCGTAATGGAATATAATTAAAAATATATTTAATTAGATTACATTATATATCATTATAGTTAGAAACGGTAATTTGTACCCTACCCTACCTATAGGTATCTATGCAAATTCTACCCGATCAAAACGGGTAATACTTGAATTAATTAGGTAATGAATATAGGTAGACTCATACCCCAAAAAATAATATTGGATTTGGGTAGAATACTGATAGGGTAGTACTTTATTCGAAATATCAAGATTATATATTTTATATAAAACTTTATATATTTTATTTTTTTATATAGAGTTTTTAGTATTTTAGTATCTAAAATAATTCTTATTTTTTTTAAATATAAAAATAGTTTTGAATCGACCTAAATATTCTTAAATAATTTGTATTTCAGTTATTAAAACTATGTCGTTTTAATAATAAATTTTTAATAATTTAATAATTTCATTTAAATTACCAAAATGTCATTTAGTTTAGTTAAATAATTTATTATATCTTATCATTTTATTGAAGACAAAAAAGTTATTTTGTATTCTTAATATATAATGTTAAACCTAACCCTAAATTTCTCTTATTTTCTCATTTTATCATTCTGTTCATTCTCTTTCCTTAGTTCTCTTTTTTTTTTTATTTCCATTTTTTTTCTTCTTAAAATCGCTCTCTTCGAACTCTCTACAAATTTTTCATTTTCAAACTCTCTATATCTCATTCTATTTTCTCTCTGAATTTTCTTTTTTTTTCTTTGAATTTTCTTTTCTTTTTTCTAGATATTCTTCTCTCTATAGTTCTATAATTAAATAAGCTTTCATTAAATTAATGTTATTCTACGATTTTTCTTTTTACTTCTCATAATTTTGAGTGTAAAAATAAAAAAGTAAAGAGTCACTTTCGTGTATTTGAAATAAATATAATATTTAGATATTTCATGCTTGTTATATTTGAAATTAATATTATTTATGACAATTATTCATTTTCTTTATTAATATTAATTTACTCCATTTTATCTTTGCTTCTCCTTAAATAAAATCATTGTTTAAATATACATCTTAATATCATCTTATTAAATTCAACAACTTATTAGAACACTATACTCTTTGAAATTCTAGTATTTATAAATTTATATCAAGTAATCAAATCAAATATCCTAAATATCAAGTAATCAATTATCCTAAATTACTATGTTTTTTATTATACAAATTCATTTTATTTTTTAAATCAAATATTCTAAATTTACCATATATTTAAAAATAATTTAGTAATTATTCGAATAATGGATTACCCGAAGCCCTATAGGTATGGGGACAGATTTAAAATTTATTATTCAAATGGGTATGGATATGAATATGGGTAGACATGTGCCTCATTGGATATGAGTAAAGATATTATACTGTCTTATCCATACCCTAATCATTGCCATCCCTAATTACAGCCTACCAAACAGTGCGTTAGATCTTTACTATATATGACACCATTAGCATATAAAATGAGACTCACCTAATTAAATAGTGGTTCATCATCCTTAAGAAAATATATTGTTATTAAATAATTAGTAAAAAAATAATATTTGGTCATATAACAAAATATTTTTATTTATCAATATACAAAAAATATTTTTAATTATAAAAAATTAAATTTATCCATTTATTTTCAATTAAAATAATAAAATAAAATTATTATGATTTATTTATATGATCTAATAAAAATTAAATATTTTAAATTATATACGTCGTCTTATTTTTTTATTTATAATTTAAGTTACATCAAATTGTCAAGTAATATATACCATTGTCAACACAAGTGATCAATTTGTTGACAAAAAAAATTATTCTTTGTTTTATTATGTAATCTTTGTTTGACAATATCTATAACAAAAAAAGAAAAAAAAAATTTACGTTGTAAATATCTATCAATTCAAACAAAGGAATGACCAAAAGCCATCGAAGAAAGATTCAAATCGGTCGTTGAATTTATTAGCCAAAATGTCTCTAAATTAATCACAAAATTTTGAATCCCCTGATAGGGTAAATAAATTATTATTATTTATATATCTTTAAATATTTCTTTTTCATTTATCCAAAAAAAAAAAAAATCATTTTCATAGAATTATGAACATTTTTAAAAATTAAAAGAAAATAACAAGATTAACAAAAATCTTGAATTTCAATTTCAATCTTAAAGAGTATGTGGTAAAATTGAAAATTTTAAGTGTACAATTTATAATTTTTAAATTTTACGAATATTTAAAGATATAATTATTTATTATATTTAGTAGTGATTTTTAACTTGATTGAGATTTTTTAACACGTGTTATCAAAAAATTTAAAACATTCAAATACTAAAATTTTTAATTTTAAAATATCAGATAATATTATCAAACACCATCTTAAATATTAGATTTAAAAACACCATAAAAACTAAAATCTCTACTCATTAGAACCCTTCAGAAATTGGAAAGATGACTTTCGGTTTCAAAAAATGGAAGTCATTTTTCTAAAATATAATTTAGTTTTTTATTGTTCAGAAAAATATTTTCTATAACTAATTTTCTGAATCTTTGCAAATGTCAAAGAATATAAAAAATATTCTTCAAAAAATATTTTCCGCGAAACAACTAAACACCATCTTAGATATCAGATTTAAAATGCAATAAACACCAAAATCTCTCCTCGTTAAAACTCTTTTCTTGTCCTTAAAAAATCCTCAGTTAATGAGGTGAAATTTTTATAGAGATGAGGAACGAGTAAGATTGGATGGATTCATATCAAGTCACTTCAGATTTATATCATTTCCACTCTTATTTTTACTCTTACTGATTTCAAAATACTTATTATTTTAAAAAAAAAAATTATTCTAATTTATTTATCATTTTTAAATTTTGAGAACATATTTATTATTTTTTTCAATTTTACCTTTCATTTGTTCATGATTCACTAAACATATACATTAATAAGAAATTTTTAAGTAGACTAAATTTACTGTATCACTCACATACTAAATCAATAAATATGACACGTCAATTAATGATGACAAATCACCCATAAATTATAACATCAATTAATATAATTTATTTCTATTGAATTAATTTATAAGTGATTTGACATCATTCATTGATATATTATATTTCTATTGATTTAGTCTATAAATGACGTGATAAACTCAATCTACTTAAAAAATCATCTGCATTAATTACTTTTATTTCTCTATATCAAAATCAACATAAGATATTTTAATTTTTTTTACCTTAAAATTATAACAATTTAATAATTTTCTTAATCGATATATATAAATTTTAAATGATAAATATTTTAAAATGGATGAAGTAAATAAATATTTACTTGTAGAAAATACTTCTAATTTAAATTCGAGTCAATTTTATGGATCGCAGTTCAAGTTGAGAGGTAAAATGTTGTTTTGAAAATAAATTATCACAAGTATAATGTTTCAAATCAAGTGTAAATATAAAATGAAATAATAAAAATATTTAAAATTAAAATCTATATAAATAAAATACATTACTTTCTAATTTTTTTTTTTCCATATAAGTTCATATACACTGTATACACTGTCAAATATCTAGTAATCTATTATATAAGTAACCAAAAATTACTCTAAAAAATTCATCCAAATTAATTTATCAATAACATATAAATAATTTAATAATATTAATACTAAAATTATAATATCAAAAAGGCGAAAGTAAACTCATAGCAAATAATTCATTTTAACACATCTTTTTATATATTATCAATGTAAATAACGTTTTAAGAATATTTAATATATTTCATTATTATTCAATTTATTTAAAGTATTTTACATTTTTTTGTAATATTTTCTAAGAGGTTGTCAAATAAAACCCATTAAAAAGGAGTATAATTTTTTTTTTTACTATTATAATATTTTATTTTATTAAAAAAAATAACACTTTAAAATTCGTTAATTTTTATATTTTTATTAATTGATTTCGAATAAGGATTAAATAAGTAAATCAAATTAGTAGGCCGGACGAGTCAACTCATGGGCACAAAATATTTCAGTATGCTATTTACAATATCAATTCATATTCACAAATGACCAAAAGTTCTCTTTTTCTTTTTCTTTTTCTTTTTCTTTTTCTAAAAAATTAAAAAGAAAATTACATTAGGTAAAATTTTCTCCTATCATCCCTCCAAAGAAATAAAAAGGGATACAAAACAGATGTTACCTCAAAAACTTGCTGCAAAATGATTAAAAATGGTTTCCAGAGTTGCCTGGCTGATGCTATATTCAGCTATGCCCAGTTGATTTCTGTAGTATGATATTGTAATATATATTAATCAATGAGCATGAATTAGGCAAGAAATAAGTAAAACTTAACAAGAATTATGCAAGTATTAATGTATTTTTTACCTATTTTGCTCCAGGTGTCCAAAAACATCTGCAAGCGAGAGGCCGTCTCCATATGGCAGCTACAATAAACTTATATAGATCAGTAATGATTTGCACCTGACTGACTGCTGACGGGAAAGTAGATGTAGTCCATACATATACACATGCATTCACTCAAAAGTACATAATATGGCAGTGACCAATGCTTATAGAATGGCAAAAATTAAGAACATTTGGAGTGTTTGAAATCAAATACACCACAAGTTGCCAAACTTTTCTCATACATTCTTGCGTGCTAAAAAAGGATAACATTCACAAGTGGCTGATCAATATACTCCAAACGGCAAACTTCAATCAGCTTCATTTGCATGCCAACAAAGTTAAATAAATAATTTTTTTTTTTTTTAGCAAGTTCTTCTAAGTGTATATAAGTTGGATTCTGCAATCATTTAAATACCAATATAGTCTAAGTAGTTCAAATATATGGATCCTGGCAAAATGAACATCTAAATACCATAAGAATTTCAACACGTTTATTTTATTTGCCTGAAACTCATGAGGTTTCTGATTTTTATTTAGGTTTTTATGAAGCCCAATACAAGCTTCCAATAGTAAAGCAGTGCTTATATAGGTTTCTGGTTTTTATCTTCCTAATGGATTGAGGTTATTTTCATTCATTCTTTACAATGTTTAGGTCTTGATCCACATCTCTTAGTTTCACAGCATTCCATTGCATTAGGACCTCAGTTTCAATCACTTTGTCAATGATTGATTACATAGAAAAGGGTTTTAAAAGGTTTGGATATTGAGATTTCTACCATGTAATTGCAAAGCACTGATGAATTGTATGTATTTCACTAAGAAATGAAGAAATGGGAAAGTGTTAGCTAAAGAATGCAAGTAAAACTCCACAAGAAAAATGGTAATGTCGTCTCTTAAAAGAATATGTAATAATGGAATATGGAATTCACCACATTGGAATTTTCCTCCTCCAAATAAAACTCAAAATTCATGGACAAACTCATGCAAATAATATAATAAATGCAGTACGTAACTTTACACATTTATTGAGTTTACCTGATATTTAACACTCAAACCATTGCACCCTTGAAATGCAGCACCAGGAAATGAAGACCGCACGAATGAATCAATAATGGAGAACTTTTCTTTAGTTAACCACCACTCTGAAAATATTGGCAGTGGTATTCCACCTATACACGAATGCAAAGCATTAAGTTAAGACTCTATATAAAGATTAATAAATATGAAGAACAGACCATACATAAATCTTGAAATTTAATTCTGAAAAGATAGAGAGAGGAAATTATGCTGTACTCCATCACATCATTTGAGATGGTTTTACAAACTTTGGCATGGGTTTCAGACTACACCAGGGACAAGGTGTAGTCAACGTATTGTTCCCACCAAGAGACCCACACCAACCCTGACCTAATTACGAAATTACAATAATACCCTTAAATTTTATAACGTAAACACAATACATAGAGTGACAGGGCCACTGGGTATTTGCATCAAATTTTGCAAGGACAAAAGGAAAACAAGAGAGGAAGGGGGGTCACGAATTTTTGTGCCCCAATCAGGTGGAGTTTGTGCGTTTTGTATGGAGCAGACTGGGACAGGATGACGAAACCCACCCCACTGCCATTCCTAACAAGAAACCTATGAGCTTTGCAAACTGACGAAGAAATGACAAAAGAATTCTTGAAATATGATTAGCAAGAAATTTAAAACAACATTTTGCTGAAGTTGATTACAACTCAAAAAAAAAAAAATTTTATGGCAGCAGTATTTTTCCACAAAGATGGCAAAAAACATAGCACACTAATAGCATAACTAGATTTTGTTATATAGTTGAACCATTCAGCCAGAAATAAATAAGACAAATTTAGACACTCAAATCTATCATGGAAAGAGAATGAAGGAACAGCAAAATGTTTGCCAACACAAATTTTCGAAACCAGGTTTTTCCCTGCTTTGTTGAGTGAGTTCCTACAATATGCAAGCTTCAAAGCAATCAACAAGAGGGGTCCTATTTTGCCATCAGGTTAATAAATCTCAACTAAGCCTTAATTTCAAACTAGTTTCTATTGACTACATGAATCTTCTCCCTCCATCTGCTTGGTATAAGAACCACCAAACCCTTTTTCATATTTTGCACAACCAAAATTCTTCAATTATGACAGTTTGAAAAACAGAAGTCCATGATTTCTAAGAGACAAAATATACTCAAAGATCACCAAACAAAGATGCACCAATTTTGAAGAACGCATAAATTCTAGAAAGTAAATACTCAAAGACATGTAAATAAAGATGAACCAACTAGGAAGAATGGCATAAAATCTAGAAAGTAAATAAAAAAAAAAATTGTAACAGTATATGCCAGGATGGTTACCATCTCGAACCAACTGCTCTGCTAACTGTTCACCAAAAACCCGATCAGAAACAGGTGTTGAAGATAAAAGTGTCATCGCTCTTCCTTCATCACCAAGCCAGCGTCCTATCAATATTATTGTGTCTTGTGACAAGCTGATCTCTGCCACTGACGCATTTGCAGATGTTATAGAGTCAACAGCCCCAATGCAAACTTCAAGGTCACCAAATAAGCTTCTTGGATGTGAAGGAATGTTGAGAAGCCTTTCTTGAATAATTTGGCAAAGATTTTCCAATTCTATAGAGCTAACCTCAGTAGGTTTAACCTGGGGGCACAGACCAAAATTAGCTATTAGATTATGCACAATATTTTCATAAATGTACCTGTACAAAGAGTGGGATGATTCTTTAATCTTAAATAAAATAAGGAATAATAAGTCATTTTATACCTCTAGTTCAAGGTGATTTCCAAACCGGGTTTTCAGATGCTGGGGACTTCCAATGCATCTTAATCTTCCTCCAACCTTCAAAATAAGCACAAAAAAAGTAAATGATGCGTCGATAGTCACTTCCAAGTAATTAAAGCTTGTGGTGTCTAAGTATATCAGTACCATTATTCCAATACGGGTGCACAGAGCTTGAGCTTCATTCATGCTGTGAGTGGTAAGAATAACTGCAGTCTTTCCTTGTCTAGTTGACAAACGGGATATCACTTCCCACATGAACCTTTTGGCAATAGGATCCATACCTAAAATCATTAATAAATCAGCAACTGGCACTCTGGCAGTTATTTGAGATAATGACGAGCAATAACAATTACAAACAATAGATAATGCTTTTGAGCGCAGAACAATTTCCCAAAACCTGGGGTACAAAGCATTCTTTTGCAAACAATGAATTAACAAATAATATCAATTCAAGATTTAATACAAGTAAAATGGGAGAAAGAAAGCCACAGTAAGAAAAAGTAGAAGAATTCTTTAAAACTGCAAGTGACAAGCATTGTATAAGACGACAATTCAACAAAACAATTTAGGCCAAAATACAGTAACTGCTATTATAAGAACATACAATTAGTCAATGAAAAGTGTTAATCAGGCTTCAGTTCTTTTTTCATTAGCTATTGATGCACAGCTGCTGCTGGTAAAAAACAGCCTCCAAGTTATAAATGTAAGACCACCTCCTCTCATCAAATACAAGATACAGTCAACTTCAAAAATTCTCATTTGGGCGACTTCATTATATAAAACACAGATAACATAATGACATATATTAACATTGGAATGAAATATCAAATTTACACCAAAACCATCCTGAAGTTTGCAACAAAAAGTATAGAGATCATCATTCTACAGAGAAAAAGAACATCAACATAGTATATCAAGAATCTTGCATTGAACTCATCTCAACTAAGACTTAATTCCAAACTAGTTGAGGTTGGTTAGACATCATTTTCCTCCACTCCAACCAGTCTAGGCTACATATTAGGACTGCTAAATCCTTTTTGCTCCTGCAAGGCTGTGCAACTTCAATATTTTTAACATTTTCATTGTTGCATTTCTCAGTTTTCAATGCACATGTTATTCAAATGTCTCCTCCTCTTCCTTGAAGGGTTTCAACCTTCCTATGAATGCATGCATTCCTTATCTAGTCCACCCTACGTTTTCACATGTAACCATTTCAGCATTTTCACCCATCAATTTTAGCATCAACATTTCTGCCACAATAGTCTTTTGTAAACATTTCTTCACTGCCCATACCTTAAATCATATTTGATAGAACTTGAATTGAAAAGGTAAAGGTGATTTGAATTAGTGTAGGTTAAGCTCACAAATAAACTGGGTTTAATGAGTTTGAATCAACCACTGCTAAAAAGTTAGACCTAACCAATTAGGTAATTAAAACTAAATCATTATATACCCTTATATTTTTGGTATATTTTTTTAATGTGAGATTGATTTTTAACACTTCCCCTCAAGTGGCAACAGGGATTTGATTTTGATGCCCAATTGACCACTTGAAATTGAATTCCTCCCTTGAAAATTTGAATGCAGCGGCAACACCAAGCTCTGAGCCACTAGGACTGGACATCCATACAGATACCGAGTGAATGAAATTGAACCAGCCCAAACCTGCTCTGATACCATGATAGAAATTGAATTAAAAAGGTAGAGGTGATTTAAATGGATGTAGGTTAAACCCACAAATAAATTGGTTTAATAAGTTTGAGTCAACCACTGCTAAAAGGTTAGACCTAACCAATTAGATAGTTAAGACCAAATCATTATATACCCATATATTTTTTGTGTATTTTTTCAATGTGGGATCTTAACAATATTTGATCAAATTGCAATATGTACTCCCCTTGAACTTGGTTTTAATATTTTGAAATCGCATAGAACTCCGGCTGCCTGATTCCATTTGAACCATCATGTGTAAATCCTAGAATTGACAACCTTCTTACTTCATTATTCCTTTATATTTAAAGACATAGGTATTAAAAAAAGAGTGCTTAGACCAATAAACAATCTTAGGTTAATCCCACTTCGTCCACTTTTCTTTCTTTTGTTAAAATTGTAGTGCACATACTCTTTTCATTTCGCTTAACCGTTTAGACTCTAAAAGTGTTATTCCATTCTTAACATCTTGTTTACATCAAATTGGATGTAGTCTATCTAAACCATATTTCTCAAAAAACATCATTTACTAAAAGAGATCCTCTTGGATTTGATTTGTTAACTCATCCATGAACAAAAGAAAAAAGATAAAGGCTCAAAAGTATCCTCTTTGATGTTCTTTGTCAACTCTTCCATGACCAAAGCAAAATGATAAGGACACAAAGTTGATCCTTAGTACAATTCAACTGTAATAGAAAACCTTTCACAATAATCTGACCATCTGAATACTATCTTTTAACACCTTAACATATCTATTTATGGTCTTTTGGTTCATCAAACACTTCTCCATCATCTTATAAGAAAAATTGCCTCCATAGTCAATCTTTATAGCATAAAACCAAATTAGTTTCACTATTGAATCTTAAAACCAAAGTGTTAGCAAAAGTTAGCCATTTCCAAAATACAGGCCATGGTTGCGAATTGTGAAATAGTTTAGGATTTTTTTTTTCCTTTTTGAATTGAGCGTTTAAAAATTGTTCAAATATACCAATTGGGAAGCAATAGATACACTCCATGGTTAATGAATTCCCAGTTTCATAGAATGGAATAATGGCCGCAACATTTCTCAAAATAACAAAATATTAGAAGCGTGAACGCTTCTCACTTGCTATATCTTAAAACAAAAGGAAATTTTGAAATTAAAGAACAAAATTTAAGTCTAGATGAATCATTGCCACCTTTTTTTTTAATTTATTTATTTTTACTTGTCTCTGTTCCCAAAACTGAGGTACTAAGAGAAGGATCAACATGTTTACCTGTTGATGGCTCATCAAGAATTACTATTGGAGGATCCCCGATCATTGCAATTGCAACAGATAATTTGCGCTTGTTTCCCCCACTAAGCGTGAATGATGGTTTATCAGCATGCTTCAACAAGTCAAACTCCACCAATTTTTCCATCACAACCTACTCGGAAAGTTGATGCATTGTAGATCAGTCATGCAGAAAACCAATAAATAGTAGCAAATGAGCACTTGATAAGAGGAAAAGAGGAGAAAAAGACACAGAGAGGTGTTTTTTGCCATCATCAACTTTATCCAAATGTGATGTTTTTGCCAATTAAAAAGACTGCTCAACTAATACATTTACAAAGCAGTTAAGGAAGAAAAAATGCAACTATAAACTGTGAAAAGAAAATAAGACAAGGTGCTCGTTAATATTTTTACGTTGCATGACCTGATGATAATATGCAAAATTACACACCCCACAAATTCAGGGCATAAGAGCACACAAAATATAAACAAACTAGAAGTCAATTACAGTAATTATAAACTTCTAAATAATATACATACATCATCAATCCTGTAATCTGCAACTCCTTTTATTCTTGCATAAAGCTCGAGATGCTCTTTGACAGTTAAGAATTCCAAGAGAGCATCAAATTGGGGACAATACCCAATCTGCATGGATTGATGTAACATGAAAAGTGAGCTAGGTTTTCTGTAGTTCATATTTATACTGATGGTCTACCTTCAATTAGGAAAATAACTTAAATAAGAGAATAAAGCATACATGTTGACGAACAGCCTTGGGATTTGAGCGTATATCTTTGCCAAAAATAAAAGCAGTTCCATCTGTTGGAGATTCCTCTCCTGCAACAGTTGAAAAAGAACACAGTTCTTCAACCTATTCAATAATTTTAAATATCCAACTGACACAGTATGGTTTTCAGTAATAATGTGTAATAATCAGGTTTGCCCAATAAATAAAACATATGCATTCATAAGAGTGTTATAATCTATGCATGCAAACATATATTAGGTATTTTGAATGCTTCATACATGCAATCATGATATCTTGAGCATAAATTGCATACCAGATAACATCGACAGAGTAGTAGTTTTCCCAGCTCCATTTGTTCCTAAAAAACCAAAACATTCTCCTGGTTGAACCGAGAATGTCAATGAATTCACAGCAACTTTTGTGCCATATTTTCCTCCAGGATACACCTAAAGTGGTGATGCAAGTTGCTATAATAAAAATATAAAATAGAATTCTCCATAGTATTAAACATCATATAGGTATAGATATCTTGAAAACCAGACCAAAAAAAAAAAAAAAAAAACCTTCCGAAGATTATGCAAGTAGAGGATGGCATTATCAACAGATCCTGAAAGTACTCGGTTTCTTTCTGTTTGCACATCTGTATCTTCATCAAAGTCAAGTGCAACAGCTTCTGATGGAAATTTTAGAAGGGGTTCTGAATAGCCTGAAGAGGAAACATGCCAAAGATTTCTAAAATTCCTCCAACGTTGCTTGATTGTAACCGGAGTAAATTTGTGAAAAGGCACCAGTTCCAGCCCAATTGTCAAGAGAAAGTAACAAACGCTCTATCACAAGTGAGAAAAATATATTAGATCATATCAAGTCCATTTTCATTAAATACACAATAAAAGAAACTGTAAAGAACTAATTATAACCTAATGTGTTAAACAAAACCATTAGATATCAAAAACCGCTCATGGGGTCTCAACTAAGAGATAAAGAGTTCAGACAGAGTGGTTCTTTAACATGGTATCCAAGTTTGTTCAACCTAGTTGTCAATATAGGTGCTCACACATTCTTGTATGATGAATTTTTTCTACAACCTAAAACATGGGTTTGTCCATTCTATTAAAATTAGATCTTAGTACAAGCTACGTGATAGGTTTGTTTCTCAAACTCTCATTAAGCCACAAAAGCTTTTAGGTTCAATGACTCTTTAATAGAAAATACAAGTACAGAAATGGCACACTTGGTCTTTAGATCTTCCAGTGATACAGCTTTACGGTGAATCGCTCAAAGGAACCCTAAATAGTCATGGTACACATCTAGAACAAAAATCACCCTTATTAAATTTAGTCCTTCCCACCACCCCTGCAAAGAGAGATTAGGGAGGGGGTAGAGAAAGAAAAAGACTGCAATAATAGGAGAAGCTTGCTACAGGCTGCAATAACTGTCATAGGTTTAGCTTAATGCACAATGAAATGCAGAAATCAATAAAATTGTTACTTCTGTCACAATGAAGTAGGGATATAAAAACTACAATAAAATAAAATAAAGCACTTAAATGAATTAATATATATACTCTAACTTTCTTATAATCTATACCCTTGCTATATCCCCTCTTCTATGAGCTATACCTTCTGTCTTAGCATATATCCTATCATCTTGTCTATATCTCGTTTATATGTCTCCTTATAGGCCTTTCTTTTAGCTGAATATATACCTTTTTATATTCCCCGCTTAACATATACACATTCGTTTGTCAATGAGGGCTGCCTTTCCCTCTGTTCCACCTCTCCTCTATAGATTGGTCAGAGATATTAGGATTTTCCAAGCCTAGCGTTCCTCTAGCGGCTAGACACTAATATCTCCCCTCCTAATCTTTTCATTGAGGGTATGGGGCCAACACCGGTCAAGTATAGCTGCCATTGTGGAATAACCATCCCATTCACTGGTTAGAGGTCATCACTCCTCATACTATCCGCTACAACTACAAGATCCCGTCAGGGTTCTTCCCTCGAGAGAAGCCCATAGCTATATATATATATATATATATATATATATATATATATATATATATATATATATATATATATCTCACAATTGTGAGAATTCATGTTGAGGTTAAGAATTGTGATTATGACCATTAGAATAAGAATTTGGATGCTAGCTTTTTAACATAAATCACAGATCACTACAACAAACTCCTGACCTCCCTCCAATGAAGAAGTCAGGTTCCTTGGAAGAATATGTGTACATTTGATTTATTTTGTTGACTGATGAATTTCTTATATGCGCCTAAAAGGGAAGGGCAGTGAAAATGCTATTCTGTATCCTGCATATAGACTGCAATTTTAAATGAAGTGAGTACTCTCAGATTCCCCTTTATCATTTTTTTTTTTTTTTGGTGACTATATAACTTGATCAGTAAAAAAAAAAAAAAAAAAATCAGCGACTGTCAGTTCACATATATTAACAGTCTGAATATGCCAATATGCAAGTGAGAATCATGTTTCATCCTAAGTGACGCACAAATTTATAGGAAATGACAAAACATCAGTTTTACAAGTGATCAGCATATAACAGAATGATGATTATCAGCATCAATAGATAAGGCCTCAATTCAGATCCCAAACGTTGTCACAGCATATTTCTGTTCTCATGAAGGACATCTAAGTACAATTAAAACCTTGTCAAGATGTAAAACTAAAAACAACCAGTATAGAAGAAGATAATGGAAAAGACATTAACCTCAATGCCAAGGTAACAAATGGAGGCACCAGTAACATTCCAATCAAAAACTGCATCACTAGATTTATCTTTCATCCCTTGTCGTAGAAGGGCTAGTGAAGCAAGTCCATCAGCAAAGCAAAACCCAGGCGATATTCTGAAGAAGTTCTGCAAAATATATATGAACACAGCAGAAAGATCAGGAAAGAAGAGACTCATCCATCCAGGTGCAGAACTAAAAGTTTTAGTAGAAGGCAAACTAGAATATATACGACTATATGCAATTCTGCATCCATTTCTCTCACCAAATTGGAACTTTAAACACCAACAAAAGGTAAAAAAGATAAAATTCTACGTAAAATTGGAAAAATAGTTCACAAATTGCACAAATTCCAGAAGTAATCATTTATTATCTAACAACCTCACTCGCCCAAGAAATTGATAACAAGTAGGCTTTTGGAGATTCTTAAATCATCCTTTCACCATATGACATACCAATGAGCATGTAGCCTTCAATTGGATTCTCCAATCAAAAAGAACGAAAAAAGTCCAAACGAGGGGACAAGCTTTGCACACATCCTTTTTTATGCACTCAAACCAGTAGGCGAACAGACCAGTAAATTATAGGGTTTCTTTCACAAAACCCAGGCGATAAAAGTTCACCTAGAGAGAACTTTTATGCCACACAAACCATTGAATCTTAAATTGAGATAATAACCACATTCATGCCACACAACACACAAAATGGCTAAATCTCTGCAAAAATTCAGCAATAGTAAACTAATTTAGACAAAATCAAAGTTAAGCGATTGCATTGATACAACATGAAATTTGGTGACCGTACTGAAATTTAATGATAAATTCAGTGACGTGGATATTCTCATACCAAAAACCCCCCTTTTAAAAATTTCAGAAGCATTGGAGGGAAAAAAAATGTTCTGAAGCCTAGAAAAAATTTTCAGTTAATTAGCAAAGCAACTTCAAATTGGAAGAGAATGAAATCAGGAATAACAATTGACAATAGATAAAAAATTATAGAAGTGGGAAAAAAAAAAGAAAGAAAAAGAAACGAATTTCTCACAAGTTTATTCAAGAGAAAAGGCTACCTGAGCCATCGTGTTCTCACTTAGCAGGAAATGGAATCAAGATTTTGAGTTCTTGCAAAAGATTGATAGTTATAGGTTAAAAAGAAGAAAACAACTCTCTTTATTTATTTATTTATTTTTAAATGCATAGTTACACATCAATAACATTCAATTAGTTTGAAATTGTGGCCATTGAGAATGAAGTCACATAGTTCAATTTTTGGAGGACAGAAAACTCTCAAACACAGCAAAACACATGCACACACTCACACACAGAGCCAGCAGACATCAGGTTCTGTAAATGTTCTCTTAGGGGGCTTGCTTTCATTGTTTGTGCTAACTCTTAAAAACATGAGAGTTTACTTAAAATAAGTACAAAGGCATGGCCTAAACACAGCCTATACCTCAGTCATACATTATTTTTAACCATACTAACCCGTACTTAGATTTTTCTGACTTACAATTAAGCTAACTTTCTACGTAACCTCACTGACATACCTGCTGGAACAGCAAGGTTTTTGACAGAAATTTTAAATACAATTTCCCTCCAAAATACAAAATAACTAAAGAGTATCAAACAAAACTGTCAGTATTCCAACATTCCTCAACAAAAAACATCTGAAAGGGGAAAAAGAAAAGTAAATTGACCTTGAGAAAATTATTTGCACTTGCTGTTGTCTCTATAAGCCCCATGATGAATGATATAACCATAAGAATCAATCCAGCAAAAAAGTGCACCAACAGAACCACATTCTGCAAATACAGCAAACACTGCACTCAATATGCTCTAGGTTTGATGACTTGGAAATCAGAAAAAAATATAATGAGAGAGGAATATTGTCTTACTTGAGCCATAGTGTGATCAGAAAATAGGAATGTAAGGCAATAAGTTGATGATGCAATAGCTAGTCCATACCCCAAAAACATGAAAAGCGTAGGCCAGAAACAATCTCTTCCAATAAACTGATCAAGACCTGCATGCCAAATTAGCTTTGCTGATAAGGCTAAACCACTCATAAATGTATATGTACATTTAAACACAAGCTGCAAATGTGAGATGCTGCAAATCAGGAAAAATTAAAGGCAATAAATGGTACAATTGAGATTTTCTTCCTTTTTTGGCATAGTTTAATCTTTACCATTGAACAGGAAAAACTAGCAGAAGTTTTAGAATGATATTAATCATATTTGAGCACCACTCACCAATGCAACATGCCAAGTAGGGATGTAAATGGGTCAAACTACAATAGAGCTACTCGAACTCAACTCGGAAAATATTCAAATTTGACTCGGTTATTAAGTTAAGCCCAAATTCAAGTTGCTGAAGTAATAAGTTAACTGACTTCAAATATTATAATACTCGATTTGAGCTCATTTGAATTTTTTTTGAACTTTATTTTAACATTAATAAATATGTTTTAATATTTTAATGATAATCGAGTTGAGTCGTACTCTAGTATGCCAACTAAAACTCAATTGAGCTTGAGTTGAGTTTCAAGCATCAAGTTTTCTAATTGTAGAAAATCTATAGGCCTTAAGAGTATTGGGCTACATAATATCAATGGCCATATAAGAGGGATTGGAATCTCATATTGCACAAAACTAATTAGCTCGTGCTAAGACTCAATCTACTCCACATATATTCCATTCTATATTCTTGTACTTTTCTCATGTAAGATTATATTTTCCAACACTCCCCCTCAAGTGTAACTCGGCCTGGACCAATTATCACTTGCCAAAGATGGGTCTACTCTTGGAGGCCCATCACAAACACACCTAGGCCTACTCTTAGAGGCCCTAGTCAACAAATAGGTCTAAACTCCTCTGGCTAACCCAAACTGCAGGTCTTTAAACACCTACCCAGGATCATCCGGCCATTGGGCCATCTTCAGTTCTGATACCATGTAGAAAATCCATGAGCCTTAAGAGTGTTGGGCTAAATGATATCAATGGCTATATAAGTGGGGTTGAAACCTCATATTGCACAAAACCAATTGGCTTGTGCTAAGGCCCAATCTACTCCACATATATTCCATTCTATATTCTTGTACTTTTCTCATGTGGGATTATATTTTCCAACACTAATCAAGTGAAACTCAAGCTCAACATTGTATCGACTCAACCCAGATCGATTACACTCCCTAAAGTCAAGGAGATGAAAAAAAAAAAAAAATCCTCACTTTTTCCTTCATTGATCACTTAGAAACATTTCCCTCCTTTTCTCATCTATTGACCACTTTTTTTATTTTTTTTATTTTTTCAATCTCTTGTTCGAAAGGACCAGCCACTATTATATTACTCCCTGTAATTTGTCAAAATAATTGTGCTTCATTAAATCAGTGCAGATATGTATGCTGTCATCAAGGACCTACTGGGCCCATTGGGATTCCAAACTTCTAAAACATGACTCGGTAGGTGAAGCATCAGTGCTTATGAAACCTATTGAACATGTGGAAATTAAGAACATGAGTTTAAGTTCAAGAGGACATTCCTGAAAATATTTAAACTTTAAATGAAAGACCCACATAAAATATAGGTGCATTTTTAGGTCAATAACATGTCAGCTATGGAACACTTATGACACTTGAAATCATTCTGAAACAATACTATTATTGCCATATTCTTCTACGCATTCTTGGAACAATCAATTGTGATACCTAGGATGAAAATACAATTTTAATGTTCTACTAAATCAAATTCCCCTAAAAAATTGGAACTACTATTGTGTTGCCTAACATGTTAAGCACACTCATAATTGAACAGTCAAACTAACAAGCTTTAGATGTTTCCATCAATTACATTAGCTAATATCAGGAGCAAATATTTTCTCTAAGAAAAGTTATAAGAATAGTGTCAGAAAAATATAGATTAGAACGAAATCCTAGGAACATACCAAAGATGTTAAAGAGAGCAATTGCAATAAATGAAGGAAATAAGAAGCTGATGAAGTCCCAAATGTATGTAGAAGCCCAATATGAAAGTACAGAAACCTGAGAACACCACATTGTTAAAATTAACTTTTCAAAAATACAAAAGAACAAGTTCAAGGGAGAAAATCCTATTCTCAAAGTCACTGCAAAATGAAACTTGAAAAGCTACGTTGAACTAAATAGTACAGAGCAACCATACCCCACTAATCAACTGTTGGTGCTTGGCTTTCACTTCACGTTCCTGTATCAAATAGCATATGTTGACCCATTACGAAAAATGATAATGATTTCAAATATCTTATATGAGAATTTTAGATACTAAGCTAAAGAATACAATGATTGGCATGAAGAAGTCCAATTCTAATAAAATTTTTAGATGTCATCAAGTGTGTGAATTGGCAGCCAAGGAAATAAACTCACAGAGAAAATTTGAGAAATTTTAACTGCTGTATGCATGGTATATTTGAGCTTCCATTGACAAGAAGGAAGTTACACATGAGGAACTTGGAAATCGCAGAAAGGTAAAGCAGTCAACATTCAGGAAAGAGAAGGTACCAATGGAAGAATGTAGAAGGGCAGCAAAACAAGGGGGAAGAAATATAGCAACAAGACTGGAGGGAACATGGTTCTGTCAAGATTCATTTATAGCTGATATCTTTTACTCTATATGATGACCTCCCTGAAAGGAAAGAGCTGTACAGTGACCCAGGGAGATGCACTTGGTTCAATGGGTAGACAGCCTTGTGTGCTCAATGAGAGCAAGAAATAAAGCTGGTATGCCCAGACAGTACGAAAAATATACGCAACAAATTACAAAACCTGAGGAGAAAAATATCCTATTTATATTATCTTTACTGCCAGACATAAATGTCTAAAAAATGCAATAACTTAAACTATCATCAATATTTGCTGCCGGCTTTACCACATGCCCACAGAGTAGAGGTATAATTTATCCATGAGGGGAACTACTTACAGCAAATAATCCAGAGTATCAATAAGAAATAATACCTTAACAATAGCAACAGCAAATGAAGCAGGAATAAATGAGAAGGCGATATTAATAATAATGGCGGCAGAGAAGGCATCCAAATCCTGCATAATTCACATGATAATTCAAGTTGTAAATTCATGAAATGAATTGCTCAAGAAGTTGGCATTGCCTACATCAAGATGCAAAGATTGTTTATACAGTTTTAAATTTAATAAAGAGATAGGATTGACAAAGTTATACTTAGAAAACAATTCCATGCATAAGAAACTACAAGGACACTTATACGCTTGTAAAACGGGGCACACCAACAAGCATGCATGTCGGGCAGCATTCCTGTTAAGATGCATGAATCCACAACATGTAATAAACATATAATGATGAAAGTATCAGAGAGAGATACACACTCGATAGCCATTTTAGTTTTTAACAAAAGCACGTTTAGTTTCATGTGGTGTGTCATTCATTAGACACGTGCTTCACTAAATGTCAAAAATCATACTGTCCTATATTTACAAAGTAATGAATGCAAGAGATTCTATATTTAATCTAGTTTGAAGAAGCCCATCCCACCTCTCTATTCATGTGCTCATCAGTACCTAACCTGACACCAATCATCCAGGGGATATTAGTTTGATGAACTACTATGAATCCCCATCTAATACATAATATTTGCAAAAAAATAGGTATCATCAACAATGAGAATCATTCCCATCATTGGTTAATTGGTTAGCCTCCCCCATCAGGCTACTATTCTGCATAATCTTGTTGGTATTCGATTAGTCTCCCCCTTTCATCTTCAATACTATGCATTTAAAATCAACAGGGGTAACTACATGGATCAATCGTGTCTTCTAGCATAACCTGTTTGTGTAAAATGCTTTGGGAACAATAAACATGAAAGGGAAAACATACATGTCGCTGCAAGTGCTGGCTTTTTGTCATTGGCAATGGATGGTTACGTGTTCGAATTGTCATATTTTTGTCACCAGTAGCAAGCCTAAGAATTGCAGCATTCATTACATTTATATAGGTTGGAGCAGCATGCTGACAAGTGCTATTGTGCAGTATGGTATATCCCAAACTTCCATCATCATTCTGATCATCCACTGCAATAGCTCCGTACCTGCATAGAATCATACACTTAAAAAGATGAGAGAATAAACATTGAGATGGTTTAAAGATGTGCATGATAGATTAGAAAATGCACCAGCACAGAAAGTTGAGTACATTGAAGTTGTAGCAGAAGAGTAGGCCTAAGATGATGTGGGGGGGATGCAGTAAGAAGCCCGCTCTATATCTTTCTAAAGATTTTGATTCCAACTAGTTCGAGATCAAGGTTTAGTCCAGTTGAATAGTACAAATGATACTTAAAGCAAAAAAGATAAAATAGAAAAAGGGATACAAAATAATCCAGATTTCTCAACACTCCTATTGCATTTCTATTTTTTTTTTTTTTTTTTCAATTTACCTTTTAGCTACATTTTTGTAGGGGTGAGCAAATATTCAGTTCGGTTTCCCAAAAAAACTGAAAAACCGAAGTTCTTATTTTTTCCTTACCGAACCGAAAAAATCTGAGCATGAAAATCGAACCGAACCAAACCAAAAAGTTTGGTTCAGTTGGTCAGTTTGGGCTATTGGGCTTTTTTGGGCTATTTCTCTCTCTTTTTTTTCTTTTTTTTACATAAATTTGAGATAAGATTTAATTTTATATATATATAGAGAGAGAGAGAGAGAGAGACCTTACTGTTAAAAAAACCTTATGGTATCTGCTACAACTTTCTGTACTAAATAAATAGAACTAGTGAATGTTCTTATACATTAAAATTTCGGTCCATTCAGTTTTAATCAAAAAATTTTTGCCAAAAACCGAACCAAAAATTTAATTCAATTTACCATATTTAAAATCAAACTGATGTACTAAATAAACCAAGCCATTTGGTTCAGTTCAGTTTTTCGATCTGGGTTCGGCTTTTCTCATCCCTACATTTTTGTTTTCTTCTTTTGTTTTTTACACTCAAAAAATCTGATTAAAGAATTAAAGGGGTGATAAGATTTTTTTTTTTTTTTTTTATAGGTGCTTTTACATGTCAAAAAAAACAAAGGTGAGATAAAGAGAGGCAAGAAAATTCCAATATAGCCGTCATTAACCACTCGTGCTTTGATAAATAGCCCAACTATACCAGGGAGGCATAGATCATTGTTTCCATAATAACATCAATGACAAGGTGATAATCAAATAAACAACACAAGTAATTAATTAAATTCTTGAAATTGTTGAAAGAGCCAAATTCATGAAATACCTCTAGATCTTCCCTTTAATTCTCCAAATTGTTTGACGTCTCTATTAAGTCATAATATTAATGGACCCTAGCAGAAGAGTGATCGTACTTTTGAACAAAACAAAAAAAAATGCACTACTTTTGAAAGAACAAATGCCACTATAAATTTAATGCCCCACCAAAAAAAAAATATTAAAAAGGGGGAGAGAGAGAGAGAGGGAGATAAAAGGGAAAAAGCCAATTACATATATAATGTCCTCAACGATGTAACATTTGCATGATTTAAAACGATGTGAGTTTCAGACTTCATGAGAAGAAACATATATTAACTAAAAAGCTTAATTCCACTTCCTATATCTCTCTCTTTTCTTTTTATCATTCATTTCCTTCGCTTTCTAGCAAAGAGAAATCCACCTATTTATCATTTATGATGAGGAGGTGGCGGAGGAAAGGGAGGGTGAGGAGGGGAGAACAAGAACTGGAATCACCAATTAATGTAGATGACAGCAAAAGCACCAAAACAATGAAGGTGAGAAGAAGAAGAATTACGAACACTGCATATGATGTAATAATGTTCCACATGCAGTTAGAATGCAAGGTTTTGAGAGAATGAAGTAATTCAGCATTCAGGATAACATACCTCGACTGATAGGATTCATTGAAGCTAGACATTAAGAATTCACTCATTGAAAGTAAAATGGGTCCCAAAGTTGGCCCTGCTGCTTTGATTGCATCAGCTAATGCCCTCTCTGAATCGGGGAACTTATACGCACTCTCTTTAAAGGTTTGAATCCAACCCCCTTCGATGTATTTTGCAACCTGCAGATTAGTAACTTTTAAGAGTTTGAATGTTCTCAAAATGAAGTTTGACAGCCAAGAATATAAACGGCTTCAAAGGCTGCAAGAACAGCGTAAAATAACGAAAAAATCAGTAAGTAAATATAATTAAATATAATTTAGAGACCTCTCTTGCAATAGGCTTCGATAAATCAAATGGAATTGGACCACCACCACCACCACCACTTAAAAGAGGATTAAAATTTGTAGTTGTCAAGGTAACAGACTCCTGATCAGGATGAGGCTTAAGCTTGAGAAAAAGAAGGCCAAAAAGCAGGAAGACAGCTGGAATTAGAAGCTGGAAAACAATTGTTTTGTGGTCTCTCCTAGCAGATATTGCCCTCTTTATAAATAAAGCCTTAGTATGTCGCCAAAATGTTGACCTCGAAATGATAGAACAGCAACAGCACTGCATGCCTAAGAAATTAATGAAACTTAAAACTGTAGCAACCATTAAACTACAGACTTTCCCCAGTGTGGCAGATATGACACCAATAATTTTTCTATAATTTCCTATAAGTTTGGCATCAAAAACTCTTTTGGGGACATTATTGCGAGAAGCTGTAGGAATCACAGAATCAGATGAGAGAATATTGCTCCTCTGCTTGAAATAATCAGTCTCATCATAGTCGCATCCAGCAACTCTCAGAAATACCTCCTCCAGAGTTGTGACTGAGATTCCATAACTTTCAATGCCAATATAATTTTTGTCCTCACTGCTACTCGTTTCTGTTTTAGAGACTGATATTCCCATGCAACTTTCAATTTCCCTGAACATACTTTCAAAGGACAAGGAGGATGCCAAAGGAAGCTTAAATGAAATCTCTGTTCCAACCTGGACAAATAGAGAAAATTGCATATGAGACTTAAAAACAGTGCAGCCAAATAAACAAGGGCATGTACAGGTAAGTACATGTATCGACAGTATATAACATCCAAAGCATCGAGATATACAAGATGACATGTTAACTTAAAAAAATTATTAATTGAATTTGAAAATCAAATACACCATACCTTAAAATATCTTAACCATGATGTCCAAACTTATAAAGATAAAGATCTCAAAATAAAGATGCGAAATACAAATGAGTACCTTCTTGAAGAAGCAATCATCATTAGAGGTGTTTGGCATTAGATTCAACAAATACAAAACCTCTCTACAAGCAAGATGCAAAAAGTTAGATGAATACCTCACTCATACATATTGCTGATGGAATATGACGGTAAACGATATCAGCAGCAACAGAGGCATTAGGTGCAGACTGAAAGAACATAGTTTTAACAATGAGGCCGTTTCCAATGTGATTAAAGAGTTGAATATACAAGAAGATCAATAGCTAAATTCATCACAAATAGGACTAACCTTCACTAAAGTAAGAGTATAACCAACCCCATACTGATGCTTCAAGAATAGGGAGCTGTTAAAAACAAGCACAAAAATATGAATGGTGTGAAATGTGGGTTTTTTCGTAAAAAAACCAACCATATCATCCTTCAATCTTTTCTTTTAAGATAAGAGAACATGTTCAAATATTATTTTTAAACATATGATTCAAGAAATGGAAGTATCACAATCCAGTAACTCAACTTCTATACAAGTTGCTGTATGTAAAAAATAATAAAAAAACCAAATAACGATCTGCTTAACATTATCTGAATATGATTAGGCTACAAATTCCAGTCACTCCTTTACAATAACAAGTTGCTAGTTATCCTATTTTAGTTTTGTTTCTTTCTGTTAAGGAAAGATTTGATAAAGAATCTGTATAGTGATTGTGTGCATGATTCTAGGCATGATAGATGATAGTTTCCATATTTAGAATAGGTAGCTTGTGTATAAATATCATAGTGTATTACCTTTGTATATGAAATATAGAAACATATTGATTTACATGGTATCAGAGCCTCTGTAAGCTTTCGTTAGGCTTGAAATTCTTCGGCCCTAGTGAGCAGTTTGGGTCTATTTGTGCTTCTGCCCAAGAGAGCAGAAGCTTTAACAGTTGGGTCACCTAGTTGGAGTAAGTTCTTGTTGTCACCGCCTGCCTAGGGAGGAGCGCCACCTGCCGATCAGCCTCTCCCAGAATCCGGTGATCAGAAGACCGCCACGCGCCTTCTGAAGTTTCTGCCTCAGTCCCGACGTGCCGGCGCGTGTGAGTGCATGTGGCGTTCCCCGACTTTCCGACCAGCATATCCGGCGTCAACTCTTCAAATCCGGCATCCCTGTGTGGTCTATTGTCGTGGATTCCCATCCTTGTGTGGTCTGGTCAGTCATTTGTTATTCTGTTGGAATTGTTTGGCTTCTGTTTTGTGAGACTGCTGTTACTGTTTGGGAATTTTAGTTATTAGTCTCTTTGGTGAAATTTTTTTGAAATAATTATGGCCGGAAAACAGAAAAATACTGAGTTACTGAAGTAATTCCTGTGAACAATAAAATTACGGATCATAAATTGAATGGTTCTAATTGTTTAGATTAGCATAGAACTATTAGAATTTATTTAAAGAGTTTGTCTAAGGACAATCATCTCACCCAAGATCCTCCTAAAGACAAAACTCTTCAAGAATAGGAAAGGGATAATGCTCGTTTGTTTCTGCAAATTAAAAATTCCATAGAACCTAAGATTGTGGGATCCATTAATCACTATGAGTATGTCAAAGAGTTAATGGAGTATTTGGATTTCCCATACTCTGGAAAAGGAAATGTGTCTCATATTTATGATGTTTGCAAGAAATTTTATCGAGCTGAACAGTAAGAGCAATCTCTTTAGGCTTATTTTATGAATTTTAAAACAACATATAAGGAGCTCAATTCTGTACTTCCATTTAGTCCTGACATTAAAGTGCAACAAGCCCAGCAAGAACAGATGGCGATGATGAGTTTTCTGGCATGGTTTGATCCTCGTTTTAAGATTGCTAAGTCTCAAGTATCGTCTAGTGTTGAAATTTCTTCTCTCCAAGAGGCATTCTCCAGAATCCTTCGAACTAACACAAACACTGGTTCAACTTTTTCTCCCTAATCATCTAGTGCTCTAATTAGTTGTCACAACGGACAGACCAATCCAAGAAATAATGTCAGAGGGGGAGGTATTGGGAATCGGATTTATTAGACCAGAGATACTAGAGATGTTGTTGTCTGTTACTACTACCATAAGCCTAGTCATACAAGCATTCTTGTCAGAAACTGTTGAACAAGAATCAAAGAACACATACAGCAAATGTGACAACCACTACACCAGCACCTGAACAAACCTTAAACATTTCTGCTGACGAATATGCTAGGTTCACTCAGTATCAGGAAGCTCTAAAGCATTCATCCTCTTCTCTTCATTCTAGCGTTGAGCTAGGTAAACCCACTGCATGTCTTGCTTCATCTTCCAACTGGGTCATTAATTCTGCATGCACAGATCATATGACAGGTAATCCTAAACTACTTTCATCTGTTGAGCCTTCCAAAATACCTTCTAGAGTTACTTTAGCTGATAGCTCTTTCTCTTCTATTGTGGGCACTAGTACTGCTAAACCAACACCATTAATTACTTTAGATTCTGTCTTGAGTTTACCAAAATTTGCTTTTAACCTACTTTCCATCAGTAAAATTACTCATGCCTTAAATTGTTTTGTCTCATTTTTTCCTGATTACTGTCTTTTTTAGGATCTTGTTACGAAGAAGATTATTGGTACAGGGCATGAATCAGAAGGTCATTACATTCTAGATAACCAAGTACCCAAATCCATTGCATGCTCTATTGTTTCAAATGCCTTCGAAGCTCATTGTCGGCTGAGGCATCCTTCCTTACTTAATTTAAAGAAGTTGTGTCCTCAATTTCAGTGTCTTTCCTCTTTAGATTGTGAGTCTTGTCAATTTGCCAAGCATCATCGCTTGCCCTTTGTTTCTCATGTCAATAAAAGAGCAAGTACTCCACTTGAGTTAGTTCATATTGATGTTTAGGGTCCTTGTTCTATTGTGTCTAAACCTGGATTCAAATATTTTGTTACTTTTGTAGATGACTTTTCTAGAGTCACTTGGCTTTATTTAATGAAAAATCGTTCTAAAGTTTTTAATTGTTTTAGTGCTTTTTGTGCTGAGATCAAAACACAATTTAATATATCTGTGCAAACTTTGAGAAGTGATACTGCCAAAGAATACTTGTCTGAAAACTTCCAACAATACATGATTCAACATGGCATTCTTCACTAGACTTCTTGTGTTGACACACCATCAAAAAATGGTGTCGCAAAAAGAAACAATAGACATCTTCTTGAAACAGCCAGAGCACTTCTTTTTCAAATGAATGTTCCAAAATATTTCTGGGCTGATAACGTTTCCACAGCCTGTTTTTTGATAAATCGTATGCCTTCATCTGTTCTTCAAGGTGAGATTCCTTACCGTGTCTTGTTTCCTAATAAATCTGTGTTTCCTATTGAGCCTAGAACTTTTGGGAGAACTTGCTTTGTTCGTGATGTTCGACCCCAGGTAACTAAACTTGATCCCAAATCCTTAAAATGTATCTTTTTGGGTTATTCTCAATTACAAAAGGGGTATAGATGTTGCTATCCTAAACTCTAAAAATATCTTGTATCTGCTGATGTTACTTTTCATGAACATTTACCTTTCTTTCCAGCTTCCCCTGCCTCTTTTTCTAAGGGGGAGGATGATGATTTGCTTGTTTATACTATCACTCATGTTCAACCTCGTCCTCCTACATCCCAACCTCGCTTACCACCTCAACCTGACCTACCATCTCAAATACTACCTAAAACACCGAAACCAAAACCACCCATTCGTGAGGTTTATTCTAGAAGGCAAAAACGTCTTGATCCATGTCTGGAACTGGTTGCTTCTTCGGCATCAGATCAAGAGGACAGTGATCTACATGTTCCTATTGCTCAACGGAAAGATAAACGTCAATGTACTTAACCCATTTCGTCTTTTGTATCATATAATCATTTGTCTTCTTCTTCCAATTTCTTTGTTGCATCTTTAGACTCTATCTCTATTCCTAAAACCATTCATGAAGCCTTATCTCATTTTGGCTGGCGTGATGCTATGATAGAGGAGATGAATGCTTTGGATGCTAATGATACTTGGACTTTGGTAGATTTGCCTGCAGGAAAAAAGGCTGTAGGGTGCAAGTGGGTATTTGCTGTCAAACACAATTATGATGGTTCTATTGCTCGGCTTAAGGCTCACCTAGTGGCTAAAGGCTATGCTCAAACTTATGGTGTGAATTACTTTGATACTTTTTCTCCTGTTGCTAAGCTGCCATAGATTGTTGATATCTATGGCAGCTTCTCAAACCTAGTCCTTGCATCAATTAGATATCAAAAATGCCTTCTTGCATGTTGATCTTCAAGAGGAAGTTTATATGGAGCAATCTCCTAGATTTGTTGCTCAGGGAGAGTATGGGAAGGTATGTCATCTCAAGAAATTTCTATATGGTCTGAAACAGAGTCCTAAAGCTTGGTTTAGTAAATTTAGCCTTGCAATAGAGCAGTTTGGGATGCAGAAATGCAAGTCTGATCATTCCGTTTTCTATCGGCAATCTGCATCTGGTAGTATTTTCTTGGTCGTGTATGTGGACGATATTGTTATTACTGGAAGTGACACTAAAGGAATTTCATTATTGAAGACTTTTCTTCATAGTCAGTTTCACACAAAAGATCTACGAGCTCTGAGATATTTTTTAGGGATTGAGATAACGAGAAGTAAGAGAGGAATTTTCTTATCCCAGAGAAAATATGTGCTAGACTTGTTAGCTAAAACAAGGAAGATTGGTGCCAAGCCATGCAGTACTCCTATAATGCCTAACTTACAGCTAACAAAGGATGGAGACTTGTTTGAAGAGCGAGAGAAGTATAGACGTTTGGTTGGAAAGTTGAACTATCCTACAGTAACTCGACCTGACATTGCTCATTCAGTCAATGTCGTTAGTCAATTTATGTCATCTCCTACAGTTCAACATTGGGCCACTTTAGAACAGATTCTATGTTATTTGAAGGGAGCTCTAGGTCTTGGGATACTTAAAAGTAATCATGAAAACACCAATATTGAATGTTTCTCAGATGCAGATTGGGCAGGATCTAAGATTGATCGAAGATCTACTACGGGCTATTGTGTTTTTGTTGAAGATAATTTAGTCTCATGGAAGAGCAAGAAACAAAATGTGGTGTCTCGATCAAGTGCAGAATCAAAATACAGACCTATGGCACAAGCTACTTGTGAGATCATCTGGATATATCAGCTTTTAGTTGAAGTTGGCCTCAAAATGTCTATGCCAGCTAAGTTGTGGTGTGATAATTAAGCTCCCTTACATATAGCTTGTAATCCTGTATTTCATAAACGGACTAAGCGTATTGAAGTTGACTGTCATTTTGTCCGTGAAAAGACACAGGAAGGTCTTATATCTACTGGACATGTGAAGACTAGAGAGCAGCTAGGAGATATCATCACCAAATCTTTGAATGGGAATCGAGTGGGTTATATGTGTAACAAGTTGGGCATGATAAATATTTATGCTCCAACTTGAGGGGGAGTGTTAAGAAAAGATTTGATAAAGAATCTGTATAGTGATTGTGTGCATGATTCTAGGCATGATAGATGATAGTTTCCATATTTAGAATAGGTAGCTTGTGTATAAATATCATAGTTTATTACCACTACATATGAAATATAGAAACATATTGATTTACACTTTCCTTTGGTTGAAGGCCGTAACACTTTTGCTGCAACAGCAATCAGGTTGTGTGTGTGTGTGTGTGTGTGTGTGTGTGTGTTAGTGAGCTTTCTGCATACATTTCTCAACAAGGTATCAGAATTTTAGATGATCTTTTAAGGGTTTGTGGTGAAAAAAAAAAAAGGAGTTTAGAGAGAAAAACAATAAGGTTTCTCAGCCTCGTCTTCTTGAAGCATGACTTTGGAAGTAAAAACAATTAGTTTCAAAATTATTATGTCTTTGGCTCAAGATGAAGCATGGCTTCAGCAAGTTCGTGTTTTTCTACAAATTCCACCCATCTTCAAGGGAAAGAAGTATGTTTCTTTTGGTATGTAAAAAATTGAGAAGGACCAGCATGTCCGTATAAATTAAAAAATCTGGAAGAAACAAGTGCATGTCCAAATATTGCTAAAAATTTGTTGAAGCTTGTTAAGAAAGATCATGTACCTGCAGGCGTTTGATGAAGATATTTCATTGCTCATATGGAGCAGTAGAAGGAAGAGCATTTTTTAACTACAGTAGCAGATGCTCAGATGCTAGAACAACTAAAGCCTGCCATAGATACTCTCAAGGAGTATCACTGTCCAGGAGGAATATTTAGAATGTTTTGGTGAGTGTAAAGGATGCTTAGAGATGAATGCTCCAAAAAAAGAAAAAAAAAATTTAGAAGGCTTTGAGATTGTGGTGCTCCAAGTAAAAATCAAGAAAACTTTAAGATAGAGAGCTTCAAGATGAGGAATCAGTTCTTGAAGAGAGAGGCGCTCCAAGAAGTGCAATTAATTTGGGAGACTTGGAGAGATGGTGCTCCAAGTAAAGGCAAACAAAAGAATCAAGAGAAATATCCAGCAAAAGCACCAAGGAGATGTTGAAGGCAGTGACACTTTTATTGTCACAGCAGTATGGTTGTATGATGTTTTTTGAGGGAAAACTTCTGTTCGCATTAGTTTAAGAGTTAGCCAGCTAGTTAGTGGGGTTACGTAAGAAGTATGTCTTACTTGCAAGTTAGAAAAAGATAAGCATGAGTTAGGTTGACTAAAAAAGGTAGCTATGACTGCAGTATGGTTCTGACTTAAGACCATATTTTTGTACTTAAATTGTATGTATACTCGGCTGCATAAGAGTTGGAAGAATGAATGAATTACAACCTTTTGAAGGTTCATTTTGCAGAACCTGTCTACAAGCATGTGCACTCTGTTTGTGAGCTTTCTGCCCTACCATGTCTCAACATCTTGTCATCACAAAGGGATAAACATAGAGAAGGAACAAAAATTTTAATTAGTTGAAAGGGAAAATGCATGCTAAGTCCCTTCCCATCCTAGACAAGTTTTGACTTGTTAGAAGGCTATCATGAACAAGATTCAAAAATCCATAGTTACTAACTCCAACATATTCAAAAAGACACTTTAATGAATCTCTACCTAGAAGGAGGTCCCCACCTTCCATCACATCAAATCTAACCGCTGAAAAAGGAGAAAAATCCTCTCCATAAAAATTAAATCCCAGATTAATACAAAATGTCATAGTACACAACTCTCCCAACATCTCATTTAGTATAGCTCACCCTTCTTATCCAAGAATCTTTGTAGATTTTTCCTTACATTTCACTCCAAAAGTAGGTCAACTTATTTTTTCCTCTTTTGATGTGCCAACTTACTAAAAAAGAAGCATTCTCTCAACACTTCAAAAAAAGTATTCTCTCAACACTTAAAAAAAAAGTAGAGAACTATTCTTCATTTTTTCTCTAAGCCCCTAGAAGCCTAGAACATATCATCTGAATACCTTCAAGAAAATGAAACTTTTGAGTTAGGTTTCCCAAAGTCCATCTTTTATTCAATCATTTACGCTAATAATATAACGCTTGTTTACAAAATGGAGGGACTTGAGTATAGGTCCCCTTAAAACTTTTATACAGAACAATAATGAAAACATAATGGATTATAATCAACAATTAAAACTCAAATGTTAATAGTAAAAAAGGAAAAAAAAATGTAGCAAAGAATTCATGCTTGGTGAAAAATAGAATGAGATGGTGGTTTAAAAGAGCTAACCTTC